>JAEAOA010001233.1:787500-1032500 GCA_016746295.1 Potamilus streckersoni
ATGCGGGGAAAAGCAGACATGGGGTGTACAGCACGCTCCCTAGAAAAAAGGGATCGGGGAAAATTTCATTGCCATTAAAAAAACATTAGGCTTGGGCGACAAAATCGGATTTTTGGTAGTGTCGTTTACTAAACTGACCAGGAAAACTTTTTTGGGCCGTCATTTGTTTCACAAAAAGGGAAAAAGGGCACGTAAAGGGGTTTTTTTTAAAAAATTTTAAAACCCCCAAAAACGAGGGGGCCCAAAACGGGAGTTTTAAACCGAAGTAGTATTTAAGGAAAAGTAAGAACCGAGCTCAAAACCCCTTTCCCCACCCCCAGACCCCCAAAAAAATAAAAAATTTACCTAGGTAATGTAATAAAAACCCCGGGTTGAATAATAATTGCGGGGGAATCCGAGCTCAAAAACCCCTCTCCCACCCCCCCCAGACCCAAACAAATAAAATGGGAACCCCTTTTGAAAAATCCCTTTAAGGTAAAGGAAAAATTTAATGTGATTTCCGGAATAAGCAAAATGATATGCCCAGACCCCAATTTTAAAATCTTTCGTTTTTAGCAGAGGGGCGATTGTGGATAAAAAAGTTTTAGTTTCCAGAAAGGAAAGGGGTTTTTTCCCTCATTCCAACTTTTTAATTTTAAATGTAGACATCAAAAATTTTTAATTATCAGGGGTAAAAAAAGGGGGGTAAAACTTTATTTTAAAGTAAATTTCCCTGGGATTCAAACAAATCTTTTATTTTTGATTTGTTAAGGGGTATTTTTTGGATAAAATTAAAATTTTGGGCCCGGATAAAGATCAATTGTAAGTTTGGTTATTTTTGCTGCAAATCGGACAGTGAAATTTTTTAAATTTCCGTAAAAAATTTGATCAATTGTTCGAGAAAAATTGAAATCCCCGTGAAAATCAATTGATAAAGGGGAAAATTTTTAAATTTTTGTACGGGTACATTTAAAGAAATATCCCTGATGTTTATTTTAATTTCAACTGTAATGGTTTGCCACCCCATATTGATTTTTGTTTTTTGCTACTGAAAGGCTTTTTGTCACGTCAAATTTTCAAAACCTTTAAATTTCTTAAGTTTAGATAAATATTTTTTTGCAAAGATAAGTAAAAGTATATTCTATCATATGCTTCCCAAAGTGCAAATGTTTTCCCCTTTTTCCCCAATAACTTTTATCATAAAATTGCTCAACCGCTTTTGATATGGACAATGTTTCGGCTTATGGATTTGTCCGAATTGACATAGTCTTAAAAAAGGGTAACCCCATTAAAGGCGTACTGAAAGGCTAAAATTTTTTAAATTTTTTTAACAAAATCAGGGGGCCCGGAACCTTTTTGCTTTTTTTTTTTTTTATTTTTTCTAAAAACGGCTTTAAAATTTTACTACGTAACCCGATAAAAGTTTTGATGCGTCGAGTTCATTTATTTTTTAAAACTTACCCAAAAACCTTTTTTTTTGTGTCGTCATGTTATTTGCTGTCACGTGGGTAATCAGAAAGATAAAACAGTACTTTTTCGGGGTTTTCCCGATGGGGAGTCCTCGCATTCGGATTTCATTCCCGAGCAAATTGGTATCAGTAATTAAAATCTATACCGGGCCTTTTTTTTTTTAAAAAAATTATAAGGGAAAAATGTAAATCACCCCTTTTTTGATAAAATTTAACATGAAGCCCCAAAAAGTAGATCGGCTTGTTTTTTTTTTGATTTTTTTTTCTTTGTATGAAACAAGATTTTTTTTTCCATTAAAAATTTTCATGTTTCAAAAAATTATGTTGAAAAATTTTGGTTTTTCGATTGACATCTTTGACTAGTTCGATTTTTAGGGTTTTCCCAATTTTTTTCCTTCGCCTTACCAAAAACAGAATTTTTCATCTTTTTAAAAAAGTTTTTCAAAAATTCAGTTTTTGCCGAGTCTTTTTGAAGGTTCGAGAAAATTAAAACCCTCTCATCCACGGGGGACTGTTTAAAAATTTTAGCACGCGATAAACTTTTTCAAACAAGCCCAAAGCTCAAAGTTTGTTTTTAAAACTTTTTAACCCAAAACTTTAATTACTTTTATGAAGAAAATTGGTATAGTTTTTTTAAAAAAGGGAATGTTGTTTTGGGAAAGCGGGACGTTGGGTTGTTCTTTGAAAACAAACTATATTCTTTAATCATCTTTTCCGCGCAAAAGGGGGTTTAATTTTTTATGCAATTTGTGTAGCGAATTTTGGAAAATTCGAGATAAATTTAACGAATACAAAAACACGTCGGGTACCCTTTTTTTTCTGTCTCTGATAGAAATTGTTTCAGCGGGGCCAATAAAAATAAACTGGAGGCTTTTTTTTTTCTGCCATCAAACCCCCCGTACAAGTTATTCCCAAATTCTAGAAAATTTTAAATACTTCAAAGGAAAGGGTCGGGATTATCCCTTTTTAAATATTTTTTGTTTGCTTCAGCTTTTTCTTTGTTACCCACGCTAATCCCGCCTCGGATATTTTTTCTTTAAAATTAAACATATCAACGTTATTTCATTTATTCCAAACCTTACCTTCCTAAACTTTAACAGAGAAATCCCATGCGCCCGGGGGGGGAATTTTCCAGCAAGGATTAGTCCGTAATTTTTTAAACTCACTTCTCGAAACTTTAAAAAACTTTGTAATAAAACCCACGTCATTTTTTCAAATCTTTGGTGTAATCCCCAAATTTAAAATAAAAAAACGTGAAAATCACAATCAACCTCTTTCCAAATTTTTTGGGCATCCTGTACTCTTAACCCGGTGATTTTTTTCTTTTTTAATTTGGTGGAAAAATTTTTAATCTTTGCCGGTTTAAAGAGGTTTATCAAATTTACCCCAGCGTCGGGGTATTCTTTAGGAAAAACCCCTTTTTTACCCCTTAGATTAAATTTATCTCCAAAACAGTTTTGGTTTTTAAAATTTTTCTAAAACCTTTTTTATTTAGTCATTAGCGATGTCCCAATAAAGCGGTGTAAATAAAACTTTTTTTTCCCAGCGAAATAAACATATATTTTAAAAATTTTTTGGAATGCTTTTTGATGACATTTTGGTTTTAGAGGGAGTTTTTATTCGGATCAAAAAAGCTTTTTTCGATGATGTGACTATCATTTCCAAAAAATTGTAAAGAAAAGGGAAATTAAAATTAAAGCTTTGAAATTTTAAAAATTACATGGCCCATGAGCCGCTCCCGATACTGTCCGGTCAAATGGAAAGGGTTTCAGTACTTTTTTCCTAAACATTTTGGGGTTTAAAAGCTTTTTTCAAAAAATATAAAAAATTTTCGCTTGCTCGTGTTTAAGTTTTTTTTGTTGAGGTTTTAAATTTTTAACATTGGATTTTTTTTTTTCAAACGTTAAGTAATATTATAAACTTTTTAAAATCCCCTGTTGAGAACCCAAAAACAGCCGGATTTTTCCACGATAGATTTTGGAAAGGTTTAGATAATCTCGAATCGCGCAACAAACTACCGGTAGAACTCCCAGGAAAAAAGTTTTGAATTTTTTCTTGTACTGATTGGTTAGGATCATTTTTTTACGCCAAGAAAGGGTTTGAAGTGCAATTCGAAATCGAGTATATGACAAAAGGGAAAAATTTTTTTGTTTTTGATTTGTGGACAAACTGTAACAGCTTTTTTTTTAGGGGATTGTTATTCTTTGTACGTCACTCCCGTATGCAAATGCTTTTGTATTTTTCTTTGTCTCTCAACGTGAAAACAGCGAAAACAAAAAAATTTTTTTTTTTGTTATTTTTATTATACAGTTTCCCCAAAAAGTCTGTTAAATTTTTTGATAAAAACGTAATGATTTTTAAAAAAACAGTAAAAAAGGGATTGTGAAGCTTTTTTAAAATATACCCCCGGATAGACATTTTCTTTTTCATCAAACCCCGAAAAAACGTTTTTCAAAAATATTTTTTTGGGTTTTTTAACCCTTTTGGAATTGTTTTTCGCCACGGAAAGTCAATTCCGGCACAATTTAATTTGAAGGGTGAATGATATATTTTCTAAACACAAACCCAGATTTTTTTCTGCGGGAAAAATAGCGCGGAAAGAACACCCCTTTGGGAAACATTTGCTATCGACTTTATTATGTTTATACAGCATGTTTATTTTTTTTTTTGGGGCAGGCAAATTACAAAACACCGCTTTAATGCGTCATTTTTTTTCGTGTGAAAAAAAATTTTCCCTTAATCTTTTCCAAATTTCCAAACCCGAACCAAATTGGGGTTTAAATTTTTTTTTTTTTCCCAAATTTCTTGGGTATTTCATTAGATAGTGAAAAAGATCACTACCAAGAAAAACCCGTCTAGTTTTTTGCTTTTATGTAAGGGTCTGAAATTTCCTTTGTTAGTAGATTTTTCCGTCCAAGTAGTTTTGAAAATATAAGTGTTTTCCTAACAATTTAGACCTTGTTATTTTCAAGCTCACGTTTTACAGTCGTCTGTAGCAGATGAAAGAGATTTGTTTCAAAAAAAATTTACTAAAACTTTTTGATTATCAAAAATGATAAAATATTATCAAAAACCCGGGAAAGCAGTCGTATTTTAACAGGTTTCCAAAAAGTCTTTCTTGGCTATATAGCATTTCAACTTTTCCCATAATATAGTTAATACTAATTTATAATTTACCGACACTGCGCATGCGCTAGGGAAAAAACCCCAAAAAAAAGATAAAAAAATTTTCACCCCTTTTAAAATAAAGAAGTTAAAAAAGACGCGCAAGTGGAATGAGGGATATCATGTTTATTCCCCCAAGTACAACTTACCTGGAATTTCATTTGGTTTTGGTTTTTTAAAATCATTACTGGATTTTTTGGTAAAGCAAAGTCAGCGGGTTATCGATTGGGTAAAGGGGGGGTAATAAATGAAAGAATTACGATTTTTTGAAAATATTTATTTAAAGTTATTTTCGATGCATTTCCCGAGGGGGGGCGAGTATATCATTTTTTAAAAGGTAAAAGTCATGATGTTAAATTTAAAAATTTTCCTTCAAGCGATTTTTAGCCGAAACCGGTTTTGATTTTTCGAGGCTAAAGGTTGGGGGGTATTATTAGAAACAGAAAAAAAACTAAAAAAGTTCTTGGTTTTTTGGGAAAAATTTGGGATTTATAGTAAAATGTTTGAGGGGAAAAAGCAGATGAGTTTGTTTTTACTTTGGTAAGGGTTTGTTTTTCGAGGTGTTCAACCCGGGTCTATACCCAATGGTGGGTTATTTTTCAATTTAATAAAGTTTAAAAAAAAGACAAAACGATTGGAAAATTTGGTGTATGACCCAACCCGGAAAATGTGAGAAAAGGACGAGGTGGTTGGAAATTTTTTTTAGTGCCCCCCCCCAAAAACCCGTTATTTTGTTAAAAATTGAACGGTTTAGGGGATCAAATTCAATTCAATTACAGCTGCGGCGAAAAAATTTTTAATTTAAAACCAGAGCAGTAAAAAAATTTTAGTGATGGAGGAAACAAAATCGCTTTTTCAAAAAAAATATGATGCTTTATTAATTTTTTTGTTTTGATGTTTTAAAAATATTTTGTTTTAAATTTGGTTTTTTTTTTTTTTGGGGCAAAAAATGATGAGAAATGCTTAATATCTCGCAAACAAATTTTTTGGGGTTTTGCACTTTCATTTTTTTTTATTTTTTTCTTCTGTTAGTAATATTTTTTGGGGAATCCCTGGATTCAATGACGTCAAGGAATATGAAATATAACCTGACAGCTTTTTTTTTACGCTTCAGTCAGTTGGGTGTTTATTATATTTAAATTTTTTGGGGATATTTTACCCCTTTTCGTCATCTTTTAACAACAAAATTTTATAAAAGTATTTTTAATATGGATATGATTTAAAAAGACTGTTTAACTTTAAGAGAAAATACTTTTTTTATATCCCGGGGATAAGGGTTTCCCCCAAACTTAATGTATGATAGACAAATCTGTTGGTTATAACGAAGATTTATATTTTTATTAAAACGAACTGATGATGGGGGAAAAGTTCCCCGTTAAGACGATCTAAATTTTAGCAGACCAACCCCTGGAAAAAAATAAAAGTCAAGTTTCAAAATTTCTAAAAAATTAAAAATTTAATTTTTCCCTTTTTCCCAACAGCAGGAAATTTTTTAGTTAATCAGCCCTTTTTTTTAAAAATTTAAAATTTCCCAAACCGGGAAAAAAATATTTAAAATTTGATTTAAAATTTGTCAAGATTTTTTAATTTTTGGATCTCTGACGGTCGAGAAAATATCAATATCATTTTGTAAACCAGTTTTAAAAAGCAAATCTATCAAACGAAAATATGAGGAAATTTTTAAAAGCATTTTTTTCAAAGTCGAAAAATCGACCGGGTGGGGAAACCGCTGTTAAAAATTTTTCACTTTTTCCCCCGCCTTTGACTAAAATTTTATCTCTTTTTTCCAATCACTTTTCGATAACCCAAAAAATCTTGTTCAGTTTTTTTTAGTTCTTGTTCGTAAAAAATACCTTTCTTTAGGTTCCCCTGCCAGATTTTTAACGCGGAGTTCGGTATGTTAAGAGTACCTTTATCAAAAACAAAACTTCTTCGCTCCGTTTGGGTAAATCTTTTTAAAAAATCTTTTTAGTCAAAGAATTCTAAATTTATCACCGGGCCTTAAATTTATGTTTCGGTACTTTTTTTCGTTTGCTAAAAAAAGGGATTTTTTTTTAAGGGGATTGGGGACTTTTTATGGGTTTGTTTTTTAGTGGGTTTTTATATTCGCCTTTTCGATTTTAGGAAAAAATTAAGTTTTACCTGTTTGGGGTTTTTAGCTGTAATTTTTTTATGTAATTTTTCGTTTAGCGTGCGATTAAAACTCTCGACAAAACGCTTTTGCCTTTGTTTCCCGAACGTATTTTTTAATATTTTTTTGTTCTAGAAAAATGCTAAACTTTTTTTTTAAAAAAATTGGCTCCATTTATAGTCCAGATTTTGTTTGGTTTTTTTTTGGTACTGTTATTATTTGTTTTTTAAGCATCAGGGATTGGGCGTTTCCCGTTTTATCTTTAAATGGACACAAAAAAACGTTTTTGTAAATAATCGTGACAATTTAAAAAAATTTTTTTATTTTCGTTAAAAAAGAGCCATATTAGATAAAATCTACCCAAAACTATTGGGCCCCGATATCCCCTCTACAGCGTTTGCCCCAAAAACTTTAGTCTCGGAAAATTTTTTTTTAGGTTTTGTTGTTGAAAGCAAGATCTTTGTATAAATTTTTTTCCCAGCCAAGTTTATTTTTGTCTTTCCTTCCCCGAAAAAAATTTTTATCAAAACGTTTCGTAGTTTTTTTGGGTCCATGTCATGTAATTCGTTTTAAAATTATTTATCACAATCTGCCTTTTTTATTGATAAAGAAATGGATTTATTCAAGATTTGGCCGCCCCCCCCCCCCCCCCCCCCCCCCCCCTCCCCCCCCCCCCCCCCCCCCCCCCCCCCCCCTACCCCCCCCCCCCCCCCCCCCACCCCCCCCCATCCCCCCCCCCCCCCCCCCCCCTTTTTCTATCCTTCCCGCCCCTTAACCCCCCCCCCCCCCCCCCCCCCCTCCCCCCCCCCCCCCCCCCCCCCCCCTCTGGGGCTTTTTCTGTTGTTGATCTAGCGGATTCCCGGCCCGTATCCGAAAAAAACCCGGGGAAGGTCCAAAAGCCTTTTTGGGTTTTTGGGAATTTACCCAAATTGTTTAGTATATCTATCCTAAACCCTTTTTTTCTGTTACAAAGTTTTAAGTAAAGTAATGTTTTATCTTTTCTATGAATGATTTTTGGGGCACAAACACAATTGCATTTTTTTTTTTTTTTATTTTGTTTCAAAAGATTAATCGTTTGATCCCCGATAATCTATCAAAGTAGAACCCACCTTTTTTTTTTCCCAAAAAAATACTTTCCTTTCTACCACAGTTTTCACCCAAAAATTTTTTTAAATTTTCTATTTTTTTCGTTTTTTACGTAAACTCTTCCCTTTTTCTCTGTTTTTGTTTTGCATTTTTAGACAGTATGTTGACATTATTTTTTCAAAAGGGTTTGATAAAATTTTTATTTTTTTTTACAAAAATTTCATTTCGCATTGAAGGAAGCTCATCAAAAAAGTAAAATTTAAAATTCAAAAGTTTTTAAATCCCCGAGCTTTTACTCTGGGGGCATTTTTTTGACAAAACCCTGATACAATAAAACCACAAGTGATGGTTTCCAAACGGCTGTTTTTTTTATTTGAAAGTTTTAAATTTTTTTTATAAAATTTTTTTTAAAAAAATATTTTTTATGAGTTTGTTGGGGGGAAGTCCGAACGAATAAAATAATTGTTATGTGGGGCAGAACCCGTGGGGTTTTCCCCGAGCCTAAATTTAAGTTTTCAATTTTTTACACACAAGAAAACCCCCTGTTGGTTTCGTCATCGAGTTTATCCTTTGGAAAAAAAATCCCCGAAAACCAACAAAGTCCTTCAATTTTTCAATGATGTTTAAAAAATTTCTCAATAAGTCTGGTCCCCGGGAAGGGTTTAAACCCCGTCCCCATTCCTAGTAAGTTTGGGGAAACGATTCCCGTATCCCCCTAAAAGTGGGGGCGAAAGGAATAAAATTTCCCCCTTGTTTTTTTTTTTTTTGTTTTTGGTTTTTTCTTTTTTTTCGATGATTTGTTTTTTTGGCGACTTTTTCTTTTGGGATTTTATTTTTATGTTTCATAAAAATTTTTGATGATTTGTTTTTTCCACGACCTTCGATGCCCTTTCTTCGTTGCGCCAGAGATGCTCCCGACGCAGCCCCAAGTCCAAAATGTAAAAAGTATGGTAAACTTTGTAGTATTTTTTGATAACGCTGGTCCAAAAAAACCACCCTTTTTTTGGGGAATTGCAGTTACCTTTAGAAACCCAAAAATTTAATTTTTAGCCCAAAAGGTTTGTTTCGATGAGGTTTTTTTTATTTGTTTTTGCGTTAAACAAGCCCTTTTTTTGCAAATTTTTTTTTGGGAAATTTCCAGAGAGTTTTATCAAAAAAAAACAGAGTGCGTTTGCAAAAAGCTTTTTAATTTTTTTTAAAATTGACCAAAAGGGGGGGTATATTTTCGAGTTGTGTTTTGGGTTTTTATAAAGTTATTCCAAGTTTTAGATTAAACTTTTACTGTCTTTTCCCTTTTATTTAATCGATGGTCGAAATCGATCACTTCCCCCAAAAGCGCGTTAAAGTTATCTGTTCAAACCCGGCAAGGCCAGTGTCCCGTGCCCCAATCTGGGGTCGATCCCCAAAAACCGCTCCCAAAAGTTTTGATACACAAAGTAAAAGTTGGGGGTGAGGATCGAAAATCTTTATTGATTTTGGGGATCACTGTCCCCGGGTTTTATTTTTGCTTGTTCCATGATTAAAATGTAAAAGGGCCGAGAGATGTTTTGGTGGCGTCTCGGCAAAAAATTTTTCTTCGTTTTCACGTTCGGGATATGTTTGGAAATTATTTTTTAAAATATTTGGGCTAACGTCTGGGTTATTTGAATACGGGGTTGTTCTTTTCCCGATTGTCACCGGGCGTGCTTGTTCGTTGAAAAACGACGAACAGTGGGGCCCCCGGTAGTTGTTCGGGGCGTGGTGTTACCCCCGGGTTTTAAACAGTTGCGTTGGGGAATGGTGTTTGATAATCCGGGTTTGTTGGAAATGTATTTTTTTGTAAAAAGGGGGGTTTGTAAAGTTCGAGCCCCCCATCATTTTTTTTAAAGAAGGGGCAAAACCCAGGCTTTCCCCGTGGACTAATTTGTAATTGGGAAAAAAAGTCCCTCAGCCCCTCCCCGGGTGTTTTATTACAATCGTTTTGTTTAGCTGATCTAATATAAAAGGGATGTTTTTTTCCTTGAAACCTTTGTTATAATACGACAAAAACAAAGTTGTAATTAAAGGAAGCATATCGTTTTTTTTGGCGAGATTCTGCGGAAAGCTTTTTGTTTAGAAAAAACCCTTTGTTAAAATTTAATTTGTGTAAGGGTTTTTTAATTTCGTTTTATTTCATTCGTACTAAAAAGTACCCAGCTGCATTGCGGTTAATCTGGAAACAGTTTTTTGGGCTGTGAAACAGGGTCCCGCTTTGGGGGTTTGAATAAATCTGTTGAAAAATCAGCATCAGTAGTCTCCCGTTTTAAAATTTGTTCGACACAGTTGTCCCCCAGTCCTGTATTTTTAAAAAAACATCATATTTTTGAACTGATCTGGAATTGTCTCGCTAACGAAAATGTTTTTGTATTGTACTTTGCTATGGGTAAATGCTCGAAAAAATTTCCTTGGGTTTGATTTTGGGGTTTTGGGTTTGTCATCTTTTAAACAAGTCCCAAACCCTTATTGCGAGAGCGATTTCTTTCATTGCTGCATTTTCACCAGGTGCGGGGTTAAAATTCTTTTTCCCCCGCAAAATTTTAACATTGCCCCTTTGGGGTAAATAGAAAACAAAGTCCTGTCTCTTGTGTTAAAAGTTCTTAACCCCCGGTTTTATTTGGGTTCGTTTCGGTTCTCTCGAGAAAACTCGACTACTTAAATTTTTTTTACAGGTTGTCCCGTATTAATTTTTTCGAAGATCGAGTTTGTTTTTTGCGGGAAAATTTTTTTTATAATTCCCTTTCCCCAAAATTAAAAGGCAGCAGGGGCATCCCGGGTTTTTTTTTCTTTTACAAGGGTTTTTTTACTTTTCTTCAAATGGCGAAATAATTTTTTTTTTTTGAGCTTTTCATAGCTCGTTTTGGGTTTTTTTGGGTTGGGGCAAAATCTGATTTTTACTCGTTTTTTTTTCTGATTGGGGAAAGGGCTTTATTTTAAAACAGCAATCTTTTGCCTACTGCCCCGTGCCTGCTTTAAAATGCCGCCCTGTGCGAAAAACTTTTTCCGGGTCAAGTGCCCAAAGGGGCCCCTACTTTACGCGCGATTTGGGGAAATTTTTTTCTGGGAATTTTTTGGTAAATATATTTCCAAAAATCCACCCCGATTTTTCTTTGATAAACTTTTATTTGTCTCATTTTATAAAATTATTTCACAAAATCACATGCCTGGCAGTGGTAGGGTTTTAAAATAATAGTGGGCCCATCTTTATTGTTTACGTCTATTTTGTCGTCCAGGGTTTTGGGCTTGAGGGGGGCCTTTTTAATGTTGTAATTTTATTTCAGGTTTTTATTGGATAGGATAATCTGTGCGGATTGATTTTTCCCCCTGAGAGAAAAATGGTGGGACTTTGGGGAGGAAAAAGTAGATCGTTTTCCCGCGGTTTTCCTTTTTAAGTATAAGATCCTGATGCGATAGAGCAATTTTTGAGTATTGTATTTTCTTCTGGTATTTACTTTAGTTCTCCATCAATGGCAAAATTTATTTCACCCGGGGGTATAGTATAAAACTTAGTAAAAAACCCAAAATTTTTCCAATAATTCTTTCTCCAAAGAGGGTTTCCTTTTTTCTTTTATTTTTATCCCAGCTGTAAGGTGTTATAATTTGCGCTAATTCGAAATTATCAGATTTTCCCCCAAACTTTTTTTGAACTCTTTTATTGTTTTTTGTTTAGATCAGTAATGTTTTTAAGCTCCTTTTTGGGAAAACTGTAAATTTTTTAAAATTTTTATTTAAAAAACTCTTTTTTTGATGGGGGAGTTGTTTAACATTAAAGATTAAAATTTTCAACTTAACCCCCGTTTTAATATTTTGGCATTTGGGGGTTCCCAAAAAGTAAAGAATTAATCCAAAATTATAATGTTTTGCAGGATTTTTGTTCTTGGTGGGTTGTAAATTTACTGTAAATTTTGCGCTGTTTCCTATTTTTTTTGATGGGAAACAAAACCAAAAATGGTTTTTTGAAATTTTATAAAATTTTTTGATAAAAACGCGGTGGGAAAAATTTTTTTTTGGATGATGTTGTAATTCCCTCGATTTAGATGATCAAGTATATTTAATAATTTCGTTTTCAAACTTTTCACTTTCATTACCCGGGGGCTTTAAGGATTTCAACTGCATTAGACGATCGACTTTTTTTTGGTTTGGATGAAAAAATTTAAATCCCGATAAATTTTTCCCCGGTAAGGTTTTTTTCTCGCTTTTTTTCATATTGTTTGGTTGTTTTTTAAAAACCCAAATTTTTCTATAACCCCTGGTTTATTTCGATTTCGTTTTGAAAGTTTTAAGAAAACCCCCAGCCAAAAATTCCTTCTCTAAAAATAATTGAGTAATTTGGTTTTTTTTGGGTTTTTTCTTTCATCTTTTTTTCTTTAAAAAAACTTCATCAGCCGTGAGCCCTCTTTTTACCCAAATTTTTTTAATTTTTCTATCCCAAAACGTTATAGTTTTCTTTTTGGCCCCAAATTCGAATTTTGTCAAATCAATGTTTTTATTTTTTTTTAAATCTTTTTCTAAACCTTATTTATTTTAAAACTTAGCTTGTTTCTGTAAATTTTTATTGATTCTCCAAAAAAAATCATTTTTTCACAATTTCTTGTAATTTTTTTTTTGTTTCTAGTTAATTTTTCAAATTTGTTTGATAATTTTTTCCCCCCATTTTTTTTATCTCATTTGGGTTAAACCCTCAATCTTTTTTTGCGTTTTTTGGAAATTCAAGGGATTGGTTTATTTGCCTGTCAATTCAGTTGTCGTGCAGAGGGATCGCAATTTTTTTTCAAGTTTTGTTTTCAATTTTTCAGTTTCTTCTTTTGATTTTTTTTAAAGTAACCAAAAAAAACCCTTTTCTCTTTTTGCTTGGGCTTATGGGATGATGGTTTTTATTTGGCTGTTGCCAAAACATTGCCCCGTAAAAAGGTTTGAAAATTTTTTGGTTTTTTCTTCTTTGCTTGAAAATTTCCAAAATCGGGGCTTTTTTCCCCCTTTTCTTTAAAAACCCCTCGAGTTTCGAGAAATTTTTTGAATTTGATTTTCTGTTGATGTTTTCCCTTTTTTTAACGCTTTTCCTTTTTTATTAGAAAAGTCTCAAAGGGAACAACGAAAAAAATTTTGGGGGAACACGCTGGGTTGTCAAATTTTTGAAAAATTTTTATTATTTTGTTGTCGATGATATTAAATTTGGTTTAAAATTTTCTTTTGGGTTTTTTTCACCATTGGGGCGGGGTTTTCAAAAATTTTCTACCTCATTTTCAAATCCGGGAAATTAAAATTTAAAAAACCCCTTTTTGCCTAATTAAAACCTTAATTTCCAAATTTTAAAAACCTTGGGAAAAAAAAACAGAATTGCTTTTTTAATACGTGAAGTTGGGAAAAAATTGGGGCTAATTTGTTCCTTCCCCATTGGGTTTTGCGGAATATCATCAAGACGATTTTCTTATGTCGGGCCCAATCGAGTTCATTACGGGAAAAAGGGTTTTATGGGTTTTTTTATCAAAAATAAAATCTCCCAAAGCCCAAATTCATCACGAAGTTTATTTTTTTTATACCCTTTAATAATTTGTATTTGTTTTTGTTGGGGGTTGATGGTTTTAAAAATACCCTTTTCTAGTTAAAATTTTTATTGGGGTAAAAAGATTTTAAAAAAAAATTTTTTTTAAAAAGATCCGTTCGCCCAAAAAATAAGATAATGACAGTATGGAAGTTATGTTATTTTATGCTTTAACCCAACGCTTTGGTGTAAAAATTTATTTTGCCATTGTATAATTTTTTGTTATTTAAAACCCCAAAAAATTTTTTAAAAGAAAAGGTATGATAATGAGGCCTTTCTATACAAAATTTGGAACATTAGCAGTTTTAAATTTTTTAACGAAGGTTAACCCCGGGGAAATTTTCCAAGTATGGGGAATCTTGATAAGCTCAAAAAGAAATAAACCCAAATTTTTTAAAAGTTGCAGTGTTGATCCAAATGAAGTTGTAGTTTTCCCGGGAAAAAAAGGACGATTAAGACGAGTAATGTACAATATCAGATGTACTAGTACGAAATCCTACTGCAGTTGTTTTAAAAATTTTTGTTACTTTTAAAATAAAAGGGAAGATAGAAGATTTTGGGTTTGGGGCGTTAAAAGTTTTTGTTAGAAAAACGGGGGTTTATTTCCCGGGAAAAATTGTTATGAACCCGAACAAAATCACAAACCCTTTTTAAAAAACCCAATGAGGGGTAATGACCCCTGCTTTCTAAGAAATTGTTGATGATCAGGGAAACAAAGTAGTGTCGGTGGTGGGTTTGTATAAAGTACGCGTTTTCAAATTTAACAAAATAGCAAATTTTAACCTTAGAACACCGAGTTTGGGTTTTTTAAAGCTGTACAAAGAAATTTTTGATGAATCAAAAATGAAAAAAAAAAGTTCAAAATTTTTTTATAATACCCTCAAACCCGGGTTTTTAAAAATTTGGAGGAACATAAAAAAAAACCAATTTAAAGAATTTTTTTGGAAATCCCCATTGTTGATATTTTCCTCGTTTAAAATTTTTAAAAAAAAAAAAACGATATTATTAGTGGAATTTTTTTGTTTTGTTGAAAAACAATATGATTTTTAAAATTTTTCACAGCAGATTAAAAAAAAATTTTTTTATACTTTTTGCTTTTTGGAATGTTATTGGGGCGCCGCCCCCAAAAAACATCTTCCAAACTACTGCAAAAGGTCCTGGGGTGTATAGATTTTCAGTTTTTGCGTGTAAGTTTAAATATTTTCATTATTTCCTTTGGGGTCCCCGATGTAATTTCTCTGGAACCCTGTTTTGGAAACCAAAATTTTTGAAAAAAACTTTTTTGCTTAAAAGAGTTTAAAAAAAATTAAATGTGCGTCCCTATTGGTATTTTTGGGAAATTTTGGCTGAAAAAACCTCAACTAGGATTTAATTTAAGCCCGAGATTAAAGTGAACAAAAATTATAATGAAAAAAAAATATAGTTTATTTCAATCATATTTCAAAAAATATTCCAGGACAGGATGTTGGGGCCTTAAAACAATTTCTTTTCAAAAATTATCATTTTAAAAAAATTGGGGGTTTTGGGGCGTTAAAAATGTTACAAATATTATAAAAAAAATTCGAGTAATATCAATTCCCTTTTTTAATTTAATGACAGTTCTGGCATAATTTCAAGTGGTATATCATTTAAAACGGTTTTTGTTAATCATATCGGTGTTGGTGTTTTCTCTTACAGCAGCTTGTAAAAAGTTGAAACCTAAAATTTTGATAAAAAAGCACGGCTGCTTAACATCAATTATAACTTACAAAAAACTACTTGATCAAATAAGATCTTACCTACGAGGAGTAAAATATAGTATGGACGATTTAATACGTGAATTTCGTATTATTGACAACATGTTAACAGATATTCTACCCATGAGGATCAGCAAATATGAGAAAGAGTATCAAAAGAAGTATGATATAACATAAAATTTTATATAATACCACTTACCTTACTGGAATTCTAATGCGTAATTTAGTCCACAATCGCCACGCTCTGCTAAATCGTAATGATTTGGAAAATTGAGTCTGACATATCATTCTGCTTATTCTGGAAGATCACGTAATTAAATTTTACCTGTTACCTAGGTATTTTGCAACAGGTGTTCTATTGTATTTGTTTGGAGGTCTGGAGGGGTGGGGAGAGGGGTTGTTGAGCTCGGATTCTTACTTTCTCCTACTACTACGTCATAGTGTGAAAAGTATATCGATTATAGCCTAGAGGATTAACTCTGTATAACTGTCAAGCAATTAAAATAAATCTTAAGTCTAAATACTGAGTGATATCGGAAAAGGGCTACGCTAGAGTCAAGTACGAAAGCTTTAATTTGTAATAAAAAGTAATCTTCTCTGTTCGAACAGAATTGTAAACGTGATGTTGACACATTCTGCTGTCAGATGATCCAACATTTCACCATCTGTCATACCTTCCCGAAAACGCTAAATGTACTATAGCTTAAAACATATTTACCATAAGTTAATTTTCATCAGATTTAAAAAAAAACTATTTAGAAGAGAAAACAGCGACGAAAGAACAAGTTATAAAAAAGAACTTGCCTACTCGCTAAGGGACACATCAATGACATTAAAAGTTCAAGAGACTGACACCTTATTCGAGTACGTGCAAAAAGTGAATGCATTTATGAATAAAAATCACATACCAACTCACCGCTTCTTTGAAGTTGTTTTCATGTTTGCTAATATGACCCGCCAATGGTATTCTGACTTTTTTGGTTAAAACATGCATGCAACATAAATTTATATCTTGGTTTAAAATATCACGTTAAAGGAAGAAGCTACAAAAAAAAATATTTTCTTAATGTGGACTTAACAACGTAATCATATACATCTACATACACTTGTATAGTTGCTTGTCTTGTCGTGATGGACCCCCCCCGCTATTTGTTCTTTTAGAAAACTGAAACAATAGAATATTGTTATTTATCTGTACAATTTTGACACAGTAGTAAAATATATCTTGATTGATGAATAAACTGTAATGTCTTGTTAATGAAAACCTCAAGAATGTTTATTTACAGAATAGTACCAATAGGAGAATCGTAGCTAAGAAGGCAGGTTACTTTACTGTGTTGAGGATTTCAACCAAATACGACTTAAACAGGAATAATGCCCATCAAAATTAAACACGGATAGTTGCATGTAAATTAAATGTGTCAAGAAGCGCCTTTCTCGATCTGAATATTGAAAAGAATCATTATAGTAAAAGCTGTGCTCAAACAGAGATGGTAATAATATATGACCCTACAGAACCCCAGGACAGATTTGTAGCGATTCTTTCTCATCGTAATTAATAGTGATAAAATTTTAATGTGAAAAATATCATGAAGTTAAACTAACATTTTCAACTTTTGGGAAGGTACGTATAAACAAAACGCAGAGAGTATTGTGAAAATCATTTGTATATTCTATTTTAATTTGGAAACATTTAGATACGGCTACAACAATGAAGTAAACCCGATAATAGCATATACAAAGAAGAAACTTGAAATTGGTGCGCAAAGCTGATGTCAAGAGAACGGGGGAGATAAATTTTCCTAGTCAAGCATGGCTTTGGAGCAAGAGTAAGTGGGAGAGTATTTGATATTAATGACAATAGTTATGGGTACTTAGAAGTGTCATATTTCTAGAATAGAAACATCTATTGAAGGAGCTCGTGTTAAACAAATCCATTTTATTTGGTTAAAGCAAAAGATGGAAAAAATTCACCTAGTGGGTAACGCGTTCTTTCAAGTACAAGGTCAAATGTATGTAGCTGGCCTTAAATGAACAGATGTTGAAATTTGTTTGGGTCACTATGACACTTACATTTAAAGAGTAAGATTTGAGCAAGAGGCGTGGGAAAACACATGGTTACTTACCGTCGTTAGAAAATTTTATAAAAATAGGTCTTTATATTTAAACTGTTAATATGATTAGAAAATCAGGGCATACAGACAATTCCATGCGGAACTCATTCATTTTATCTATCATGATCTTTATTAGAGACGACTCTCAAGCGTGCATCTTGACTGTACTCACGTGATCCTGGAATGTCGTGCACGATCCAGTAGAGTCTTAGAACAGCGTCGATTAGAATTATATCAAGTGAACAATTTCAGATCAGAATGTCAAAGGAGATCATTATAACACTAATTAGTCATAGCGTGTAAGAAAATTTAAAAAATAAGTATGCTAAGAATATAGTAATAAAAGTGATATGTTAATGTTGAGCGCAATGTATTTCAGTCTATGCCTGTTATGTTTTCTTACTGGAAATTATTATAAACTCTACACGATCAGTTGAACCTTATGTGGAAAAGTAGATAAAGAAATATATTGTGATAAATGACAAACTGATATTGACACCACACCCATTAGCTACTAAACGAGGATAATACTATGATCATGACCTTTCGTAAACAGTTATGTTTAAAATAGTACCCTTTAACAGCTTTAAATGAACGAATATGTGTATGTATACTGTATCTTGGTCAATAGATACATTTATGAACAAAATACGACATCCAGGTATACATAAACTTCAGCATAACCCAAGTGGTATATATATATATATATATATATATATATATATATATATATATATATATATATATATATATATATATATATATATATATATATATATATATATATAATGTACATATTATTTCTGAACACAAAGATACATTTCTCTATTCGTGGCTTTAATCTTGCTAGTTAAGAACGAATATTTAATCCTATTTTAAACGAAGCAAGGGATGTTAACTTACACATCCTCAGGGAACAAGAAATGAAGGTGGGAACTGATGAAGAAAATGAGATTGTGTAAAGGTTGGTTTTCGACCATGGAATCTGGAGGTCGTTCTTAGATATTGCACAGAGATTACGCTGAGTATTTGATAATCTTGGTTCAGTTGGGTTAGAGATAAAATCTGGATAAAGATCGTTTAAAGACTTATACATTATGATTCCTTTTAAATAAAAGAATGTGAATGTGTTTCTGTAAGGGTAGTCATTGTAGACGTAAAGACAAAACATTAGAGGGAGCCATAATCGGGATTTCGGTATTATTCAGGAGGTTCTTTTCTGCAGCTCATCAATTCTGGACAGATCATAATCAGATGTGTTTACCTATACGATACAGTGCAATCTATCAATGGAAGTATATATCCCAAAAAATAAAGTTCTAACGATCGCAGAGGTATAAATTTCGACAACAATGTTAAGAGAGTTATTCTTTCACAACCATAGCACACAGGTGATCGATTTGATTAAAAACAATTTGCACAGTTCCTTTCTTTGTTGTTTAATTTTGCAGTATAATGTCTTTTGCCGAAACATCACTCTTGTAAAAATCTAACCATTAAAAATCACACCTCTTATCCATCTATCTGTATTTGTTTTTCTAAATATGTTTTCTAGCTCTTATTTTCTTTCATCATCTACCTATTTAACTAAATTTATCTAAATGTTATAAATATCTTTATGAGAACTTGATTTATGGACCTATTGTTTTATGGTGAAAGAGAGAAGTATAAAATAAATAAGTGCGATTGCCTAAAAAACACTATATTTTATTGTACTATATTATGTTTATTCTAGTTGTGATATTTTGTTGATTCTATCTTGTTCAAGCTCAAATCCTACAAAGGCGACTTCAGTTTGGCAGTCTTTTAAACAACACACACACACACACACACACACACACACACACACATATATATATATATTATATATATATATATATATATATATATATATATATATATATATATATATATATATATATATATATATATATATATATATATATATATATATATATATATACTCTTAGCTTAGATATACATACCTGCATGCATCTTTAAACAGGGTATGATAAAGCGTAAGTTATCAACAAGTGTTGATATGTGATCTATACAACACAACATCTTATGTACGTGCTGAAATAGAAGTTCTAACCTCTGTCGATTTTGTGAAATTTCCTAAATAAGAACGTAAATAAATTTACATTAGTTAGTATCTATTAAATATGAGTTTAAAATATCAATGTTTCCCATTAAAAACCGATGTGTGCAGTGACGGATTTAGTCATTTTGAGGCATAAGGCAAACACAGGCATGGGGCCCTCCGCAACCCTTGTCTTCCCCTTTTCAGTCCTTATTTATCTGATAAAGATGTACTTGTAACGTGTTACTGTGCCCATGGTAGTTTGGGTCCTAAGACAATTGCGCACCTTTGCCTAATGGTAAGTCCACGTCTGGATGTGTGTAACATAACAGCTTTCTAAATTCGATCTTTCTAAGTTTAGTGTATATATATATGTCACTTGATTTGTTAGCATTTTATGTAAGTAGTGATTTATCTCAAATAGAAATAGAATGTACAGATAATTCAGCTAGATCATATGATTGAGAAAAAATCGTACGGACTAACTTTAATTAAGTCAAAAAGAGATGCATTTATAATCCGTTCAAACTTTATTTTTCCATGAGTCAGTGTTGTAGGTGTAAGTTGAAGACATTTGAGAACTCTATTTATTTTGACACTTTTGATAAGTAGGATTCATCAAATGTCGGGAACAGATCCATGTATATGTTCTGTTGTAAACACTTTTTCAAGACTCTGGCCTAATTAAGCATTGATTGAAAATCCTTCAATCGGACCGTTGAGAGAAGGAGTTCATGTGAGCATCGTCTTCTGATCAAGTTCATGCAGAAATGATGCGTTTAAGTTATACGGAGGATACAATGACCATTTTGTACAATATAGTTTTATTTTGCTGTGACCTCTTTGCTAATTTTACCGCTTCGGAATATTTCTGAAGTGATTCTGAATAGAAGCTTTGCTAATAAGCATTATTTTCTTATTATCATTTCCTTATTTTACAGGATTTATTCCCACTAGACTTATGTGTTAAATGTTAATTACTAAAAAGAATGAGGGTACAAGTAAACCATTGATTTAAAGCATGAGGGACAACGGAATAATGTAATTATGAAAGAGTCGTAGCACTTCGTGTAGACTTTGCAATAAGTGTACATGTTCTTCCTTGAGTACAATATAATTTCTTGATATATGAATGAAGGAGATTGTGATACTAACGTTCTACTATTGCTTTGTTTTATTTAGGCCCTGTCAACAAAGAAAGGTGCAAAGAAATCCAAAACTTTTTATAACAGTGTTTGTGGCTCCTGCTCTAATCATGATACTGTGTAAGTGCAAACAAGACACCTTTTCTCGGATTTGAGTTTTGTTAATCGTATTACTCAAAATTCGTTAAGCAAACGAATTATCGTTTTTCGGAACGAGTAAAGGCAGAAATGCAACTATACATTTGCATTAAGCGTATACCAGCTTTGCTTTTGAAATGTGAAACATAATACAGCTGCCTATATTAATACTAAGTGAAGAGTCTCCATTCATGTTTATTTGGCTGCTGCTTTTTATTAATAACCGTATAGGTGTGAGCTCTTTACCTATACGTGCATTTTGTGTGAATTGAGCAAGAATTCTATATGTGTCGTACATGCAAACATGCATTACATTTATTAGAACTATTAGCAGTTTATGAAACTGACAGTATTTTGGTAGTTAAAGACATGGAGATGGAAACGCTACACTTAATCTGAATCCAGAGAATCTTATGAACACACACACACACACACACACACACACACACACACACACACACACACACACACACATACACACACACTTTTACGTAACGTATTTTGCGTCTCTAGTAACACTTGCTCTTTATTCTTATATGTAACAACTGACAATATAGGAATCAAAACGTTCATTGTACGTTTATAATATCTAGAGTACAAATTTGCGAGATAGTCACATTACTGTGTTTACCTTTGATGGCCTTTCTGCATTGTCAGTCTACTGTTGTCCAAGAGCTACCTTTGTCAGACATATCTGTACAAAATTTGCAATCAGAAAGCAAATTTCATAAAATTGTCATTGATATTCCAGGCTCCAATTTTTCAACCCTTAATATAATTTTTGTATTACTGCGCTAGCATAATAAAAACGGGTATCACTTTTTCAGCAATGTTAGCAAGTCAAATTGTGTTCAAATTGTGCGCTTATGGTTCTACAAGATACGAGGGGTATACATTAACAATAGAATGAGGCGACCTAGAGACAAGGGGTATATTTTGTCAAATAGGGCAATGGTTTCTAGAGCCAATGGGAAATTAACATTAGGCCGCCATTTCGAAATGTATGTTGTATCATTGTAACATTATTAGTCAATCTGTTCTCTAACTGAAAGACAATATTATGACATGCTAAAGACAGTTCATAACCGTGTATTATGGTAGTAACGGGAATTGTGAGACTTTTAACTGAAATGTATTTTAATTTACGTGAGAAATGAACTAACATGAAATTACACCTAAGCAATGTATCATAGCAGGCGCTTATATCAGAGAGAGAGAGAGAGAGAGAGAGAGAGAGAGAGAGAGAGAGAGAGAGAGAGAGAGAGAGAGAGAGAGAGAGAGAGAGAGAGAGAGAGAGAGAGAGAGAGAGAGAGAGAGAGAGTTTTACTATTCATCAACCAGGTGATCTATTATCCCCTAGGTGATGCGTTTCCTTTAGACATTTTGGACCGTATGTCATGTACTTTTGTGTCATACATTCCTGTTTGAATCATTAAAAATTTTTTTTGAAATTTAATTATAATTCATGGACAATATATGTAATAAAAGTTAGCATCTTGATTTCGTGTTATTTTAATAATCATAATGTGAGTAAGATCTTCACATATACTCATCTCTCTCTCTCTCTCTCTCTCTCTCTCTCTCTCTCTCTCTCTCTCTCACGCGCTATCTCTATCTCTCTTTATTATATGAAATCTGATGTTTGTTGATGTTAAAAACTAACAAGTAAAATAACACATAGCAATCAGTTTTAACTTGGGTATCGGCCGTCATGATTTGCACGACAGGTCATTATAGAAAAACAGAAACAGTCGTGATTATTGTTTACTCCATGCTTTGCGTAAAAACCCAAATTTGAAGCAAATGATTTGGGAATCGTACCATTTATGACACACCTTGACGAGTTAGGATGACAGTCAATGCATGCTAACTGAATTTGGCAGGGTAATGTTATGGCACACACGCTAAATTACACTGTATTCATTAGACAATATTGCAAGCAAACACATTGGTTTCTAGAAAAAAACAAACAAACAAATGAAATAACTCACTATCCCTTGGCCTAAAATCCCAACTAGACTTTTTTGCTATAATTTCTAGAAATATGTAAACTCCGCCTCTCTTTTCCTCTCACATACACATACACATAGTGCATAATAATAATAATAATAATAATAATAATAATAATAATAATAATAATAATAATAATAATAATAATAATAATAATAATAATAATGGAATAAGACTGATTAAAGGGATTTTAAGGGGACCTGATTAGTAAATACATGAGTTCTGAGCAATAGAAAACTGATAATACATTACTGGTTGTTGGATATATAATAAAAGGTTATACTATACAGTTTTCTCACAACGTCAAAATCTGAAATTAACAATATATTCTGTCACGCTTAAATTCTCAACATCGAGCCATCCAAACCCTATCTATATGGATGCAGGTAAATGATCCATATTTAACACAAATATGCAAAAATGACCGTCAAATCAAAAGGATGACTGAAACAATAAAATTTAACTCTTGAACAACTTGAAAAATGAGAGCACAGCCAATTGAGGAAAACAGTAATTTATTTTTTAAAACCCCTAGTTCAATCTGAGAAAATTTTTTCTCCAGTACGTTCTGTTAGGCTGAAATATTCAATATCGTGCCATCCAAACACTATCTATATGTATACAGGTAAATGATCCATGTTCAGGAAACACAAACATTTGTAAAATGACCGCCAAATCAAAATGTTGAAAAAAAATGATCGAGAGAAAACATGTTTCCTACTTTGAACTCTTACTTCAATAAAAGGGAAGAATATTTCCCCGATAAAAGGTATAACTGACCAAATCTATGTTGTCAGTGTTTAACAGTGCAAAAACATGAACAAAAATCTCAGTTTGTGCTTTCGCAATACCCCCCCTCTCTCTCTCTCTCTCTCTCTCTCTCTCTCTCTCTCTCTCTCTCTCTCTCTCTCTCTCTCTCTCTCTCTCTCTCTCTCTCTCTCTCTCTCTCTCTCTAAGGCATTTGTTTGCTGCTTTTAGCCAATTATAGAGAACCAGATAAATATTACAAATGCATCGGACTAATAAGAAGCTGAGTGACCCAGGTAACAAATCCACACAATAATACTTAATGACACTTTACCAATACATTATAACGTTTAGAGATCACGTCAATTTTATCGATGCTTTTGCTAGGTCTAAATTATTTCCTTTGCAATTTGCAAAACTTTGAAAAGGTCAAGATTGTAAATAGGAACACTTTCCAATACTACGTGCTGTAAGTGCACTTTTTCGACAGATTTGTTATTTCCTTTGTCTGAATCATCATGGCACAAGTCGCATTGTCTCTGTTTTTAATATTCTGTGTATACGTTTGCCATAATTCTTTGCACTAAATGCTTCGTATTCTTGCACAGATGGAATCTACTCCATTCGACAGGACATGGTCCCATTCACGTCCTCAAGGAAGAATTCCGAAACCAGTTTTCCTGCAGGTTACCCATCCATCAACAAGCTCAATTTAACTGTTGAAAATGTAGACGATGAATTCAGTACCCCTATTACACATCATACAGAAAAGAATAAACAAAGACGAATGAAAATTTACAGCGTTTCTGATAGATATAGAAAATTCGGAATCAAAGATTCGCTTTCTTGCTGGGAAGATAGTAAATTCTTGGGATCGTTTGAAGAAAACTGTAATTTTATTAAAAAGTATCCTATCGGAGATTCCATGCCTTACCTACAAGAGCTAGGGCTTGCTGGAGACTTTGTTGACTTTACAAATCCCAAGATTCCTGTTGTTGTGACTGCAGCATCTTCAAATCATTTTCTGGCAGTTCAGGCTTTAATGCAGAACCTTCACAGTGTGGTATTTCCAAAATACAATAATCTAAAATTCATCTTTTACGATATCGGGCTGAACGAAAACGAAAAGGATATGGTATGTTACTATGGTATTGCATATTCGTTTTTAAAGCGTGTCCTTATCTCCAAGGCGCCAAATATTATTTTTATGTCCAGCAACACGGCTATTCCATTCCCATTCTTAGTCTAAAAATGTATGCAACGAATAAAATAGATTGAGATGATTTTATACATGTGGCGGTTGTCTTCTCTTACCATTTTAGCACTCTTCAGTATTTATTATCTATCAAATCGAAGTCGAAACGTCAGCAAATAGTACAGACAGATAGTAATCGGTAGAGGGGTGCCCAGATCTTCTGATTATATGACTGTACAAATTTCTGCTTCAGGTGAAAAAGCATTGTCGCTGCGAATTCAGATCATTTCCATTTGAAAAGTATCCAGAACATGTAAAGATTCTGAAAGGATACACATTCAAGCCACTACTTACACAGGTAACCTTTCTTTCTGTCTCAGCGTCTTTCTCTATCTCTCTACCTGCAGGTCAAACATATCTGGATGAGTATGTTTATAGAGGCCGCGCTGTCAATGCTGAATGTGACAAATACTTAAAGAGTTCTTAGAACATTTGAAAATGGAATCACAATGCACCCGATGACCCCAAGATTATATATATATATATATATATATATATATATATATATATATATATATATATATATATAAATATATAGATATATATATATATATATACATATACATATATACATACATACATACATACATACATACATACATACATACATACATACATACATACATACATACATACAAAGACAGACAGATAGATAGATAGATAGATAGATTCTTTTTGCAGCTGAAGCAAGTGTTTCTAGATGCTACCGACACGTGTAATCCAAAAGCTTTGCCACATGATTTCAAAAGTATATCGTTCAGTAAATTAAAAAATTGGATGCGATTCCAGTCAGTTAATGTATTAAAGATATATTCATCACGTGTCTTTTAATGCAAATATTATTTAAACCTAGATTATTTATCTTCGACGTCTATCATGATTTGTGATTAGAATTTCCAACACAAAGTGCTTGCATCTTAAATATTTGTCTATACTGCTGACGTAAGCAAAAATCGCTTTCTATCAAGCTCTCTTTAAAGAAAAATGTTCTACGGCTTTCCCTCTTTTTATACTGTTATTATACAGGTGATATGTACCATTGTTATAGTTAATCTCTGTTTTTTTTTCACTTATCTTTTCTATCTCAATGATAGTGCACGAGTAAATTATTATTTTGAAGTTCATCTTCATTGCATTTTAGGGGATAATTGCTGTTCATTTCCTATACCAGTGATACGTATCAGATGAACTGTTTTCTTCATGAAGCATGCACGTTATCATGCAATCTACATTTTACCCAGTACGTTGTTTGGATGTTGAGGCCCAATGCGAACTATATTTTCTGAGATATAATGTACAGTGTTCTGTTTTTCGAACTGAAGCTAATTAATAAAAGGAATTCACTACAAGAAACAAAGCAATTTAATTTCTGCTTCATTCCGAAGTAAATATAAAAAGTAGTTAAATACACAAAAAGAGCATTCGTGTACCCTTAGGACATCCTTGCGATCTCTAAGCTTAGTTGATTACTGCGTGCTCTAACTTTCTTTTAAATACGAAAAAAAAGAACTCTCATTTATGTCCACTTAGAATTGAAATTTGAAACCATATTGTGAATGACAATGCCTTCGAACAACTGTCATAGTCGATTAGAATAGTAGAATAGAGGAATTTAATTTTTCTGTAGATCCTCCTAACTTCTGCTTATCTAGTTGTCATGTACTGGAGTTATTAGCTGGGTGGATTCCGTACAATGTACATGTGGTTAGTTGGATTGGTGTTAACATCAAGCTGCATATGTGTTTATGCTTTGCCCTTGATAGGATGGAACCATGAGCTAAAAAACATGAAATTCCTTGAATTGAATTATCACGAAGATGCGGATTAAGTAGTTTATATATCCTTTTGGAGTGCAGTAAATTCGTGTTTGGAAAGTGATTTCTCTTTCAAATATAATCTAGATTGTTGTATAATTTCGCGCTGTTTCAAGCTTTGAAACCTAGAGAATTCTAAGTGTATAAGTAACTAATAAAGTACATTTTGAGGAAATTCAAGATGCAGGAAAGGTAATTACCTATATTCTGCATTGTTATTGCCAGCTATAGATGACATACCCCATATTTATGCCCTGTTACTTGTACGATATAGGTTAGAAGGATCCCAGCTCAACAACCTGTATGACTTATACCATAAACCTAAACATTTGTTTCTCAAAAACGTGCAACCGGGAAATTTGCAAAGCTGCTAGGGCGTGCGAGCCCATTTGGATAGCCAAAAATACAGCTTCTTCTTTTATTTGGTTTATTGGTATTGAGACTATTTCTTTTCTACTCCGTCTTCTTCAGATGCATTTTTGTTTGTCGACTCCGGAGCTTGGAATGATTTGTCTAATAGTTGGTCTATCAGAGACGAGATAGCCTTTCTATGTTCCTTTTTATTGATAAAGACTATAGAAAGCACTGCTCGTAGTTAGAACCAATCGATTTGCAAATAGTTTAAAACATTTCTGTTAAAAGTGTTTAGATCATCAGAATGAAATTTGCAGTAGTGCAAATATCATGTTTTGTTGTGATAAAGCCATCACTGGACATTGCGGATATGACGTTTATACATTTGCTTGGGTAAAAGTTTCTTTTGTGTTTCAGTAAACTCATTCTCATCAACTTTGTCATATCTCTTTTTCAAACTGACTAACAGTTTTTGTTTAGTTTATACACAGACAAATCTAATAATTCAAATGCTCTTGCGTCTGATTTATGTTTACAATGAAAAGTTAGTTCCAAACACAATGCTATTGTTAGACACACGTATCTTGTAGTAAAAATCCTAGTGCAATTTGGAGAAATACTGCACGGTTCTGACAATGCAAAGTTAATGGAGAAAACAATGAATATATAATAATGTTTATTTTATTTTTCAGACTGTACTAAATGAATATGGGTTTGTCATGTGGATGGACGCCTCGATACGTTTACGTACGGGGAAGCTGGACAGTTTATTCAATACAGCCATCAAAGACGGCGTAAAGATTATAGAAGGAGATTTAGGAGTTGGGTATAGAACTGATCCAGCAACTTTCAAGTTTCTTCGAGAAGATCCGTGCTTTTTTACTGATAAAAACGAAACTCAAACGGGTTTTTTCTTGATATATCGAACCCGTTTTACTATCGAAACCATAATGCGTCCATGGGTGTCATGTTCACTGACATCTGGTTGTATGTATTTCCCAGGTTCACAAAACAGAATTAATTGCGTAAATCCAAATGAGCTTGGTACCTGTCATAGGTTTGACCAATCAGTAATGAGCATTATCCTGTGGCGACTGTATCATGCCGATATTGGGAGGGTATATATACCTGGAGCATTCTTTGAAGTTCATAGAAGCCAAACCGCAAGATACTTTGAATATCTGGAAAAGAAAAACAAAGTGTAGCTCGTGCTATGTCGCTCTTGCCGCAAATGGAAAATGAGAGACTTTTAGGTTTTTAGCAGTTGTGTTTAGTTTTCTCAGACAACATATCCTTGTAAGAAGGTTGGTAAAATTTATTAGCTAGATAGTATGCGATAGTTTGTTTGTTATATGTCTGCGCTTTTTTCATTTAAACCGCCATAGAATTAATTTAATCAATGGTTTCACGAACAAAGTATTTTGTTTGGTTATGCCTTCTTAAGCGTCTGTTACGTCTTATGTTGAGTATTCTATTTTGCAAA
This sequence comes from Potamilus streckersoni, assembly GCA_016746295.1. NCBI lineage: Eukaryota > Metazoa > Mollusca > Bivalvia > Unionida > Unionidae > Potamilus > Potamilus streckersoni. Next base: position 815,767 of record JAEAOA010001233.1, read on the forward strand.
TAATAAAAAGTCATGACTATGTGGTCTTAAAAAACGTAACAAAAAAGAGTGAAAAACCAAAAGATTTGTAAAATTGAAGACTAAGACAGCGCAAGACTCGTCCAACTCCAGACGGAACGTACCAATGGGTAGTCTTGGCATTTTGGGGGTAAAGAATGAGCCAAGTGTCGTCACCAGGATAAGGAAATAACCATTAGAAGGGATTGGGATTTCGAACTTCATGGTTGACTTGCTATTAGGGACAGTTACTTGGGATAATCATATAATCTTGCTGACAAAAGCTTTAGAATGACTTCGACAGACGGGGATGACCGCCCGATGATCTAAGTGCCATGTAGGATTTATAAAACTAACTTACCCAAGCCACACCGTCGGCAAAGACAAATTAATCCCATATTGCTCTAAAGCTGACCAACCTAGGGACGCGGTATGACCAACGATTACGACAGAAGTTCGATCTTTATTGCGATTGGCAGAGTAGTATCGTAGGTATGTTGCAAAATTTAGTACTATTGCCAACCATTTGACAGACATGACAAGGAAAAAGGCGCCGACAAAAGTACCTTGTGGCTGCCTGGTCATTGTACTAATTACTTTGCGTACTGTTCCTTCCTAATTGTCCTATGGCTTCAACCAGAATCAGTTATTCTACACGGCAAAGCTAGGTTCAAAAAGTATGGAACAGCATTTGGCTGTCGCAGGTTACCGCTATCATGAGCACATTGAAGTGTTGGAACTTGAAGGTTTTTTTTATCCATAGTACTATAGAGGGCCGCGTTGCTGATGATGCCAATAAGCAAACTTTTTGACAATCGACCCTAGACAACAGGATCGTCGATAATGAATCGGAATCCAGAGGCAAGATGAAGATTTTGACTTCCACTCGTCTTAAGGTATACTTGTCTCTGTTGCGGATCAGAGATCGACGGATGTCTTTCCCCACTTTATGTCAGACCTCTCACACGTAGTTTTTCTTTTAGTCTGTCTTCGTCGTTTATGGTTTATACCCGTTAACATCAACCATTAAATTGGATACGGTACCAGTCCGATTCAGTCTCAGACATATATCCAAACCATTCAATAAATATTTGTTTTGTAATCACATGTCCAAATATAAACAATCAATAATTCTCTTTTGTTGATTTTAGGACATGCCATGTGAGGTTCGTTAGCCTAGGTCATAGGGCGTGAGGGTTTCTCTCCACAGATGAGATCAGGTGTGCGTATTATTCTCTTCATTTTTCGTACATCACGACATTCGCTAAGTATACTCTATAACATTAAATATTCAAACAACCGCTGACTAGTTTTTAGCTTAAGTACAAATATAATGCACTGAGCAACGACTTTGTGTCATTGTTTAAAGAGGCCATTGACGTATTTATATGGATTTGTGTTGTCGAGTTTGACAATTTTGACTTAGATATGCAAGTAACTTATTTAGATAGCTTTCAAACTCAATAAGAGCTAAGATGGCCAAAGACAACACGGGGTGAAGTTCTGCCCACTGGAAGTTTTTCGATCATCTTTACTGTCGATGGCATGACAAATGAGTCAAGTTCTGTCTTGAAACATTTGTAAGAAACTTAATGCACCAATTTATTTAGTAAAAAGCTCAGTCTCTGAAGGTTTTTCTAACAGCTTTCGGTCGTGTCTCTGAGGTCTGACCAGTTTCGACGACTCTTTCTGCCCTGTCTTTACTGTGGCGTTAAAGATAATTAAAACACTTCTATAGGTGCTTGATGTGGATTTTATATAGTTGTTTTGATGACCAAATAGGTCTGGAGAAATACATATTTCCTGCCTTTGTTTGGGATTTTGCTGGTCAAAAAGTACATTTTCCAAAATTTCGTTTATATGCGCCAAGGCAACATTATTCTTAAAGTATCCATTCGTTAAGTTATTATAGGTTTTCAGATGTTTGCTACCGTAATAAAAGTCGATTTTAACATATCTCTCAAAAATGTCTCTGTTGTCGAGCTATTCCTCCGTGCACAGGATATATCATTCGATAATCTATCCAATTTGTAGTTTAATGTCAATAAAACTGACACTGTCAAAATATGAATTTTTGACAGGAAGATAACTAGATTGCACAAATTCGTGACGAAAATGAAACATATTTTCTTTTTCATTTTAAAAAGTATGGCAGAATCCAAGGGAACAACCGTTTCCACAACGTTGTGCTCAATGATATCAGTCATTCAATCAATTTTCATAGAGCACAAAATATTTAAAGAATATATTATTGTAGCTGATTTCATCGGTAAGAGCTGTGATTTCACGCTGAAAAGATGATGGAGAGCCTAACCGTTGGAAAAATTCCAGTATGAGACGATGAGAAGGTGAAAGGTACTTGACCAGCACACTCATGTCATCGATATTAAGTTGGAGATTGGCTAGGTCTTGTTTTGTGAAGCATGGATAATTTTTTCCAAGTATTCTTGGACTTCTTGGTTGAGTATTTTTGCAAAGAAGTGGTGGCATATTCGGTAATATTCAAGGCTTTACTGGAGTAATATTGTCTATGAAAACCACCTTACAATGAGTTTCGTGATCCATTTGCATGGTCTGAGTTACCTGGGCATGAAAGAACATATTTTGTTTTGTTTAAATACGCACCCATAGAACTGTCAATATAGATTAGTAAATATAATTGATAATTCATAATTAGTAGGTTTTTGTCTATTGTAAGTATATTTTAACGAGGAATTGGGAAGAAAACAGCTGATTTAAATAGCCCAAATATGTCTATCTCTATGTTGCAATCTAAAATTCCAATTTGACCGATAGAAGACAATTTTACTTTTAAAAACACGTTCTCCACAACACACCAGCTGGGGTTATTGTTTTTCGAGCACTATGAGTTATGAACTAGAAGTAAAATACAGGTTCATGACTTCACCTTCGTGTTATAGTCAGTGAAGCAGCAATCCAAGTAGAGAAACTGATTGGATATCCATTCAAATGAACTTTTGACTTTTTGGATACGACCTTTTGCAATTATGCTTTTTTTCAATCGATAATGATTTCCATATTAGACATATCATCAACTGTCTTGGTCATTATTGTAACTCGAATTAGCAAAAATGTGTTGATTTTTTAATTAAAAAATACTTCACCGTCCATATCTTTTAATTTATTAACAGATGGGTCACTTTCAAGTACTTTTCCTGAGACATGAAACAGTTCTGAGGTTTATTTCGGTAAATAGCCCTTGTCAATAATGCGTTTGATTTTTATGATGCATTCTCTGCCTTCCGCGTGTAACACGTTTTGTTAATTTTTCTTCTGATGTTCCAAACAATCGATTAAACATGGTCAACTCACTTTGAAAACGTCACCTCTTCTGAAGCACATCTGATGGTATGACTTATTTATAAGCTTTCACAAGACGTGATAACACATCGATATATTGGAAAGTATTTTGGTGTTTAAACTAGTTCCACATATCTACCTTCAATATTCTTTGAAGACACTGGCCTTGATTTGGGATTTTAGTGGCAAAATGGATGTCTTTTTAAAAAAATATATTTTTTAAATTTGGTAAAGAAAATCAGAACTTTTGTCAATTTGTCTTCGCAAAGGTGTTCGACAATCTTGTTTTGATATGATCATTGAAGCTTTCACTGAATCTGAACTTATTTTTCTTTTACGTCGAATGAAACACCCTAGCTGATTTTTAAATCACTCCAATCAGACAAAGGAACATAGATTGCAAGAAATTAAATGGGAGACATCTACAAAATTTTCTTGCCACTGATGATCGATTAGGAGGTAAATAAGGTATACGTGGTTCGTATCGATAATGAAGTTATATTAACAGTTTGTGAAGAATTTTGCCCTTCATAAAATTCAAGTGCGATGTCCTTCAAAGAAATGTCTGCATCTTTTACCTCAACACTCCACATCAAATCAAGCGATCGATTCTAAAAAGAGTAGCAGAAATATAGCAACGAACTTATCACCGTAGAAGGAAATCCTCCGTTTTGACGAGCAGGTTTTTATTTTGACTGACAGGGATTGTCAATCACATTACGGTAGTATCTTGCACTTCTTCATAGGAAATGCCGGCAACCTTTTCAGCTGCAACAACAGAAGAAGACAACAATGCCATAAACGTCCTTTTAGATATTTGATTCAAATTTTGTTCGTCAGATTGAGAAAAACCTTTCTTCAGTCAGGTTTATCTGGCATCATCAATAACTCAATAATGCAAAAGAATGCACAGAAGAAGACACGGGTACAGATAAAGGTTTTCTTGAATACGTGTGCATTTTACTTGCACAGACTCTCTTTCTTAAAGTTGTTATTGTTTTAGTGGATCGTGTTAATCTAGCGAAGGATGATGTGACGTGTGAACTTTACTTTGCTTCTTTTTTTCTTTCGTTTGGAATTTAGTGATCGAGTAAGATTTTCTTATTTAGCTACTATATTTGGATTCCGTAGTAAAAATGAACAAATAATCACACTTCCAAGATATATACTTCTGGTCTCAAGATAAATGTTTTCGTTTAAGTTTCTATTATTGTTCTGATCGTTATGTCAAAGTGTTCGAAAAATTGCTTATGATGAGCAATTGACACAATTCCTTGTAGTAACAAACGTTCTGTAAAGGTAAACCACCGTAACACTTCTTTTATTCTGGCTTCAAACAAATGTGAACAGTTTTCGTCTGCTACAGTGCACCAAACAATATTACAAGAGAATGTGATGACATATGATGTAAAGTTCATCCGGTGGAGGAATAACCTGTTAAGACCGAGAAGAACCACATACTCAAGGGAGACTACTGGCAAGATAATCGAGTTAATCGAGACGTGGACTCGCGGAAGAGAGATGTGTTAGCAATTCTCTAAAGGCAAGCATTTTCAATCATTTTTGATCATCCAAAGTCACTCTTTGAACTGAATGTAGTTGTAATGATTAAGAGTGGTATTTTACTCGTACAGTTGATCCAGATATTTGTCTTCAAGTTGTTGTTTATGGATCCAAGTTTTCATATTAAGAATTCATCATAAAATATGTCCCTTTCAATTCAGTATAAAATGTCTCAACAACCTCTATTCATTTTTGAACATGTCCTTGTCATCATCAAGGTTATAAGTGTCATATTACTCCATCGCAATAATACATTTCTTTTTCTTCTGGATCCACGCTGCTAAAACTTTCCTATGATTGGTAATGATTTTCAATAACAGTTCATTCAATGCCATCCACAAATGAACGTTTATTAGACACGTAATAGTATCGATGGTATTGATACAAAAACAAATCTTGCGCAACTTTGAATGAAGTTAAGAAGCAATCATAAATAAATCGAAGGTTAAATCTCCTTGTAGTACTCTTATGTGGAGGGCGATATGGTTATCAGACTTGTTTTAATAATCTTTAGCAGACTGAGCTCACATAGAATGAAAGCATGATCCGTGAATTTACTACTCTGAGCAAATGGAACATGCCTTCTTCGTCGACGATCGATTGGCATGTAATGACCTGGAAGGAATTAAACTTATCAAAATTATCTTAAAGTATACATTTATTATTTGTCTCGAGGTTCAATATATGTATAGTTGTCTGTCTCCAGACGGAACCAACCATATAGTGTGGAAAATCGGGAATCATGCAGAAATGAACTCAGTACACGACAGTGTTGATTAACGGTAATATTCATTACTTTTTGTAGTGGTAGATTGACAAAAGCTGTTCAGCAATCTGGTAAATTCCCATTAGGTGAATTGAACGTACAAAATGGAACATAGCATCAATGTAAATATCGAACATAAATTTGCATCAAGAGATGAGAATACATAGATATGTGTCTCTTTCCTAAGAAAATTTCTCCTGTGGTAAATATCAAAGGAACATAATAAAGAAGGAGTCAGTTGATTCGTTTATGAAAAGTACACCAATAATTAGTTTAAAGAATTATAAAAATTCACAATATTAAAATCTATTAAAATTTTGGTGTACTAAAATGATATTTTTTAGTTTACTCTACAACACCAATGAAGATTACTTAGCAATAACTTTACATTGATCAGTATTAAGTGTGTATCACCAAAAAAGGTCAGCCAGCAATCCCTTTAAATTGATCAGTAGAAAGTATTTATCACTGGATATCATTCTATTTGCTTGTCATGTCACAGGTTCAGAGTTCGAATCCAACAAGAGGCACTTTATCATTTAGGTGTCACAATGTGCCTGGTAGGCATGTTTAAAGTAGGTCCCAAAAAAAAAACACTTTTTATCCTGAGCCTTAGTCTTGTTACATTTGATATAGCAGGGATATGAGTCATTCTCATGATGGCATGCTTGCCAGAGTCCAGGAACAGGGTAACTATTCGTATGGTGCGAAACAAGGATGCATCTTAGTCCCCACTCTCCTCAGCCTCATGTTCTCCGCCATGCTTATGGGCTCTTTCAAGGACAGTGATGTGGGAGTCGGTCTCCGATACCGTCTGGATGGGAAGTTGTCTGCCTGAGGAGGCTTTAAGCCAAAACCAAAGTCCAAGTCGAATACATTCGGGACTTCCTATTTGCATATGACTGTGCCATCTACTCCGGCACGGAGGCAGGCATGAAACAGAGCATGGACATCTTTACCACAGCGTACACCACCTTCAGACGCGCCATCTCCATCAACAAGATCGAGGATCCGCATCAGACAGCTCATTGAATGGACTATCTGGAACCACCATTCACTGTCAATGGTCAAAAACTCAAAATTATGGACAGATTAATATACCTCTGCTGCACCCTATCACAAGCAGTCCATATTAAGAATGAGGTCAACACCAGGATTATCAAAGCTAGTGTAGCATTTGAAAGACTCCCCTCGTATATCTGGGATAGAAGAGACATCAAACTTGCCACCAAACTCAAAGTCTAGGCAGCGGTTGTTCTACCCATCCGCCTCTATGTTTGCGAGACCTGGACTGTGTATAGCCGCCATGTACAAAACATAAACCGCTTCCACCTGAGCTCCCTGAGAAAACTGCTAAAGATCAGATGGCTGGACAAGGTGCCGAACATAGAGGTACTCATTCAGGCCGGCATGACAAGCATCCACTCCATGCTGTGCAAGACACAACTTCGATGGGCTGGCCATGTTGTCCGCATGCTGAAAGAACGCCTAGTAAAGATGTTTTACGGAGAGCTACAGTAAGGCAAGTTGATAAATAACCCACTCTAAACCGAGAGTACTATACCAGAGTTTTATAAAATCCACATTCTAACCATATGTAATTCTTAACCCTTAGCATCTGACACTTATCGTAATGTTACCAAAAAGAAAGTAGGTAACATATTGAGTTATGTTGTTTGTTTCTCTATTTTCAGATATATAAACTGAAATTAGTTTCCAGTATTTGCTGGTCTTTACAGCAGGAACAAATAAAGTCCCACTTATAGAATTTCCCCCAGATACTTGTTTGGAAGTTTTACCGACGCTGCCATGAGCTATCCACAGACAAGCAGATATTCTATGATTTGTACCTGAATATGACATGAGCTATCCACAGATAAACACATACGCTATGATGTTTACCCGCATCTGACATAATCTGTCTTCAGAGAAACACGTTAATTTGTCTCACGTGAAGATCTGATAGCGACCGTTTAGTGGTCATGTTCTGGTGACTAGCAGAAATGCAGCTTTCATAAATTTAAAACTGAATTAAACCAGAAGGCATAAAACTTCACTGGATTGGCTGATAAAATTAGCGGTTATTGTTACAGGTCATCAGAACATGTCCCGTAAGCGATCGCTGTCAGATCTTCACGTCGGACAGTGATCTGGTGATAATCCGATTAAAACATGAACTTCTACAGGCCATGCCATGATATTTAGATCATTCAAAAACTTATTTTTGAAAAAATCCATGGAATTTTGCTCGAACACTTCCCGATGATTTGGAATGATTGAAAACTGATTGTTTTCAGGACTTTTATAAAAAAAAAGTAGCAGCAGGGAGGGTGAACCCTACAAATTTTTGCGACAAAATCGATTAAAGCCTCAGAATGCCAAATGGAGCCTTCCTACGAAATCTCATATTTTAACCAAAAAAAAAATTAAAGGCCCCATTTTACAAATGGAGCCTTAGCGATTTTGTCGCAAATACATTGTCATAACCACCCTCAAATTGCTGCCATCTACGTCAGGGAGGGTGAATCCTACAAATTTTTGCGACAAAATCGATTAAAGCCTCAGAATGCCAAATGGAGCCTTCCTACGAAATCTCATATTTTAACCAAAAAAAAATTAAAGGCCCCATTTTACAAATGGAGCCTTAGCGATTTTGTCGCAAATACATTGTCATAACCACCCTCAAATTGCTGCCATCTACGTCGCAAATATGTTGTCATTTCACCCTCCCCCTGCTGCTGATTAATACAAATTATTTAACCAAATATTTGATCAAGTCCAATACGATATCGTGACCGAGGGTCGTGTAAATTTATTGTTATAAATCCATATGGGACTGACTGAGCATGACTAAAGTAATTTTTAAATCCATTGAAGTCCATATCGGAACACCATGTCTGCCAAATATTTCGTAGCGTATGTGTATCAACGCCGTTGAATACAGCAAGAATATTACAGTTATCGCGAATCACTTTTGGAATTTGAGTATATCGTTGAGTGACATATATCACGTCAGTGTTTTTATGCCTACCTCGGGAAAATACTCTAGCAGGGTTCTTTTGATTATCTAACATTACATCATCGTACACTACAAGATTGTTTATGTCTCCATCGAGGTCATCTACGCATGGTGCATCATCAATATCTGTTATAAAGTCAATTACACTTTCACCTTTAATTTCTGATGCATTTTCATTATAATCTTTTAGCACTTCATAGCACCGTTGATCATCTACGGATGGGGCAACTAAATATAATTTATCCCATTTCATAAATCGCACTATCAAATTAAGCAGCAATTGTGTTTTGCCTGATCCAGATGGTCCGATTATAATGGCACGGACAGAATTCGGAAGCACTGCGTGGTGTTTTACCGGTTCTCTTCTTTTAGTCGCTGAAAAATCAATTATATTCATAACGCTATATATAAATTATGGATCTATATTGTGTTAAGTGTAAACAGCGTACTGATACAACCGATCAGACAACCATTACAACTAAAAACAATAGACTAGCGCTTACTGGTAAGTGTGTAACATGTGGTACAAAAAAATTTCGATTTTTAAAAAAAAGCAACTCGGAGGTGATATTGCCGCAAAACTTGGAAAACTCCCCGGAACCCCATGGGCAAAATACCCCGGAGAAAAACACCTTCCAGGATATAGCTACTGTGGTCCCGGAACGAGATTAGATATCAGACTTGATGATCAAAATCAGCCCCGGCCTGGTGAGTATCCGATAAATGCTATTGATAAGGCATGTCATGCTCATGATGTTGCATATAAAAGCAATAATTTGCAACAAAGACATATCGCGGATGTAAAATTAATTCATGCGTTAAATGCTATTCCCGATAAATCCTTCAAAGAAAAATTGGCTTCATGGTTGGTCAAATCAGCTATGAAAGGCAAATTAGTGTTAGGTGCTGGTAATTAAAAACACTAGTGTTTTTTATAGTATGGAATCTATTTATTATTCTCCGAAAGGATACTGGAAGGGTAAAGCAGCAATCAGTAAACTCGCTAACGCTGCAAAAGTGAAAAAATCCACTGCAAAAGATTGGTTATCCAAACAGGCTATATGGCAAATTTATCTACCACCGCCTAAACAAATTAATTATTCTCATTTTGATGTTACCGTACCCAATGAAGTTCATCAGGCTGATTTATTGTTTTTACCACATGACCATGGTTACAAATACGCGCTAACTGTAGTTGATATTGCGAGTCGATTTAAACAAGCAGAACCATTGAAAACAAAGTCAGCTACTGAAATCGCTTCTGCATTTGAAAGGATTTATCGACGAGGTCCTCTAAGATGGCCAAATCTATTACAAGTTGATCCTGGCAAAGAGTTTCAAGGTGCTGTTCTATCAACAATGAAAACTCATAGTGTTACAATACGACGGGGACATACTGCGTTACATCGTGATCAGGCAATTGTAGAACGATTTAATCGAACTCTTGCAGAACGGTTATTTGGATATCAATATGCAAAAGAATTCATCCAAGAAAAACGATCTCGTGAATGGGTCCAAAGGTTACCGAGTGTAGTTGCAGCGTTAAATAACGAGATTACTCGAACTATTAATATGAAACCAAATATTGCAATAAAAAAAGAATATATTCCCGAACAACCGCAGCGGGTTAGCACTCAGCCACTTCTCGGTGATGTTACTGTGAGATATTTATACGAACCAGGAGAGCTTGAAGGCGGTAAAAGAAGAGCTACTGATCCTATATGGAGTGTTACTACGCATAAAATTTCAACCATAACGCGATCAACTGGTAGACCTCCAATCTACAGATTGGATTCAACTGCACCTCAGCGTGGTTTTACACGCGAACAACTACAAGTTATTCCGGACGATACTCAATTACCGCCACATGGTCTTAACTAGCTCCGTTACGTCTATTACACTCAAGACAGGTCAACATCACATTGTTTCTGACATGACCAAGACTGTTATTTTTTCTGTCTACGGTGAATTGTCGAGGGTCTTTATCCGAATACTGCCAGTGCATTATACAATTGCAACTGGCGCAGTGATTATTCTGTTGTTCTTTTAATGCGATTATTACTTCAGCATCAATATCAAATTCTTGTTGTTTTTTTTGTCCTGCTGTTTGTAACCAGAGAGTTTTTTTATTAATGATGCTAATATCAGTGTTATCATCGTTTGCATTAAAATCATCATCGAAAACAATCCTTCGTAGTTGATTTATTCGTCGTACTCTGGACACTGCGAGATAGACTAAATTTGACCATTCAATGCGATTATCAACTATCCAGACAATTGTATCCGTGATGGTTAATCCTTGTGACGAGTGTATTGTTGTTACATAACCAAGCGTCCATGGTGATTTATCAGCGCATAATGCATCTTCTACAGTATTGATATCAACTAACACAATATCATTTAACACTAGAATCTGTTTCTCCGTCTGGCCTGGAATTTCAACTTCAATATTCTGCTTTCGTGTATCCAATGGTCTATAACACAACGGCACTGGAAACGTTGGGAATTTTTTCTTGTGTAGCTCAAACAACTTTTTCTGAAGTGCGTCTCTGACTATCTTTCTACTTGCTACTACAAAATCATTTGGTTTCCATGTTTCCCAAAAATCATTCATAGGCGTTTCAGAAATTATTTCACGCGCTACTTTACATTGAATTCTATCGTGTTGTAATCTAATTAGTTTTTTAAACTCACGTAACTGCTCATCGAGTGCTCTATAGTCAGTATCAATTTCTTCGTAATAATCAACAAATCCTTTTAACCAATTATGTGGACTTCTACCAACAAATGGTGGTGGTTGACCATGATCGCCGCACAATATAATTTTTGTATTATTTTGCAATAACCAATCAAGAAACATTTTTAATACATCTTCTGAAACAGTACATGCTTTATCCCAAATAATAACCGCTGGAATAAATTTCTCACCCATTCGCTCAGGAGTCCAAGCATCGCCCTTGTATCGAAAAAAACTATGATACGTGCAAGCTTCAACATTTCGTTGTTTGATCTCTCTCGCTAGTCTATGAGTTGGTGTGAGTACAATCATGGACGTTCTCTCTCGATATAATTCTATCGCACGTGTTGTCTTTCCAGATCCACCACAACCGTTTAAATAAACTGTTTTATATCTACAAATTGGATCTGATATCGGTGGTGCTTTAGACATAGAAAATCCTTCGGATTTTTCACTGATAGAATTATCGTTCTTCAGGTAACTGCTTGTATCTCAAGGTCTGCTGATTCAGAATAATCGCATTGTATTTCACGTTTAATTCGCCATGTTCCCCAAGTCTCTTCGCTATTAGTAAATTTAGTTATCTCTTTGATATATTTTTTATCGACATACATTGAATCAATTGCAACTCTGACTGCTATACTAGGAAATCTATTTATCATTGCAAATAAATTGATAGATGCATAACCCAGCATAGAAGCTCTCAAATGTAGATATGCAGAGCTTTCTCCATCACTGTAAGTAACAATTCTACCTAACTTTGTTTTATTGGACAAGAAGGCTGTTTTACAATTTGCGTATCTATTTTTCTCTACTGCATCTTTAATAACGAAGTCGTATTCGGCATCATCTATAATCAATCGTGAGGATTGTCTTTTAAAGTTAAATTTTTTTCCACCTTGTGTAAATTTACCGATTATTCTTCGGCCGAGATCCTTTGCTTCACTATTTCGTTGATTAAATATCTTTTTTGACCATTCAATGATGTACTCTTCGTCAGCATCAATATGTTTTCTAGACTTATCGATTATACTATCAAGACATTCTGGTTCTGGTAACCAGACATTAGTTTGTTTTTGATATGAGATAATCGCTTCGCTGACAATCAACGAAACTAACATTTTACAATCAATCATATATCGCAATAACACTATTGGTAACCACATCCTTTCAGCCATGTGTCTACCAATCCAAACATAACAACACGGATGAAGTCCTTCAGCGAATTCAAATGATACTACGCAAGCAAAACCGGTCAAATCAAAATCAGGCAGTGGTCCATTAATAGCAACGCGAGTCATTTCATGTGTGGGATGTCCAAACCGTTTAAAATACTCACCAGCGAATCCATATCCTAGAAAACTTCCTGGATAACAGGCAACGATATCAACTGATATCATACTTTCACGATTGTATTTAACGTTCCATAGACCGCCATGATAATATTCCAAACAGCTAGATTGAACATCCTGTAAAAACTCTTTTCGTGTTGGTTTCCAATTATTTTTCTTTCTTGCAAAATGAGCTGCAACCGATGGAATTGTAAAACAATTTGTAAGTAACTGTTCGTAATCTTCGGATTTTCCATTAAAAACGCTAGCGTTTTCACTGAGACTTATTGCTAGATTTTTCATCCTATTATGTAGACTTTCACTGCGATATAATTCACCGTTAGGTTTCACAAATTGATTGAATTGACATTCTTCATCTTCAAAACTATGAAGTAGCCATACTGATACAGGGTCGTTTTTACACAAACTAGCAATAGCATCGAATAATCTTTCTTCAGTGAGAATACCATCCTTGGTGAATTCCTCTGGGATATACTTCACTGTTCTCTCTCGCGGAAATATTGTAACCGCGGATGTCCATGCGTGTTTGTTATGATCAATAATTTTGATTGGAGCTCCGTTTTTATTGTATTTCGATTCGTATAATACTTCGCCAGTTATCGTTAAAATGGTTATCGGAAATCTCAACGACTTTTCCAATCTAGCTATATCGGAAATAGTTGCTCCGTTCTCTTTCACTGTTAGCTCCCATTGATCTATTTTTTTATGTCTTAGATCGGTTAATTTATTCCCACGGAGTGCATTTGTAAAGTGTTCTAAGACTCGTTGAGCCACACAGTTGAGTGGCTTTTCCACTGATGTTGACTGTTTCATTGGTGCTAGTTTTCCAATGTCAGGTTTCTTATTTAACGGATACATCCCATAAACGATTGCTGTTTCTGGATACGCTTTTTCATAGTATGGTTTATCAATTCCAGTTAACAGCCCTGGTCTGGAATCACGGCTAACAATGACTGTTGTCCTATCTTTGAGAATTGGTTCAAACTTGTCTCTTATAACCCATTCGCCCGATTCTAAATTGATAATGAATTTCACTCTGAGAAAATACCGTTTATTGCCAAGTTGTGATAGTATCATAGCTGCTGTTTCATCATTCATTCTAGCATCAACAACACCATCAATTCTAAATGTTGACCAGGTGTGTGATGCACCGTCCTGTTTAAACTCATGAACACAATCTCGTATTTTTCTAATCAGACTTCTATTATTTATTCTCTCTTTTGGTACATCTTCGAGAGTTCTATCAAGATTGAATTTAATATTTTTCCAAGGCTTGATTGCCGATAATCTCTTGAATTCTTCATTCATATAAATAAGACAAGTATTTAAATAGAAAAGTTTGTTTATATATAATGAATCACTGCAAATGGCTTATGATCGGATCAGTAACCCCATGCAATAAATCGTGTAGAGGTGAATTCTGTGGATATCACTTACAGAGTGTCAGAAATAATTCGACAGGCCCGTCCCCATGCATAAATTGTGGGGTGGGTGTGAGAGGAAAATCACAATTATGTATCAATTGTGGGGGTAAGCGGTTTAGAGAATTGAAACGTTATTATGATAAACGAATAAAAAACGCTATCATTGACCCTAATCATGACTCTGTCAAAGACAAAATCATAAAAAACCCTCAAGACTACATTAATAGATTTATAATTAAAGCAAATAATGAATTAGACAAATAGTATTATTATATATAAATGGAGCAAGAATTCAGACCACATCCAATACTCGTTAATTATGAAATATCTCGTAATGGTGTTGTTAGACACTGTAGACTAAAGAAACCCATGGGATATGTTAATAATCAAGGATATTTGTGTTTTACTGCTGGAGGAAAGAGATATCTCTGTCATAGGGCAGTCTTTGAGTGTTATATGGGACCGATTAAAGATGGCTGTGTTATTGATCACATTGATTCTAATATTCAAAATAATTCTCTTGAAAATTTACAGTGTATTTCTCAAAGAGAGAATACAAAAAGAGGAAAGACAGGGACTTGTAAGTCAGTTGGAAAGAGACCAGTACAGTCATTTGATACAACGACGAATGAAAAAAGAATTTTTCAATCAATGAATGCTGTAGGGAAATATTTTGAAATATGTATGCCTTCAGTACGAAAAGTTGCTGAAGGGATTTGTCAAACAGCTATCTCAAAGAAAAATGGACATAGAATAAAGTTTTCATACGCATGAAATGACTCTCAATAATTACTATTTTGTTCCGTATTTCCCCTCATTACTACTGATCGTCACGTGACTATCCTACTTTCGATATTGATTCCCGGATATGTAATTCGTGCGAACACATGTGAAATTGGATTGAATTAATGATGTGTGTGATCTCATGTACGTATTTAATGGTTAACTTGGTATATATACGTATCAGGTATGTACGGATTTTGATTTTGTGTTATTATTTCTTGTTTCTAAAGACTGTATTGAGAACAGCAGGTAGACAATTTGACAGAGTTATGTATGGCCGAGGTCAAGGTTCTATTAATAGATTTTTTAAAAATCCCAATTACAAAGACGGCGTTAACAGCGCTGTTTAGATTTTGTATGAAAATGAAATTACTTTATAATTACAATTAAAATAGATTGTATGTGAGGTCGAGGTAGTAAAATGCGCTACATGTAGTTTAGTTTTTTAGTGTGGCTACATGTAATAAAATTCAGAAAAATATCATTCTCGATTCAAGAAATAGCAGGTCCTGAATTGACAGGGATCCCCATGACAGAGTTATCTCGTCATGTAAATCCATTATTACTACGATTATTTAATCGTAATATTATAGAAATTAATAAAAAAATTGCTATTATTTAACAGTTGTATTTCTTATTTTAATGTTTTATTTAAATACTTAGCTTCCATTGAAATTACTACACAATATTCATTATGAAATGCTAGAAAAATAAATACACACCTACACATTGACACTGCAGTATTAGTTCACCTTATATATAATATGAGTCGTAATAAGTTTGGGGCTGTAAAACGAAGCCCAATATTGCCAATCAAAACTCCCACGCCATTGACATGGTGTGGTTGAATTTTTTCAACTGCAACCAGGGTTAATTTCTTGGGTTGCTTTTGATTGGCAGATTGGGTGTAGGTCCGCCCCGTCGTTTCATGTTTGTATCGTCCTGTACTGTCCCTATCATACCATCCTATCATTTCATTGTATATATAACCATTCTATCATTTCATTGTATATATAACCATCCTATCATTTCATTGTATATATAACCATCCTATATAATCGCATTGTATATATAACCATCCTATATAATCGCATTGTATATATAACCATCCTATATAATCGCATTGTAAATATTCATTCATTGTAAATATTCATTCATTGTAAATCCTATATAATCGCATTGTAAATATTCATTCATTGTAAATATTCATTCATTGTAAATATTCATTCATTGTATATCCTATATAATCGCATTGTATATCCTATATAATCGCATTGTATATATGTAATGTACTGTCCCCCCTCTGGGCCTCTTTGACGTCGTTTGGCGCGAAAGAGGTTCCAAATGAGGCTTTATGTTATATGTTCAATGTTTGTAAAGAAATCACTTGGATTTCACGTCTAATACCCATATAACCCGCCCTTGAACTCGATTGGGGGGTTAGGGTATTGTATAAGTCTTTAATGTATGTGCCCTTTCTTGCCTCGAAACTCGAATGAGGAAGAGACGGGCTTTGTATATGTTTTGTTTTTTTTTGTATATAAAAATATTTTAAAGATAAGAAAATACATTAGTAATAATATTCAATAAATGGAATTTCAAGATATTACATCTATCATCACAGAAATATCAAATTTAAGAAATCAAGGAATCGTACTTTCTGAATTTTTGAATGAAGACAGACTTTTGAATGAATTTGAACAAATTGATATACAATTGAAACGTGGAAGATATGTTCTACCTAAAATGTATTCACTGATAAAAAGAATCCAAAAAGCGGTTAATGCTTCTTTGTATAACAATGATATTAATTTATTCATTCGGCTATTTAGTATAGTTGAAGCCATTAGAAAGAAACTCGGGGAACAGTACCAAGTTCGGTCAGAGATTGCTTTGAAAGTGAAATCTATAAGACGTTTGATTGATGCAAGCATTGAAACCGACAATTGAAAAATCGTTAGCATTTCCAATAATGACATCAGAAGCATTAACTACCAGACTAGCCCGTGAGAGGTTAGCATTACTGAAAAAGTTTATACCAATTCGAGATGACGTGCGAGATAAACTACAACTTAGACAGCAAGCGCAGACTGACTTTTCTATTGGAAGCGAACAACTTTTTGCCCCTGTAACTAAAGCCACTAAAGATATGAAACTTGCAACAGAACGTGCTATATACGGCGACATCCCTAAAGAGGGAGCAGTACCTATTATTGATGTATTAGGAAAGATTGCTACAGAAACTGAAAAAACTCACGAGGGAATAAAACAGCTTTCAGGTGAGTTACAAACTCAGCGAGAAATACAACAAATGGGTAATATTGATATTGATGATAACCCCGTTGAAGATGCTAGTGATTCTATTGAAAAAGTTTCCACTAAAAAAAGTGTTCCTTTTAGCGAGAAATTCACTGATGAAGCTATAGAAGTAATCAAACAATTTCAATTGCTGAAAACTAAAAACGACTATGTGTTATTTGGAGACTTTGCTGTAAAAAGTTATTATAACAGGGAGGATTTTTTAAAAGACGAGTATAAAAAAAACACAATAAACAAAAATCAATGGGTGGATTGGATATATAAAATTAATAAAGAAATCACCGGCAATTTAAATAAGAATACAGTGGAATACAGAGCTTTTAAAATAGGAGTTGATGCGGATGTTTTAGAACAACAACAACTAAAAAAACAACTAAAAGAAGAACAACAAAGTCGAAGTCGAGGTCGAGGACGAGGACGAGGTCGAGGTCAAGGTCGAGGTCGACAATCTCCAGAAATTCAAAACGTTTCCGAACCAGCTCTAGAAATTCAAAACGTTTCCGAATCAGAAAGTTATTCAGGAGAGGGTTATGGAAGTTCTCATCATGATTCTCATATGTGTCCTAGTAATATCATTAATGATATATCACGACTTGAGGTTCTTATGGGAGGTAAGCGAGCTGGGAATAACTCAGTCGAAATAACTAATGAAGCATTTGATATTTGCAGACGATTATTCCAAGGTGGGATAATTGATATTCATACGTATCGAGAACTCTAGGATGAGTTAATGGACGGAATTCCGGGGGAATTTAGTGGTTATTATAGCGATTGAAATTGTATTTAGAAATTACAAAGTCATTTCAAATAAGATGATAGTACACTATAATCACAATAAACCAACAATCGTGCATGTGGTAAACTCAAGATTGCCCGTTTATAAGGCATACTATGGAGACGGCCTTGGAAATACCATAGCGGGTTTATTCACAAGAACAGCCCCAAAAGTAGCACCAATTGCTAAACAATTAGCGATGAAAGCCATTGATGTTATTCGTAATAAGGGAATTAACGCTGTTGGAGATCTTGCAGGAACGGCCTTTTCTACCGCAAAGAATAGAATAACGTCATTGGTGAAATCTAGATTCGGACGAAAACCACCACCACCGCTACCTTCAACAACAATGATGCCTGCAAATGTCAGTAAAGTGATAAATAACGCAGTGGAACAAAAACTAGCATCATTAGCAATGACTTCACCAGATAGTAGTAATATTGCAAGTATGATAGCGGGAAGCGGTCTTGGAGGAAATCAAAAAAGAAAATGATTTAGAAAAACGATAACGTTTTAGTATAAATGGCATTTAAAAAAATTGCTGATCCAGCGTTTGATATGGCAGCGCCGGTGAATAAAGATAATTCTAAAATTAACTATCAGTATTATGCCTATCCTGCAAGAGAGCCTAATCAACGGGGGAGAGTTGAACTTCAAGTTCAAGATACAAGTAGATACTTTTTGCCGTGTGAGGCATTTATTGAAGTAGAAGGAGAGCTTGTAACAAATGTTGCAGCTGATACGCCATATGGGGATAACCCAAATATCCGAGTTGGTTTCGTAAATAATGGCATTATGGCGCTATTTAACAGTGCAAGATATATCATTGATGGAAAAGAAATTGAATCAATAGAACAAAATGTTGATATTGCAACAACAATAATCGGACTTGCGAGATATTCTGATGATTATACAAGGTCGGCTGGTCCGTCTATGATGTTTGCTAAGGATACTTCTGATCATCCGAACCATTATCAATTTGTTAAAGTACGAACTGCGCAAGCTACTGCAGAAGCTGATCAACAACTCGCAGCTAATCTAGACCGTGAAGCCCAACCAGGCGCTCAATTCGACATTTTAAAAAGGGTCAATGATAATTTCAATCTAGGATTTGCAACACGAAAAGGAGCATTGAAAGGACAACATCGACGGTTTTCATGTGCAATTCCGTTACATCATATATTCGGATTCTGTAGAAATGTCAGAAAAGTCATCTATGGAGCAAAGCATACAGTCGTGTTAGTGCGAAAAGAAAATGACAATGATGCAATTTGGCGTGATGATGATGTTGATGATGGTAAAGTCATTTTAAATAAATTGGTTCTATGGATACCCGTCTTGACACCAGCAGTTACAATAGAGCAAGAATTACTATCGTTTATGGACACAGGTGGAAAATCATTGCTAAGTTGGCTAACAACAACGACTGATACGAAGCAGGATAATGTAAATGGCACATTTACATGGCACTTAGCATCAAAACAAGGTGTTTCAGCTCCACGTCATATCTTTATAGCGTTACAGGATGCAAATCGAGTGGGTCGTCAAGTATCTAGTCATATGATATTTGATAAATTAGGAGTAAGTGAAGTTTCGTTGAGAATAAATGGACAACAAGAGCCAGCAGAGATTGTACATCTTAATTATGAAAACAACAACATAGCTCGTGTATATCATAGAATATTGTCGTATATGGGTCGTGATCAAAATGTTGATACTGGTTTGCAAATATCGCAAATTGATTTTGAAAAACACTATCCGATTTATTACTTTTCATTGGAACATCTTGACATGATGAGACAATCTGTTGTTGATATATACTTCCAAGCTCGGGTACAACGCCCTGCTGGTATATCCGATTATAGAGCAGTTGCTGTCATTCTCAGTGATAAATCAATGTTGTTAGAAGGAGTTGGCGGACGAATGAGACTTATTGATGCACCAGTAGAAAATCTTTGATTTTCCAAACATGTAGTTAGGATTTTCGCAATAAGATCAATTGAAAGTGTAAATTATATTTTAGAATAGAATGACATATAGTATTGTTAATGTCCAGTTGACTGATGGTCAGGTCAAGAAATTGAAATCAAAGTCTGCTAAAGAATGTGGAACTACAATAACGCTGATACCCACTCAAATGTCCGGTGGTGCACATAAATTATCACTGACAGATCGTCAAATAAAACATTTCAATGATGCGCTAAAGAACAAACGAGGAGTTCAAATTGATTTTTCGAAAGCAGCAATCGCCAATATGATAAAATCAGGTGGTATATTCCCGCTGTTAGCTGCTATTCCAGCATTGATTGCAGCGGCTGCCCCAGCGGTTGCGAAGGCGGCAGCGTTAGGAGCCGTTGGTACTGCTGCAGGAATGGCCCTGAAAAAAGCTACTGGGAAAGGCTATAAAAAAAGGAAAGGGTCTAAGACTACCAGGAACCCCACACAATTGGTACAAGGGCACGGACCTAAGAATACCAGGAACGGCTTACTAGTGGAAAAATCCCTAGGATTTTCACCAATGTCCAATTTTGATTTAATTGATGCTGTAAAATCATTATCAATAAAAAACTTTAGAGGAGTTTTCATGAGAGATCAATTACCGTCAAAACCAATGAAAAATGAAACGGGTATTATCAATCTCGATAACAGCAGCGGAAAAGGAACTCATTGGGTCGCATATGCAATTGATCCACGTGGAATTGTCTATTTTGATTCATATGGATTAGCTCCACCAAAAGAATTCATGCGATATGTATCCACAATAACAAAGTCATCTCCAATTTTTTATTCCACGCTACCAACACAACAGTTAAATGATCCACCGATATGCGGTCGTGAAGTATTAAATGTCCTTGCAGAGATATCTAAATTTCCAAGGAAACCACCACAAGTTGTTGTTAATGAATATACTAGCAGGCAATGGCAAAAACGATAGCGTTATGATTTAGAAAAACGTAGCGTTTTTGTATAATGATTGATATTTGGGGACGACCTTTATCAGAATAAAAAAAAAAACAGAAACCGATAGTAAATTCGCTGTGGAAAGTGTAAAAAAAATAATCGAAGATGAAATCGCCGAGACATTAAATTTGTCAAGTGTAGATCCTGGGGAAATAGTTGTATTTCAAGATCGCCAGGGCAAATTGAAATCTAGTAATGTTTCATTGGATGATGTCTTAATACGAAGACGTGACGTCGTTGAAGATACAATAGCGTTATATTCAAATGATGGAAAACTCAAACCAGGTGTACTTGTTTCTACAATCACAGATGCATTAAAAAATTTAAATGAAGAACTTGAAAAACATATAACAGCATATACTTCCCTTCGTAGAAATATTATCAATAAATTTTTTGGAACACCAGCGGTAACCTCTCCATCTCTCGCTGAAATTAAATCCAATTTTGATGAAATTAAATCCAATATTAAAAATATTAATGATACTGGATTTAGTATTATTAGAGATAACATTAATAGTATTAAAAAATCTATCGAGGATATTACAAAATTTAAAACAGACAATCTTCCGCTACTTGAAAGAATAAAGATTCCTCATGAGAGGAATATCATAAATATGATATACACAGTTCTCTCTGGATCATTAGATTGGGACCCTAAAAAGAATACAATAACTCTCACTGTGTCAAAGAAGGGTATTTATCGATTAACAATAGTGTCACTGAATCAGTTTAATATATCATCATCGACTTCATATGGATACAACAACGTGATTTCAACGACTATTGACATGGATGAATACAAACGATTTACAATAACAAGCACTGATCCTAATTTAAATAAGACATCATTTGTATGGTACATGGAGTTTGTAGCTGATCTAAATTAGAATTTTAAACAATTAGAAACCACTTGAGATTTTAAAATAATATGATTCCGTCATCGCAATATCGCTATGATACCGTCAAAGAGTTCTTAACAAAACTCAAAACACTCATTGATGAGTATGAAATAAAAATTAAAAAGTATCGCAGGAGAATTACCGTAATTGATGTGACAGTATACTCGGTATCTGGTATAATGGCCGGTGCTGGTATTATACTATCTTCAGTAACAATGGTAGCTCCGATTGCTGTCCCAATTGCTATTTCCGCGGTGACAACATTTGCTGGAATTGCAAATGCTATTACTAAAAAAATATCATCGTGTTCTCAAGAAAAACTTAACGACTATATAGTAAAACATCAAGCAGTATCTAACGGTTACTCACAATTATCCTCGTTGATGTCATCATCGATTGATGATACGATAATTACCGAAGACGAGTTCTCCGCGATGATACGTATTTATGATACTACGATTAAAAACGCTAGCGTTTTTTCATCTATTGCAAAATTAGACATTATAAATAATAATAATAATGTCGCAAGAGATTCAACTACTTCAGCGGATAGCAGAAAATACCACTCCGCGGAAAACAAGCATGATATCAATATCGTCAACAAACCCTAAATTCAGTGTGAATTTTCCCTCACCTGTTTCAGTAAAGGAAATCGCGTTGGCAAAATTACGAGTGTATCATAGTTGGCCTAATATCAGATCGGTTCCATTTAGCGGTCAGAGACCTAATAATTCCCTGGTATTTGCATATAGGAATAAAAAAGATGACACTCCAGATTGGAACGTTGTTTCAATACCAACTGGGTCCTATCAAATTGAGCAAATTAATAATGAATTACAACGTAGAATAAAATCGATTACTAAAAAAGAATCAAAAATTGCGATAACAGTTCATGAACCAACACTATCATCTACAATTGAAATAGGCTCTCCTGGGTATGTTGTAGATATTTATAACAGTTCAATAAGAACAGTATTAGGATGGCCCGAAGATCCACCTAGAAGTGCTGGTAATTCCACGCCCGAGCCTGTAAAATCTGATTACGTCACTGATGAAATAGGACCTGAAAATCCATCAAAAACTTATAAAAAATTCGAGGATATAAACTTTACAAAAAGATATCGATATAAGGATGAATATGGTAAAGATGTGTGGAGAATTCCATTTTTTAATGATTATATCCCACAGGAAGGTGAAATTCTGGAAATACATGAAACAAGTCCCACATTTGTAGACATTAAAGATCACATCCTTGATAGAATGAATAATGATTTTTTGTTGCTATTACCGTCGTTAAGATCTGGCTTTCTTACACAAGCTGAGTTTACTAGTGTAGTCGCCGCGGGTAATAAAATCATCGATGACATGGAAATATTTAATTCGAGGATTACTAATCTCTTCACTGATGAAAATAGCCCGATTTCAAAAACTAGCTCAGCTCAAGATTATAAAAAAAATATAAATGAAAATCCAAATTATAAATTACCAGGATATAATGTTCCCGAGTTAAAGAAAAAACTCAGAACTGCCATCGACGAAGGATTTAATAAAATTTATCAATCATGGAAAGATAGCCAGCCGAAGCCTATTATCCTCACTTATAATAATTCCCCCGACGGCGACGGTAGACATATCGCACCGAACAATGTGAATATTTCATCGGTGATCGCACTTAATTTAACGTGTGATGTAATCGAAGGAAGTTATCAAATTAATATGGAACAATCAAATCAAGCCCGACAAGGTTACATTCTTTATTCATTTTCACCAACAGCACCCCCCGGATTTTTAATTGTTGAGAATCCGACTAATCCAGTCTATATGCAATGTCAAAATGATTTACTAACTAGAATTAATTTTACACTCACCGATCAGTCAAATAATTTGATTGATCTACGTGGTGAAGTATTATCGATTAGTCTGTTTGTGAAAAGCTAACAAATAATTCGGTTAAATATTTTGTATTAATCAGCAGCAAGGGGTGGGTGAAATGACAACATATTTGCGACGTAGATGGCAGCAATTTGAGGGTGGTTATGACAATGTATTTGCGACAAAATCGCTAAGGCTCCATTTGTAAAATGGGGTCTTTAATTTTTTTTGGTTAAAATATGAGATTTCGTAGGAAGGTTCCATTTGGCATTCTGAGGCTTTAATCGATTTTGTCGCAAAAATTTGTAGGATTCACCCTCCCTGACGTAGATGGCAGCAATTTGAGGGTGGTTATGACAATGTATTTGCGACAAAATCGCTAAGGCTCCATTTGTAAAATGGGGCCTTTATTTTTTTTTTGGTTAAAATATGAGATTTCGTAGGAAGGCTCCATTTGGCATTCTGAGGCTTTAATCGATTTTGTCGCAAAAATTTGTAGGGTTCACCCTCCCTGCTGCTAAAGTTATTGTAATAGGTTTTAGATTACTAGGATAATTATATTCACGAAGAGAGTAATGTTTGCACTATCAATTTCAAGGAAACCTAATCTCAACCTGTACGTAAAATGACATTGCTTTCGGTAAAGAATGATTTTTTAATCCATTTAACTAGACTGTATAAATTTTGCCAAAACCGCTTTTGTCATGAATTGGTACGGTATCGGGAGCAAAGAAAACACAAGGGCTAAAGGAAATCGACGTAATCCTAAATACTGTGTTGACACTGCTTATTATAAATTTTCATTCTCATCCATCAAACCACACTTAAGCTTTTGTGTGGAAATCCCTCTTTCAATAATGATCCATTTTTTAGGATGCAAATTAAGAGCCGAAAACAACTAAAATTATGTTGACCCTTTTTAATATTATTCGAATTTCATCTATGATTACGGATGGATTTGTGTAACAAAATATTATGAAATGGGCAATTTGTTTTGCTAGCTTGTATAAATCTGCCACCTGCTCATTACTGCGATCAAACTGAACAGCACATGCTAATAACATGTTCATTATCTTACTTGGTAAGTGTGATACTTCAGAAACTTCCAATCTGACATCATCGTTAAATGATTCAACCATCCAATAGTGTCTATTCCAAATTGCTAACTATTAAAATCGGTACTTTAAATGCTATAATGAAAGAAATTATTAACAGCTGTAGAGTTCTATCCATATTTACTCAACATTCCATTGAACCACATAACGGTATGGACTCCATCTGTGTTTTGCTTGCAAACTCGGATTATTGTAGGTCTTTAAATATTCTGTACGAGAAACGCTGATATGTGGTATGAACGCATAATGCAAACAAAATACATTAATATTACTTTTAACATCCAACAAAATAATTCCCGCTAAATAATTGAATAGTTTGCTTGAACCACTGAACCTAATAATTTACTCTAAAGTCTCTCAATGCGGCTTTAGTAGACTGAGCTGTCGACTGTTAATTTCCATAAAATTTGCCACCCCCACCCGCAAATTGTCATTAACTCTGTCACCTCTTAATCTAGCCGATAGTGAATACTTATCAAGAAATTCAGAACAGTCCGTGCTGCACTGCCTTTGTACCGTTTTTATCACGTCTTTCTCAAACTGAGGCCACTATTTAAGTATCTATTTAATCCAATCAAATTCCGTGTAACAAACCTTACCCTTACCTCTATTATGCAGTACAGATAAAGCGTTATTGAACAAAATATCCCAGTATACAATACAAGCTGGAGACACAGAACACAAATACAGAATACAGGTGATATACAACAAAAACGAGTCAATATTTATTACAATGTTGCAAAATCTATATTAGAAATAGCACTAAATAGAATACTTAATGGCCAAAAACTGAACATAATTGACAAACGATAGAATATGGATGGGCGATACACAATACAGATAAGATATGACTGAATACAGATGACAAAATATAAAATGCAAACATAGATAAATTATTAAATATTCCAACCATTGCCATGGTTACAGAAAAAATCATGGATACTTTATATCACAAACCATTGTTCGGAATAGGAAACAGGTTTGTTGAATATAACATGTCCATATGAGAGAGAGAGAGAGAGAGAGAGAGAGAGAGAGAGAGAGAGAGAGAGAGAGAGAGAGAGAGAGAGAGAGAGAGAGAGAGAGAGAGAGAGAGAGAGAGAGAGAGAGAGAGAGAGAGAGAGAGAGAGAGAGAGAATATCATGTACGATGCAAATATTTTTACGTATCATTGTTCTGTATATCATATCCAAAGTATTTCCTCCTTTATAATCAGGCAGGTCCAAAGTTCAATTCGATATCATATATTGCCATACATATTATTGATAACAATTGAATAAATGCGATGATGTAATGCATGACTATGCAATATTACAACAAGGAAAACAATCAAATAAAAGTGAAAATGAACAAAGAAGAATAGACATCAAAGCATTAACCTGTTGTATATCAATTAAATGGATGAATCATGAAAGCACTTGCTATGATGAAATATATAGATTTTGAAGATAATTATTACAGTGATGAGCTATTTCAATGAAGTGTTCACTGATTTAGTTTTCTGTGATTGTATCATAAGACAAGCAATTCAAGTTATGTAATGGGTAATTTAATCATTGAAAATTCAATTTCTTTAAATATTTGCTTTTATAAAAGATTAATTTAAGCAATTATTTCTAATGTGTAATGACAAGAAAAATGACGTCTGCTTTATTGTTTTATATATATATATATATATATATATATATATATATATATATATATATATATATATATGTTCGAAAAATATACATTGTGAAAACAGTTTCTGAACAACTTTTTACAATTCTAAATACTTTATCAGGGATTTTTATTAACAACAGCCACATGAATATTGGCCTTCATTTTCAAAGCTGAGGACACAGAACAACAGCGAATCATTGTGTTGAACATGTGTGTGCGTGTGCATGTGTACATTGTCAAGAAATTAAGTAAAAATACTGTAAAATTTCATTTCCAAGAACAAGGGGAAAACGTTAATATTTTTAATGAATAAGAGAAATCAGAAGCTCTTCATGGTCTCATTATCAATCATATCAGCCAGCAATATTAAAAATGCTTTAAAGAGATATATTTTTTTATAATCAGCGACAGTCTTTTTTGGCAATGGAACTTCAGACAGATTCACGTTGACTTGTAGGTAGATTTATCCGTCATGGATTATTAAATTTTAATTTGGGTGTTGCTTTAAAATAAATTAAATTAAATATGCAACTTTACATCGGAAAAATAATACAAGTACATAATGCGATTTTAAATTTATTGACTAGTTTATGAATAACTGACAATGTGTCTCTCACAGATATTGACAGACATGAAAAATGCATGAGAAAGGTCAATCATTTTCCTGTTCCTTTGAAATTTTGTAACTACACGATTGCTAGGTCAGCTCTCACGAGAACACAAAATGTCTGTCAGAAATAAAACTGAAACCATTTCGTACTTGTAATATACATCAAATGATACAATTTAGAGAGACCCTTATTCAATATAGTCTTTTGGAGCCACAAATAAAAGCAGGCTGACAGTAATAGGCTGAGAGACTGAATATATGCCGTGAGTGATTGGCTTTCCCGGGGGACGGATAAAAGTCTCCTAGGAAAATAATCTCTACAGGATAGACGCCCTCTGAAAGGTATAGGAAAAAAAACCCCAAGTGTTTACATCACTTATGTAAAGCCTTTCTACGTCCATGATATGGTATAACAAATATTTTGAATACTTTTAAAGTATGTGAAATACCTTTTACATATATGGAATACTTTGATTTTATTTCACATATGCAAACTGATATCTATATTCGTAAAAATTTTTTTTCGTATATGTGATAAATGAATTGTTTTAATTATGCAAAACAGACTGCATATATGATAAAGATTTTTTCATATTTATGAGATTAATATGTTATACAAGTGATAATCACGGTATACGGAAATATTTCGTTTTAATTATGCTAAGGACACAAGAACCGTGTTGGTAAATATATTTCGATTTACTGTGAACTCTTTGGTATTTACCATTACAAAAGCATTACTGAAGTGATTCTAAAAGGAAGACTTTGCCAGAACCATATTATGTCTATTTTGTCTTGAATATTGTTTTTTCCACTACCTGTATGTACTACATATCAATTAATGAAATTACTACCGGACAGATTGGTTATGAATGAGTAGCACTTCAAGTATACTTTGTAATAAGTGTATTTCCTTGAGACCTATATGATATGATCTTTGTTATTTTTTGATATATTAATGAAAGAGACTCTGCTACAAACTTTCTGTTGTATATATTAGGTCCTCGAAGCAAAGAATTGGGCAAAGAAACCCAAAACGTTTTATAACACTGTCTCCTGCTCTACTCGCAATAATATGTAAGTGCAAACAAAACACCTTTACCTGGATTTGGGATTTGTTTATTATATTACTCAAACTTCTTTGAAGAAACGAACTGATTATTGTTTTCGGAACGAGTAAATAAAGAAAAACAAGCACAGATTCGCAATGTATGTCTGATTTGTTTATCAATGTGGCAAAAAAAGGAACAACTTCTGTGACAGTTGCAAACCATCTGGTGACTACAATTTGTTTTAAAGGGAAATAATTCTCAATCCCATGAATTATTACAGCGTTAAGAAAATGACAGTTGCCTATGTTAAAATTAACCGATGAATTTCCATGATTGTACAATTGCCAGCTGCTTCCCATTAACTACTATAGGTTGTTATAATGCCTGCTTATCTGTGCAGATTGACTTAAATGAATGAGAACAGTGTAGGAGCCATCGTAAGAGTCATACACTATTATTATGCACTGCAATTAATAACCACAAAAGGTTTATGTAAAACATTTTAAAAATAATCTCTATCCAATTTGGAAAAAAAAACAAGACAACAAACATTATGTTATTTTCAACCCGCACTTTCCCCCAAGGATGTAATTATAACTGACATAACTATTTGTTTCCTCGCAGGGGAAAAACAAATTATCAGGTTGTTTTGTCGTTTTACTTGCTTTTATCCGGTTATTACGAGATAACCAGATTAGCATTCCAAATGAGTCAGATCAATATGCAGCTGAGTGATTCAGATCATATATTCTTAAAGGTGTGATACTCTAAGACACATCTTAACATAGGTGGCACTCACCAGTTATTATGTACTTTTAAGAGAGTGAAGTATGTAAGGTGAATTTGTTTGCGTTTAAAACATGCACAGTGGAGAGAATGTTTTTTTTAACCTATATGCTGCTTTCATGTACAGTGGCTGACATTTCTTTGGATATTGTACTTTTGGAAATTGTAAATGATCTTAGCACCCTGCTAACTAAAATGACTGTTCCCTTGTGCTCAAAACATCAACCTGAATTTGCCTAAAGTACACTAATCTTGGCAGGTATTAAAATAGTGAAATTGAATTTTGCAGACAATGTCAGCTTCTGAAAGTGCAATGAATATATTACCAAATAAATAAAATGTAAAAAAGGTATCGGCTATTTTGTACAATTTACCTCTGAAGTTCGGGAAGTAAAAATGATCAAGTGGAGGTAGAACTTGTTTGAAATGTGCACATCTGGAGTAAGGGTAAGCTGTATACTCTCTAACCCATATTACACCAACCAATCATACACCAAAATAAAAAGAATTAAAGGTTCTTTGAACAATACCTAAGATATACAAAGTTTTTTTATAAATAGCCAGTATAACTAGTGAGAACACCCGGGGAAATTCTTTTTATTTAAACTTCTAGCCCTATGCTAAATGCAAAACTGTAGAGCGTCACCACAATCAAAGTTTATTGAAATAATATTATTGCTTTTGTTAGTTCCAAATCTGACCATTTTTATGATATGCGACAAACATTATTATTTAATTTACGAAACTGTGGAAAGGAACTTAAATTCACATCTGGTAAAGATGTCAGAATATTTAATGCGTACTTCACTTTAGAAAATAGTATTCCCTTTGTCCATTTAGGCATTTCATTATATTTACATTTAAGGTTAAGTACACGTGACAATAATATTTGCACTACACGATTCGTATTCTTGGAATATACTCCATTCGACCAGACATGGCTCATCTCATGACCCCAAGGAAGAAATCATATGCCAGTTTTCCTACAGATTACAGCTTCGTATGCACGTTCAATTTATCTGTTGAAGATAGGGAAAATTAATTCGGTGCCGCTATGGGAAAGAATGGAAACAAACAAATGAAAACATACAGAGTTTCTGACAGTTATAGAAAATTCGGTTTCAAAGATTCGCTATCCTGCTGAGAAGATAGTAAGTTTAGATAAACGTACGAGGAAAACTGTCAGTTTATGCAAATTTATCCTATCAGAGATTCAGGTCTTTACCTACAAGAGCTCGGTCTTGACAGAAACTTTGTTGGCTTTCCAAATCCATTATTCCTGTAATGGTGACTGCAGCATCTTCTAATCACTTTCTAGAAGTTCTGGATCAAATGCAGAACCTTCAGTGTGGTGTTTTCAAAATACAATAATCTGAAATCTATATTTTACGACATCGGACTCAAAGGAACTAAAAGGAGATGGTTTGTTACTAAGACATTACTTTTCGAAGCTTATATTTATCTGCATTACACACAAACACACACACACACACACACACACACACACACACACACACACACACACACACACACACACACCAAAATCAATTTTCAATGGCTTAATGGTTACCGTTCCCGGATTCACCAACAGCGAACTAGCTATTAAAATCCTGCATAGACCTGCTGGTTTAAATATAGTGGCTTGTCTTTCCGAAAGGTAATTGGCTCCTATCACCGGGAACTAAACAGTCTTTCATATGTTGTGTGTGTGTGTGTGTGTGTGTGTGTGTGTGTGTGTGTGTGTGTGTGAGAGAGAGAGAGAGAGAGAGAGAGAGAGAGAGAGAGAGAGAGAGAGAGAGAGAGAGAGAGAGAGAGAGAGAGAGAGAGAGAGAGATCTTGATTTTTTTTACATCGCTTTAAGATTTTTTTTCAGTCATATCGCTACCATGTCTGCATTGTGGCAGTTTATAGTATCTCTAGTTCTGGGACATCATGCTGCAGACATTTTTGTAAGTCTGACTTTTTAGGTATGACTTGGCTGGGATTCGAATCTGCACTACGTAGGCCACTGGAGCAGTCCATCTGCTTTTGTCTCGTTTAACATAATTATTAAATACCTAACCGAATAATTTATGCTAAAACATCAATAGTTTAAACAGTACCACATCATGATAATTAAAGAACTGAAGAAAAAATAAACTTTGCAAAATGTTGCAGTCACGAATGAAATGAGGCTTGCATTAAAAGGTTGATGGGGGCCCAAATCTTCTGCAATTTAAAGAATTTAACGAAATTCTGTTTCAAGTGAGAAAGCATTGTCGCTGCGAATACATATTATTTCCATTTGAAAAGTATCCAGACCATGTGAAGATTCTGAAAGGATACACATTCAAACCTCTAATTACAAAGATAAGCTCTCCCCTTTTCCTCTCACTCCTTGCAGGTCAAGCATATCTATGCCTTTATCTGTGCTGCAACCACACGACTTTCACTGAATTCGACAAATATTTAGAGATCTTGACACATATTAGAATCGAATCATAATGTGCTCCATACGTGTCAGATCAACCCCTCGTCATATATGCATATTCATGTTATCTTGAATGCTTCTTCCTGTTTCAGTAGTTGTTCTGCCTGTCGAGGGTCTATGTGTTTATGCCAACTTGTTGTTCAGATCTTTATCTGCCTTGTTGGTGGCTCCGGATTTTATTGTAAAGGAGCCTAGCGATTAATTTTATTTGTACTGCTGGTATAGTCTTGCACTTCCAAGCTCCAACACATACAACACCGATTGAATGAAGGGACTAAGTGTCTAATATTTACCATTTCCTATACGCTCTCATAATATGTGCACCTCATATTGACTAAATGGAACACGGTGTCATGTTGCACAATTGAATAAATTACCCTAAAATATATCACTCACTGGCCGCATTGGTTATCAATAATAGCTTCAGGCAAAAAGCCGAACTTATACAATAAGAAAGATTTCTAATAATTGATATATTATTATGATTCATCAGAATATAAACTTTTCTGGACAGATAGAGATAACAAAGTCCATTGAAGTATTTCCTTTTAAGATGGTCGAGAACAAAGTGAAAGAATTAAAAAAGTTTTTCACAGTAATGCGTAAACGATCCAAAAGTATTACTTTAGAAGGTTCAACTGTGTTTATCTGCCAGCACCACAACAGAATCATTGTTCCAATACTCAATGAAAGTTGCGGGTCACAAATTTTCTTGAATGTTTCACTGTAAGCTAACGAAAAAAGTAAACATGCAAGGCTTTGCATGTTTATCGATAATCCACTAAGGTATTGTATGTTAGTATAAATCTTTTAAGCTCTGCATTTCCAACGAACAATAAACAAATAAATCTCTCATCGCGTACAAGACTTTTAGCTTTAGAATGAAATAGCGATGCGTTAATTCATTAATATAGTCACCTAATGCGTATCAATTAAGCAAATCTGAAATGCAAGAAAATATTCTCACACATTTAAATTATTCTATATTGCAAAATATCCTAACATTGATCACAACCTTTTAAAACAATTTAACCAATCACTAAATAGAGTAGTCAAGACATTTCTAGAATACAAATCTTCTCCTAGGGTTACGCAATGATATCCAGACATCCATTCCAGTGTCGTAGCCTATTAAGACCGATCCAGTTGTTGACATGAACTTAACTTTTCGACCGTGATTTATGAATAGAAATATAACAACGTGATGTAAATGTATTATACACACACGACGTGACCTCTCCTTTAAAGTGTATTCTATTGTATTCGAATACTAACTATAAGAAAGTTCTCATTATCCCATATGACTAAACTAAAATTACATTTTAAAAATATACGTGATATAAATATCTGTAACTATAGACATTTCTTTTTGTTAAGTTTGTCCGTCGTCAACGTACTCTCCACCTAAGCATAGACATCCGCATGGTCCAAAATAAGACTTATTTCAAGTTGTCAGTAACATAAAGACGAAATTCGAGATCGTCAAGCCAGGTAGAGTTGTGTAACTCAAACATGGGATTTGATCCTGAATTCTTCTGTATATATTGCTGAAAGGACCCATCAGCTGACCGTAACTCAAGAGCTGCGATAAATACTTGTAGCAGGATTGGTTGTCAAAAGCAATATGTGTATTTATACTTGACGAATCTGAACGACAAATGTACTTTTCTATTTATCTAGGTATTACTCGGATATCAGGAGCTGCTATATTTAAATGGACCCTTATTGAGGAACCCCAAACACTAGAAACTTGCAATAAGGTTCGATTTTGTTTATTAGAGAACAGGGTGTCAGGCCTACACGCCTGAATAAAAGTGTTACCGAAACAAAAGTGGTAAATACCCTTAACACAATCCATTACTTATGCAGACGTGGCTGTCAACATCTGGGCGATACATCGGAACAAACAAACAACGAATCCTTATCTAAGATTACACAATTTGTCGTTGTTCCATACTGAATTCAACTGATCAATGAGCTAGAGCAGGTAAAACAATTTTTGGCAGTTAATCAAAACATCAACTCTACTTGATAGTTAAGCTATGAAATATTCATTAGGGAATATTGAAAACCATCAAACATGTTCAGCTGTTTTGAGCAACAGGAAGACGAATACAAATTATTTACAAATATGATATTTTAATTGGACCTACAAAAACATGGCGAGGAAATGATGAGTGTGTGATCAAGCTTTCCGATTAATGTTTTGTTAGGATATGAAGAGATACGTGTCAGTAGAGATTGCATTCTGGATAAAGGTGAGGTTAGCTTACTATATCCGTTATTTTCATCAAACATGTACACTTCCATGTCGGCCATTTTGATTGCATAGTCATGCAAAACTTCACATATCAACATTGTTCTTTGTAGGTAATTATAAAGGCATGTCTCATTTTGTGCATGGGGATATTCCGTTCATCCCTTTCTGTTGGGCATGTCAACAGCACGAGACCGAATTCATGATTTTTTCCCCTTTTGTCTTCAAACGAAACAACATTGCTATTATTTCATGCTCAAATAGATCCAATCAATAAACAGTTGCATGAACAAATGGATTCACAAACAAGTAGAACATATGATGATTTTCAGTTTTCATGGGCTGAACATAATCATTTCGTTATCGTTCAAATTTAAAAGCCAGTCGTTAGTATACACTTTGATATTTCATTTAAAAAATACCCACGTTTGACATTGACACAGTCATGTTCCATTAGGCAAGTTTCCTTTTAATACAAAGAAGACAACAGTTTTTAACATATTATCCTCCGTCATTCATCTCCAGTGCAAATACTATATTTGACAGTATTAACTCCAATTAGTCTTTCTTCTATCTTTGTCACAAGTATTTGCCTTCACGAAAAGTATTTGTACATAAAAGTTCTTACATAACACACCTGCTACGAACTTTAAATTCCGTTACTGATAATGTGTGCCAACGATTATTGTCCGGAAATATCTGTAAGATGACATTCTTGGGGACATCATACGAAACAATTTATTTTAGAAAAATCATAATACTGTGTTTTTCAGTAATAACCACATTTCTATTTGATAATAATATGCAATATTGTGTTTCAGATTCACTACTTTCCCTTTAAAATCTATTAATATTTTGTGTTCTATCCTATGTAAAAACCTTAATGCATTTTATGTTTTATTGCAATTTTCTTTTAGGTAAGATAAGCCGGTATATGGTTATACATTTTCCATTAATGTTAAAAATGCAAAGATATTGCTTTAAGCAAGTAGTCCTTAAAAAATGATATGGATATGATCTTTCATCACCGCTACGGTGGCCTAGTGGTTTAGAGCGTCCGCCTCGGATGCGGGGGGTCGT
The DNA here is from genome assembly GCA_016746295.1 of Potamilus streckersoni. Taxonomy (NCBI): domain Eukaryota; kingdom Metazoa; phylum Mollusca; class Bivalvia; order Unionida; family Unionidae; genus Potamilus; species Potamilus streckersoni. The sequence goes on from JAEAOA010001233.1 coordinate 850,587, forward strand.
GGGTTCGATCCCCGGTCGAGTCATACCAAAGTTTTTCAAAAATGGTACTAACAGCTGCCTCGCTTGACGCTCAGCTTTAAGAGGTTAGTGTTAGGATTGGTCGGCCTGGTGTCAGGATAATGTGACTGGGTAGGACATCATGTTACATGTCTGCGGCATGATGTCCCAGTACTAGACATCACTATAAACTGCCACACTGCGGACATCGTAGCGATATGGCTGAAAAATTGTTAAAGCTACGCTAAAATTTATAAACACCACCACATACCATCTTTTTCATCACAGTTGAACCAAAACATTAAAGGTGAAAAACCTTCACTAGTCGTAAATTTGATGCTGTTGTTTATGTTGCTGCTGCTAGGAATTATAGGTTGCTGCATTTGTGTGGGAAAATATGAACGAGTTTTTCGGAAGGCTATACTGCACGACCTTATGATTGCAGTGTATCCATCCGACAAAAAGCGTTCATATTTTCCAATACAAATGCAGTAACCATTCTATTATATGCTCAGTTTCTTATTCATCCAGAGGCTTAAATATATAAAGACAAAAATCCTACTAGAAACAAAGTAACTAAATACACAAGCGTTGATGCATCATTACTCAACAACATTAGTAAGGAGCGCGTAACTCCGCCCATATAAATTTGAAGTTGGTCGAGCGCTAGACTGTTTTGAAAGAAAATGGCGTTTGGTCTACTTAAAATTGAAATTTGGAGTAATATTGTTAATGAATGCACATTACAACAACTTATCCATTTGATCTGGAATGAATACGTTTTGTTATTATTGTCGATTTTTGGTTATGGTCTGGATTTATCTACATGAAGTAATTTGCATCTGATTCTAGCAGCGTCTGTCAGTTTAATAGTTTTGAGGTGTGTTTACATCGGCATGCGTATTTCTTTTCTGTCATTTAATGATTTAGATCATTATATGGGAAAATCATGAAGCCTTTCAATTGCAATTATGGAAAAGATGCTGTGGAATTTAATGTTTATTTTATTTTGAGAGCAGTAAGGAGGATGTAACTGCACTTTGAATATGAAACTCGAAATTACAGTACAATTTTGAAATGTGTAATCAACTTTGAGAACCTAAGACATGGCTCATGTAATTCGGATTTGCAGAACTACAAAGGTATATTTTTGAGGAAATTCAGAATTAAAAATTGTAAGTATATTTTTTGTCATTTTTGTTAGCATCTAAAGAAGACATTTGATGTGTTATAAAGTGCGTGTTATTGTGAGGACCCTGTATGGCATCTATAGTTAGTTCAAACATTGTATTAAAAATGTTAACGCGGAATGTGCCAAAGCAGTTTGTATGTGTCAGTCTATGAAACATTTGCTGGTATGTGGCAGTCCATGAAATATCTGCTTTAGTTCATTCATAAAATAAATTTACATTGGAAAATAGTTCCTTTATTCAAGTTTAGTAAGAAGAATAAATTGAGCGCGAGGAGTGCAACATGAAGGTGTGCAATATCGGTAAATACTTAACGATTCTGATAATGAAAAGTTAATTGAGAAAAATGAGCATATAATAAGGACGAAATACATTATGACAATGTTAGTTTGATAATGTAAGTTTGTCTGATGTGTTGGTTCATTAACATATCACGTGCCTGACGTGATTCAAAAGGTGAATGTTGAAGAGAACGCCAGGGCAAAATAACAATCTGAATAAATGGCTATTCTACCGTTGGCATAGATTTCACCATGTGAAGGTATGATCTAAAGTCGCTCGATGCGATGAGCAATTGGATCAGAGATGAAAACTGAAATACACATTTACCACATGATATGTACCAATTTGCAAGGTTTGAATTCGATCGAGACGGAAATAGAGAAAATAACATGCGACAAATGACTGTCCTATGTCGCATTTAAACTAGTCATTCGTAAATGTGACGTATAGGATACTACCAATAGTAGGGTGCAAATAAACCCTGTACAGGTAATGCTCGAAATTCATTTTTCTGTTCAGTCTCTGTCGAATGTTAAAAAAAATCACAAATAAGTATTTACCATGTGTTTAAATGTGCTGCAAAAAGAATGGACGACGACTGAGTTTACGTGCTGATCATAACGTCTGACCATTCAAGTGATTTTCAATATGCAGATTCTAGTGGGTAAGTTGTAAATAGTTTAAACTTTGAAATTTCAAATAAGGTACACCATTTTTGAAAATAAGATTATGTGTTTTATTATAGAATCTAATAGGACAATTTCCAGCGATTTTATAAAATTCGATGCAGAAATATTCTCTATTAATTCTGTATGAATATTTACCGAGTAATAAAATATCAATATCAGTTAAAAGTTACCAAAACATAAATAATATTTAAATTTTATGACTCATTCGTTTTTATCTCTTTTGAAACTGGAGAGAAGATTTGGAACATGAGGAAATCAGAATCCAAATGGAACACTTCACCGACTGGGATTGACGGTCTAGGATGCCATAATTTTTTTTGACAAATGAAGTACGTTTATTTCCAAACTTTTATATAAATATTTAGTTCACGAATTTCTTTCAACAACAATAACATAACATCCCTAGAGTGTATTTATATGATGTATAGGATATTTGGTAATAATGAGAATACGTCAGATGCAACAGTCAGAAAAGGCATAATCTTTTGGAGTTGGGTCCATAAAAGAGAATAAGAGTAATTCAACTGAATACTGTCCTTACACTGTCGTGGTTCATTGCATTGGGAGATTGCGAATAAGGGGTTAGGTCATTTCTTCGTGTAAAAAGTACAATGCTAGTCTGGACCAAAGAAAGATTAGGAACAGCACGATTTTTCATGTGTAATAGCGTAAATAAAATAAAAGCATCCAACAATTTTCAGATATTAACGTTCCATTGCTCTCAGTATACCTTCTGTGCTATAATATCAGACCAGTCAGATTTAGGGGTATTTTTACACGACTTAGAATTTATTACTCTAGACAGCAGCATCAGAGGAGGCAAACAGACTATTTGCTTGAGACATTATTTATGAAAAATAAAGTTTCATACAAAAGTGAGATACAAGGTCAATAACGTCTAAACCAATGCCTCTAACCGACCATGAGATTTCTCGTAAATGGGTTAGACAATTTTGATACCTCGCGTTGGACATTTGTATTTTCATTTTTTTATGTGTGTCTGTTTACGGGCTGGTCACTCAAAGCTGGTTGTTCACCTCATCTGCTGCTGTAATTAAATCATTGTTATATTAATAATGATAATATAATATCACACAAGGAAATTAGATCGAGAGCGAGTAGAGGCTATTAATAAATATCTCCCCGTCCGTGATTCTGTCAAGCAACAACTACAGACACACCAGGAGTTTCAGGTTGAATTTGCAGAAGGTGCATAACAGTTATTTAAACCAGTTACAAAGACTACTAAAAGTCTTCTTCCCGCGTTGAAGAAAACCGCTTAGGTTACAACTGTAACAGAGCAGGTTATTGGAACATTATCAAATCGAATTAATGAAACTATGGAGTATGCCCAAACAGCACGTGCTGAAATTCAAGATGATAAAAGTATTGTCGAGCATATGTCTACACCAGAATTAAAATCTAGGTATTTTGCTCAACAAGGCTACATAGAAGTTATGACTCATCCTTTAAGGTTTCTGCAGAGGGATATCATCTGCAGCATCAGTTTCTGAAGCCAAAATGTTTATCACACTCCAGAAAAAGAGTGGGATGATAGGGTATTTCGTGAGTGCAAGGATATTCCACAACTTAGTCAAGGATATAAAAAAGAATATGATAATTTTGTTGACGAAGTTTATAAAATGAGAATGGGTGTTGTAATATCAGTTATATAACCAAGAAAGCAGAAATCTCGACAAAGGAGACAACCATTACCCGATCCCTGTGCAACTTCAAGCAGCATTGGTGCAATTACAAGTGATAGTGGTCTTATTACTACATGTCCCAATAATGTTCTTGCTGATGTTGAACGATTAGAAATTTTAATAGGTGGAAAACGAACAGGTAATAATTCCCCAGAAGTCATTAATAAAGCAGCTGATATATGTCAACGATTATTTACAGGCGGTATCATGGATATTAATGTTTATCGATTCCTCATTGATGAAATCGTTGATGAGTACCACAGTGACAATTAGATTAGTGACAAATTGATAAGATGATCATACATAATGCTCAACATGGGCCTGTAATGGTCACGGTGATAAATTCGAGATTACCAACCTATAGAGCGATCTACAATGGTGAACTCGATGATATTGTTCAGGGTCTATTTAGAAGGATAGCCACAAAAGCAATACCAATTGCAAAGCAGCTGGGAATGAAAGCTATTGACGTAATCCGTAAAAAATGTGTTGGTGCTGTTAGTGATATTGCTGGTAATGCATTCTCGGCGATCAAAGATAGACTAGCACGATTGGTAGGACAAAAATCTCAGTCAGTAAAATTACCCAGTACTGAAGTGATGATGTCTGCAAATGTTAATAAAATAATAAATCAAGCTGAAAATAAAAAAAACTAGCAGAGTAGGCTGGTGAAAAAGAAAAAATATAACTGTTGGTCTGATATCTGGAAGTGGTCTTCGTGTTAGTCGATAGCAAATATAAAAAAGATATTCAAATGTATATCTGATCCCACATTCGACATGGATTAACCAATACTCCTATACGAGTCTGTGCGCGATTATCTGACGCAAGAATCGAATTACAGATTCAAGATGCATGTAGATATTTCTTACCCGCTGAGTCATTCATTGAAATCGAAGCTAGACTTTTAAAAGCGAATAATACAGACTGTGGAATTGGTGATCGAGTTGCTTTTTGTTAACAACGGTGTCATGGCGTTATTTATCAGCGTCGCATACGTAATCGACGGAAAGAATATTGAATCATGCAAAGGAAACGTCGACGTTGCCATGACGATACATGGTCTTGCAAGATACAGCGATGATTACTGCAGATCAGCTGGTCCATCAGTGATGTTTGCAAAGGATACATCTGATCATCCAGAAAACAGAAATGTAACATTAAATGCAGCTGGTACTGAAGTTGCATCAACGAATAAAAACTTCAACCTGGGATTTGCAGCGTTCAACGTTGAACGACAACGAAGCATTTTTATGTGTGATTGCACTGTCATATTTGGATTCTGCAGAAATGTTAGAAAGCGCTACGCACACTATAATACTTGTAAGAAAAGCCACAGATGATGATGCAATATGGCACGCTGAAGGAGTTAATAAAGCTGCAACCTTAGCACTTCATTGTAAAGTAATAGAGGAAAGGTGAATCAGTAACATTGCAAACAGTGATATTGTTATACTGAGGCAATAGTGACGTAGGTGTGTGAATAAAATACCGTCATGAACATACATAATAGTTGTTAAATGTTTTGTTAAAGTTTCAACAGCAATAAAAAGTGCTTAAATACGTATATTAAAATATGTTGAGCAATGAAAGTCAAAATAAAGGGTTGAATACTCAATCCATCACAAGAAGTGATGAAAGGCTAAAAACGCCTTGGACAGCCTATCATACCGGACATGAATCAAGGATGATGAATAAACATAATCTAAACAAGACCATTACAAGACGATTGAGATCTATTTAAAAGAAATGCAAATAAACACGTATTTTACGATGGCAACAGGAAAATTTATATTATAATTCAAATGCTACTTAAGCTCATTTCCAGCATAGTTTTTGTATATATTTCAAGTTCATTTTCATTATTGTTGGATGGAACCTGTCTTTTTGGTGTAGGAAGTCAAGTGTGACCCCGATCAGCGTCGAAGGGGTCAAGGTATCATGTTTTAGACTTTGTCAGGCGGATTCGTTGGCAGACTGGATAAATACCGTGTAAGACACCATTAATTGTTAAGTTTTATTACAATGCAATAGTCTTCATGTTCGTTATAAGAACGAAGTTGCACCATATTGTCGTGTCCTTATTGAACGTTCTTTACCTATAATTTCGTGTCTCTATTCGTAACACGCATTTTTATAAATTCATAATGTTTTGTGAGCAGTATAGCTTTATTTATCACATAGTCGATACATTTTGCCTATAGTTTGTGCAGTTTAATATTTTTCATATTATGCATGTGAACATATCACTTTATGTGATCCTGATTGGTCCGAAAAAACCCATGCAATTAAGGTGCAGTAAACTTTTTTTAACCCAGCCTTCTAGAATTTTTTGTTTTCATTGACCATCTTTGGCTGCCATTTTTTATTTGATTCGCGAAAGAGAACAGGGAAAAAGTTTCGCCTGTTTCAATATTGGCAGTTTACCTCCACATCATGTTATGTCATGTATTAGATATCATACCATGAAAAATGGCAAAACCCCAAGACAAGAGCAGTAGCAAGTAAAACTACCGGTAATACGAAGATGATAATGAGGGTGGGGATGGATGGGCGGTATATATGTAACATGGACTCTACCCTATATACAAGCTTGGTTTAAATGTGAAATTACTGACGTAAATAAACTCACCTTAGTTCACAAAACGTAAGGTAGACATGAACCGGTCTCCCCAACTGACAGAACTTTATCCAATTACATCATATTTACTCGGTAAATATGTGATACAAATCCGACTCAAAAAAGATTTGCTTTCGTCTTCTGTACAGTCTAATGTTCCAAATCAAATACTACAAATATCGGGTCACATATACATTACAGTAAATATGTATATTTATGCATCCACTAATATTCTTTTCACAAAAATGTCGCAACAATGCAATGTTTATTTGTGTTATGTGATGTAGGCCATCTCAAACCAGTACTATATACCGTATCAAACAACGTGACATAACACGCATTGGACGTTTTGTGTTGATACGTTTCGTCTTTTGTAAAATGTAATGTCTGTGCTATATAATGGATTAAAATTAGACTGTTATTTACGTGGTTTCACAATTGTACATGTTAGTTTCGCTTTCGTTTTGTGGGTTTTAAAGCCATTTTCAGCATATGATCGGCTATACATGGCAGACAATATATTTGGTGGAGGACAGTAAGAAAAACATATTTCAAGATTTCTTGATATTTTAGCCTAATGTCTAAAATTAATTAATGTTCTAATACATTTAGAAAGTTGTAAATACTTGTAGCATTATTTGGTTTATATGCACCATTTGAATGGTCCTGTAAAGAACTTTTTCAATTTTCTATAGTTTGTTCCTTGATAATCTTTCCCTATTTAAGGCTAAATTCTATCAACAGATTGCTTTTAATTGATTACTCCCACTGTAATCATCTGGCAGTCTCAGGTGGACTTCATACTGGGAAGACTTCATACTGACCTTCACTCATGAGTGATTGGGAAAGCCCTGTACAATTCACTTCCATCACCATAGCAATTGCAACCAAGACGAATATAGAACATTTGATATAATTTAGAAATTCTCAGATATTCGATCCACCCACCCTCAAAGACATGTGTCATATAATATTTTTCCATGCGTCTTATTCACTCCGCATTTGTAAAGAGAGGGGGCAAAAGGGTGTGGTTTGTGTGTTATTTCGTATTTGTTTTGGCAATGATGTCATAATATATCTCTTGTCTGAGAGGACTTGGCCCTGATAATGGCAGTTGCTTCGAAAAAGTCTATCGAAGAAATAATGGATCTTTCATCACAGCATCTCAGTTTGCTTATCTATATTTGATGCAACTTCTGGTATAATATTCTATTTAATTTTCTTAATTTTTATTCGTTTTCGTAAACTGTGCATAGAATACTTTTTTGTTATAAATTGTGTTAACCAATCATTGTTTGTCTTTCTCAGTGCCAACTATGGCGGTAACCAAGTCAACTGTTCCAACTGCATGGAAAAATTCCTCAGAATATAAAATTTAGATAGAGTTATGTTGTCCTCTCAATATCTGTGGTGTGCGTTTTTACTTTTAACCTTATTTATATATTCATAATGGAATTACCTTGAAATAAACGAAACCGACAGGTGAATTTCAATGCGAATCTAGCGAGAATACAACGTACTGGTGATGCAATGAGTTGTAATACGGTTAGAAATATTCCGTTGTGCATCCTATTTCTCCACATTAAAGTAAAATAACAAGTTTTACAAGATCAAGAACTTACAATACTAACAACATTAGTTCTAACTTATTGTTCAACAAATTTCTGACAAGTGAAGGTGATTCTTTGGCCGGCACATTGATTCCATCTCTATATTTTGCTTCCTTGCTGTTCCAGAAACAAAATTCACCGGGTGGCTGAAGTCAAAAGTTTATGGAACAGCATCATATTTCTGGCTTTGATATTCCAAAACAATGGAAGGTACGATAATACATTTCCTAACCAATTCATGTGAAATTCCAACTCGACACACGCATGGTCCAACATGGAAATGATTTGGGCACAATGACTGTTAATACGTGAACTTCTTTCCACTTAATGTTGATGTCCCATGGCTTTTAACACTTTTTTGCCTTCTATATGAATTCTTTGACGCATTCATTAATATTAGATGAATGCGTGACATTACGATGACCAGAGCAAGGTTTTATACTCACATTTAGTATAAAACACAGAGTACACGTTTTATGATAGATGCAGACGGCAATCAAAACAATGGTGGGAGGGTGGCATACGTTCAGGAAGGACACATATGGTAGACGTTTTCAGTGAGAGATAAAATTGACATGATCAAATATGCTATAGTCTTATAGGTCAAACATCATATCACCCCTCAACGATTAACATCATATAATCCTTTACAAATTAATTGGAAATTGTTTATGCATGGAGAACTCCATTCACAATACCACTAAGGTATTACAACATACTGAACTGCATCGTACTTTTCAGGTATTATTTCATGTTTTTACTTTAGCATTATTATCATTGTTATAAAAAGGAACGTAGTTCTTAATAGTGCTCCGTACTTTATATTGTTGAGTTTGATATTACAATATAATGGACTATCAAGGCGTTTCACAATCCATTGTGACTGGAATCTTTGAGTTCAACCCGGCGAATGCGTGTAGTTAACGTACAATAAAACTAAAGTGTTATGACATCAGCTATATAGACACGATCCACGTGGTTTATTTTTGAGGTATAGGGTAATTGTGCCCTACGCTCAGTCCTAATAGTTGAGCTGAGGTGAGAGGTTTATTACAAAATGGATTGCTGTGGAGTTAGTGTCTACATTGGAGACAAAGATTGGTAACTGAGATGTGTTGACAATGCATTGGCCTAGGATCATATTTCAGTTCATTTTACGTAGTCTGCATGACAAAGAGTATCCATTCAATTTGGTATCTGGAAAGGACAAGAGAGGATAGGGGAACTGACGGCATATAAGCAACAATTTTGTTACTCCTGAAACAGCGAGTTGAATAAAAACGGTAATATTTTTTTCAAATTCATTCTCATATTTAAAATCGAGTTAATTTTATACACTTAAGTTTTCATTAGCATGCATATAATTAATGTATTAACTAATATTATTTCGAGTCGATAGAGAAAGATCAAGTTCGTAAAGACTTATTATGTTCAGTAAATACGAATCATAGGGAAAATACGAAACTGATCACGTATGTAATGTACATATCTTATTGGTTTAAATTCTTACGGACTAACTCTACATTTCGCTCTGTTTAATCACATATTAGAAACATATCATACTGAAAAGCCAATACAAGAAAAGATGCAAAAATGAAGTATCTGTCTATCAATGAATATATCTTAAAGTATGCTATGCACAATAAACACAAAATCATAAATACACAATGCAACCATCCCTAAGCGAACTGTTCTTTCTTAGATTATAGTTACAAGAATTATTACCGATTCACACACACACACACACACACACACGCACACACTATCGACTATACTCTACCCTGGTATGTTGATGTGCATATGCTCGAGAGGGTATGTGGTGTGTGCGTGCAGTGAAAGCATGTGTGTGTGCGTGCGTATGTATGCATGCATGTATGCATGTATGTATGTATGTATGTATGTATGTATGTATGTATGTATGTATGTATGTATGTATGTATGTATGTATGTATGTATGTATGTATGTATGTATGTATGTATGTATGTATGTATGTATGCATGCATGCATGTATAATTTCTTTGTCTGTATATATATATATATATATATATATATATATATATATATATATATATATATATATATATATATATACACACACACACGAATATGCATGCATACTTTGAGGCTTATTTATATATACTTGTTCAATGAGATATTGATCTGACACTGGTGTGGCTGTGAATGTATTAGGTGACGCGTCAGCAACCTGAAACTTTGCTATATTTATGTGAAAATGGTTAATAATATAACATTTAAATATTTAATGGCTTTCAGCATGCTAAATACCTAAATGACTTGACAACAAAGACTATCTAGTGTCCTTCTGGTACGGATTTTGTGTCATTGAAAACATTCGAAAATACTCTGTATATGTCCTTAATCTAAATGAATCTTTTCATTTTACCTGCTCTGATTAATGACTAATTAACATAATTTGCCCTTACAGAGTACGTGATATGCGTTTAAAATTATTTATACAATTCAAATATAATAATCATCAATGAGAGACAAAAGAAATATGTAATAAATAGTTGCAAACACGTCTTCGTTTTTAAAATCGAAATCGGTAACGTTGCGAATACAAGAAACATTAAATTTTATGCAACTATATTTTGAGGGGTTGGAGACGATGTAAGGGATGATTGATAAAACTGACTAAATCTGTCATTATGTCAAGTTAGTTAAATAAACTTTAGTATGTATTTTGTAGAGTGGATTTTTTTGCCCGCACATAAACTGCTACATTGAGGTCCTTATGGTGCAAGTGGTAATATGTATAGTAGCAGATTTAATTGAATGGTATAAATACGTGGCATTGTCGGGTTTTAATCAAATGGCAAAAATACGTAGCATTATCTGGCTTCCATTAATTATCACAAATAATTTTAATATTTAACTTATGAAACTTTCGAAAAAGATTATTCATGCATACTTTGAGGCTTATAGATATAAACTTTATCACTTTTTTATTGGTAGTTTATAGTGATGTTGAACACTGGGCCGTCATGCTGCAGACGTGTTGCATGATGTCTTACCCAATCACATTATTCTGACATCTATCCGACCAGTCCTAACACTAACTTCTTAATGCTAAGCGGCAAGCGGGACACTAATAGTACAAATGTTTTAAATAAGTCTTTGGTATAACTAACAACATCTACTGGATTTCATGTGTTGCCTTAAAGACATTAAAATATGGCGTGGTGTCAGGATAATGTGACTGGGTGGAACATCATGCCATATGTTTGTGGCATGATGTCTGAGTGCTAGACATCACTATAAAACTGTCACACTGCAGACATCGTAGCAATGTGACTGAAAAACTGTTTAAGCTACGTTAAAAATCTAAATCACACATCACACGCGCCTCCCTTAGTAATGTAATTTCATCTAACCAAATGATCTGTAAAGTATACTTTGTAAGTTTAATATCGAAAGTATGAATGTGTACCAGAGGAAAACCATTACAGGTCTATTTGGTGAAATGTATTTGTTCAAGCAAGGACCGGGACTGGAAAAGTGCTTATTTATTAGTATATTTAAGATGTGTGCTCCCCTTTGTCTCATCACGTAAGAACACGTGTTTAAATTTTGAGCAACTTAATTTTGATTGGATGCGGTGGCTTGCCACCGCACCCATTGAGATTCACAGACCCAAAATACATAAATACATACTCGATATGCCGAGGTATATAGAGTTTTCGGAACCATATTTAGGGAAAATTGTTTATTGCATGCACCCCCAACCAGCCATACCAAACGGTTCAAAACATACTACACAAAATATATTTTTATCCAAATTCCTTTTACTTTTTAGAGATTGAACCATATGCACACTTTGTCGGAGGCAAAATATACTAGAGTTTTTAATTCCCATGAATGTTTCAGTTATTTTCAATGTAGCATGAGCAGCAAAGTTTTCCTTATACTTTAGTACATTACGTAATGATATGACTAAATGTTGTCTATTGAAACATAGCTTTTCGCAATTTATCTGACTCGTTCATAAAGAAAATTGCAGATTTTGGGTTTCGCCTAACCATCTTTACCTTTCACACACACACACACACACACACACACACACACACACACATACATATATATATATATATATATATATATATATATATATATATATATATATATATATATATATATATATATATATATATATATATATATTTGATTGTATGCTATTGATAATTTAATAGTGTATGTTGGATTTGACTATGTACAAAATGAGATTTGGTGCGTGTCGGCAAAGATATTGTGGCATAACCCGCAAACCGGGTTCGAATCTTGGTAGTGAGTAAATAGCAAATTCTCCAACCTATTTGATATTAGTTTTTCTCCATACGTAATTTAACTTGACCTTAGCACATAGCTTCCTGTAGTATCACCACTTACTCTCTCTTTAGGAAGTGTATTTGCTACGCACGAACGCAGGTAATCACACCTACTTTTCATCCAACTTTTAGGTGATATGGGTTTGGTCTAGAGGGTGTGTGACCGGTAGTTCAGTAAAGGCGATTGGCACCGCAGACCGCAGAGGCAGGGTCGAATTGCTGTAGGAATTAAAAAGTCTCTAACCTGCAAGATAATACTCATATGTATATATATATATATATATATATATATATATATATATATATATATATATATATATATATATATATATATATATATATATATATATATATATATATATATATGTGTGTGTGTGTGTGTGTGTGACTGCATGCTTTCTAGCTTAGTAATATGTTCTTGCTCACTTAGTTATTGGTTTGTGTCAGAATTTGTGAGATCATATGCAATCCCCACTCAATAAAATAAACTAGGAATGGATAGAATAATAGCGATGTGAACAGAGATATATAATAAAACAATACGAGACCCCGTACATAATATATAATAATTCAATCAATTACATAAACAAAATGAAATTTAACGTGACATTTAAATGATTCTATTTGATATAGAGTTACATAATTTTGCGTAATTCAATTAGCCGTTTTGTTATACGGATATAACAAATTTTGTCGTATTTTCGAAAGTCTGGTCGAACTTGAATTGACGAAATGTCAGTATCATCGGGTTGCTTCCAGTCTTCCCCAAATCACTCTTGGTAATCTATCGGAATTGCCGTATTTCTTTCCTTCTCTCTTTCTTCTAGCCTTTTTAGGTCATCAACCGTCTTGATTGTAGTTTGTACTCTTTTCCACTGTGCAATACAGTTGTGTGTGTGTGTGTGAATTGGATTTATAATGTAGCTTTTACATTTTTTTTTCAGTCATATCGTTACCAGGTCTGCAGTGTGGCAGTTTATAATTAAGTCTAGCGCTGGAGCATCATGCCGCAGACATTAAAGCACGATGTCCGACACAGTCACGTTATCCTGACACAGGTCGATCAGTCCTAACTCTTAATACTAAGCGCCAATCGAGGCAGCTGTTTGTACCATTTATGTTTTTGGTATAAAGCTACAGGGGTTCGAAAGACTCTAACCACCAGGCCACCGGAGCGGTGTTGCAATACAGGTAATAGAGTTATTTTTTCCTTTAACTAAAATATAATACCTAAATATGTGTTGGTTGTTATTCTTTTTCAGGAATCAACAATATTACCACTCTTTTACGTTATATATCATCTAGCGTAATTCAACAGAACTAAACTATGGTCAGTTTGCAACCGAGCACGCACGCACGCACACACACACACACTATTAATATAAATTAATGTCTTTCCTTGCCGCTACTGGCATTCCTAACAGGAGTCATGGCATAATTAGACCTCTTTGATAACTATGACTGCGTTCCTGTGGACTGTAAAATGCTAGCTTTGTCAGCTGACACAAATGTATAATGCCAACACATATGTATAATTGCCAACACATATGTATAATGCCAACACTATCGATTATCAGTTGAAATTCACGTCTTAAGTACACAATCGAATGATTGGAACCACTCCTTGTCTAAAACACGTGATTTTACCTATTAGCTTACATTTCCAGACTACAAATCGGTTATTTCTTAGCATACATTATGCAAACCAACTATGACATAATTTACTTCTTACAAATTTGTATCAGAAGAAATGCATGAAATTTCTAACATACATTGATTTATTTTACATGTAAAAGAGGTATTTCGAACGCATTATTATAATACACGAGTTGTATAATATTTGAAGCAAAATAATGGCAAGAAGTAACTTTTGAACTCGAGGAACATTGATCATGAATTAAAAACGAATAAATTGAATTAGCAAAGACTTACATCAATGAACATATTGTATGTAACTGAGAAAATACCTTTGTGCATTACTGAGCCCTCGCTTGCTTATCATCAGAGAATTCTTTGTCTCTTCTCCGGTTACGCCCCTCCCCCCATGTAAGATTTATTTAAGGAGAAGATTACTTTTTACTGATCTCAAGGCCAGTTTCCCCTTTCAGCAGAAAAACTCGGACTAACTAATATCGCGATGAAAATTAATTTCAAACCTTGAATTACGGCAGGGAAACAAAACCCCTCTCAGATTAGCCTATTAGGATGACTTTCTCTAACTGCCAAAATTTAAACACTCCCATCGGAGTCAGATTAACCCTCTCCAGTCAGCCTTTATTGAAAACTATTCTGGGAAATATTAGTTTCTTACACCTGTTTCAAATGTCCCCTAGTTGTAACTAATTGTTTTTTAAATCTGATTTGTTTGAACCCTGTCATTTCCTTCACTTAAGCCTACATCGACATATCTGTTTGACCGTTATCGAACAGACTCTAGTTAAACTTAAATTCATACCCAAAACAACGTAGATCACAGGCCTCGCAGTCATCTATTTATTGTGAGCCTAGCCATGCGTCAGACTTAATGGCTGCGTGTCAGGCTGACCACCAGAATGTACTGCGAAATTATATCTACAAAATTTGTTGCACCATTACATACAGCTTGACACTGCATTAACTGTGTATGTATTATCTAACATGTAAAGTACATAAAGGCTAGACCTACAGTTTGACATAGCGATAACTGTGTATGTATTGTCTAAGACGTGAAGTACATAAAGGCTAGAATTACAGTTTTGATTTGATATGGTTGGACAATGCATAACACTTATTGTCCGACCGTTCGATAGTTTTGTTATCGCTACTTTTTTTTAAATTATATGGACAATTTCCACGAATCTTTACTCACTGTTTTCATCATAAACTTCAATTGATATACAATGATAAAATTCTATTAGAACTTCCAAAATGACAGCAACAACGGCCATCTTAAAAAACTGTATCTTTATTACTCCATCTGCACGGAAAATCATATCAGCTTTGAGTTTATACCGGATGGTAAACCATTATATCTAGCTGGTCCTAAATGAAAATGGGGTCCCTTGGACATCCAATATTCCCACGGCAACATCCATTATAGGTATTACTCTTAATCACGTGGTATATCAATATGTGGTTTTCACAAAATGACGTATTACAATATTTAGTTGGTATTAAGTTAAAATAGAGCCAATCTCTCTTCCAATATGGCCGCCGTATGACTATATGTTTTTAACCTAGGCTATATGCTAATATAATGTGTAAATATTTCACTATACTTATTTTGAGGAGGGGTCGGATTAGGAAATGTAATAGATAAAGATCACACTGGTTGCTAACTTAACTGCTGTTATAAACTGCTGCCTGGTGAAACCTCTCACAACGTGGGTGATTGTAGGCTATAATTTCACATTTCATATCGTCGAAACAGCTAACCTACGGTTTATATTACAGACATGACAATGTGGGGTGTTTACCAGAGCGTAAAAATGAAATGTCTTAACATGTGCATATAATTCTTGATAGAACTTGACTCTAATATTCCACAAAAGTCATTAGAAGAGCACGGGCGATCGAATGAAATTGATATATTTTGTTAAGTCCTTTTTTGCGTCCTTGTATAATAGGTAACAATGGTTTAGTATTTTGAAAAAAGGACTATGGTATCAGGTTTTCAAGTGATTCGAGTCAACTGTAGTAGCTGTTGATGGATCAGAAATATTTGACTTGTTTATATATATAAGATTGTTACCTACCTAGGATCAGGTAGAGTATTCAACCGTTAAAATAAATGTAATGTAATGTATGTATGTATGTATGTATGTATGTATGTATGTATGTATGTATGTATGTATGTATGTATGTATGTATGTATGTATGTATGTATGTATGTATGTATGTATGTATGTATGTATGTATGTATGTATGTATGTAATCGACTCTAGCTTCAATTACTTTATAAAAAATTACCGAAATCAAGTTCTTCTTAAGATCGAAATAAAACACGTTACAAGGACATGAAACAAAGATGATGTAACTTTGTTTTGTTAGGGGGTGAGGAGGGGATAAAAGATTTTATAAATTTGACTATATCTATAATTATACCAACTGATTTAAACGAATCTTAGTGCGTAGTTTGCATACTAGGTTGGTTTATCCGTAGAAAGCTATCATGTTTACGATCTTTATGTTGCGAGCATTTGTGGGTTCAGTGGCACATTTAACTAAATACTGAGGTATGTTGCATTGTTGTGCTTGCAATATTTATATCAAATAATTTTAATAAAAAGTGTATAAACGTTCGCAGACAAAAGGACACACACACACACATACATACATATATATATATATATATATATATATATATATATATATATATATATATGTATATATATATATATATATATATATGTGTGTGTGTGTGTGTGTGTGTGTATGTTTATTATTCATGTTATTATCAATTACACGTATATTTGATGAAAGAAGTAGTATTAAAAAATTTACCATATTACGAGTGATTCTTTGATGCGTTATTCAGGATGAAGCATGTCGGTGGAACAGTTATGCCAAGGCACCGAGACTAATCCGTTAGTTTAAAGAGAAATTGAAATGAGTATGTTATGATTTCGGTAATATGGAGGGTGACTTTTAACGGGGGCTGAAAATAATGTCTTGATTTACAAAAGACATTAGGTAAATCTATTTCCAGCTGCAAAAGTACAACAGGGTGTTTTCAGTTTACACAATACGAAAAAGTCGTCGGTGTATATAATGTTATTACTGCTTATATAACGAATGTGGAAATTTATGCCTACAACTGTACCACAATGTTATTACTACTTACAGAGTGCATGTCGAAAATTAGCCGCATATCTGCATGGTTTCTCTTCATCAACTTTCCGTATCGTCAACATTTCACGCTGTAAAACTATAAACTACCCTAACACTGGGAACTATTTTCACCAGTCCACCTTACGCCAGTCTAATCATGGTTTCGAGCCACATGTCACGTGTAGACTTGCATCACATTTCCCACCATGACTACATGAACGGTATCAGCCGACAACAGAACAGTCCCTTCTTGTTTATTCCATTGTGTAATGTACGAGTCTCGAACCAAAAATATTGCACATGCAGTTACACAACCAATGTACACCACTTGATTTTAATAGGGACACTCATTCGGCTCTGACGTGAATTCGCCAAAAGTTAACCATGGCATAATGGAAACTCACTAACACTTCACTCCGTGACGTTTGCTCTTAGCAAATGTCTAATTATTTAGGCCTAAAGAATAAAAGAATATTTTGCACAGGGCCGAGTTATATATATATATATATATATATATATATATATATATATATATATATATATATATATATATATATATATATATATATATATATATATATATATATATATATATAAAGGGCATTGTATTGCAAACTTTCTCTTATTTATTTTCAGGTCCTGGCAACAAAGAATGATGAAAAGACACCCAAAACTTTTTATAACACTGTTTGTAGTTCCTGTTCTAATCACGATACTGTGTAAGTGCAAACTCGACACCTTTTATGGAATTCGAGTTGTTTTTTTTCTAAAACTGTACCACTCAAAATTCACTAAACAAAACGTTTTCGAAACGAGTAAATAAAAAACCGTTAGATTCGCACTGAGCTTCTGTCTACCTCGTTATCAGATGAACATATAACATATTCTGCGACTGCTGACCAGCTGATAACTGCAGTTTGAAAATTTCCAATACCAAGATTGATTACTGTTTGAGAAAATGACAGTTTCCAATGTCAAACGTAACTGAGCGGTTTCCATGCATGTAGATATATTTAGCTGATACTCAAAAGCTAAAATAAGGTGCTATATTGACTGTTTGTTTGTGCAGTTTGAATGAAAAAAGCGAGAACAGCGTACGAGTCATTCATGATTCTCAAATTACTGCATTTATTTAAACTGTATGTAGCTTCTGAAACAGGCTGTTTTCGTATATCAAAGTAACGGTCGAGAAAATTAATAATTTCGCCTCAGTGCAGGAAAGGGATACGCTACGCTTTTTAAGAATCGAAAGATGTATCTTGTCATTGACTCACACGCACGTACACACACACAGTTTCATGAAAAATGCTTTGCGTTCTTGACGAGTCCTCCCCACCACTTTTATCCCTGTTTGGGGATATTAATAAATGTTTTGTTTGTCCCAAATGGATTTGATCGCAAATGAAACTAACAAACATGTAAAGGTTCAAAAGGATACATATTCCCTCTAGAGGACAAAGTTGTGTTGTTGTTACTCATACTGTTTTGTATAGTCTTTTGCATATTTATTTTTCTGGCAGCAATTGTCATTGACCTTATATTATTTTTGTATGATATACGCTAGCATGGTAAACATCGGCAGTTCTTATTGGCAGAGCGGTGCTGTCAGCCACAAACTTTTGTGCTCAAGGTTTCAGTTTAAGCTTGTAATTTAGATAATCTTTCCCGAGTGAATTCAATCCGTCAATGTCAATGACAAATTGAGTCTTTTGCCAACTTCAAGACTTCCGAGATTAATGCCATCAATTCCATTGCTAATGATGTATGAATTATCATTGATTTGAAATGATTTAGGTTTATCACAGAATTGCATAAAGGAGTTCATTTTCATTTGCATGTTTAGGATGCATAAGCAATGAGAAAGGTGTTTCAAAGATGATGTTATTCCGACTCTGTGGTCTTTAACAAAGTAATTTAAAAGAGTGAGAAGAAACAAGGGTTTCTTAAATTCAGCAAATAAATACGAAGTGAAAATGTATAAACAACGAACTTATGGCATTGCGAATTAAATCCCCCCAAAAATAATATAGAAATACAGACACAAAACCTGATGATTAAAATTTTTAATAGACATGAAAGGAACTCCAAATTAAATCCAATGATGGAAATGTTGATGAGCCCGTGTTGAGCCATTTAGTGGTGATATATCAACAGTCTTTTGCTGGATCACAATAAAACAATGCAAGAATATATCCTTATTTGAAATTTCATAATAAATTCGGTTCTCTATTTCCAAGAATGTTATTTTAATGCGTTCTTTGTATTCCAATTGAAAAAAAATAATTTGAATAAATAAATTACAACACAAACGAACTGCTGGATACTACAATAATACAACTGATTATACGCAGGTCTTAAGGCATATACAAACAAATCTTAGAACAACAAGAATATATAGTCCTTTTTTGATCTCAGGTGACACATTAATATTTTCTAAAACAACTATTTACTAATGGAAAAGTTCTTTCCATAAGTTTCATAATGTTGACTAGATAGATTAATTATAATGATGAGGACGATAAACACAGTGTTCTTGACTCAGGCAAAATTTATAATCTTAATAGCTAACCCATGGGCAGTTGTTTACAGACTTAAAAAACCCCACAGTAATTTAGGTGAAGTAGAAAATTAACTTTTTTGGGACAGTGTGAGGTCCAGTATACAACGCAATATTGTCAATAGCATATAATGAAATAAAAACATACCTGATTAATAAATAATGCAAATTAAATACATAATAACGTTGTGAACATCACTTGAAATAGCATGATAAACTGCCCGTTTTTAAAAAAGTATTAAAAAGGACAGGGTGCACTTTAAATTTTCTGACAATGTCAAGATTTGAAAGTTACAAGCATGTTCTATCACACTCAAATACTTAATATATTCCCATTGGAATCATACCTATATGTGTTCAGATAAAAGATATATGTTCACTGTAATATAATAATCAACCATTTAAGACAATATTATGATAGAAACAGCCAAAAATTAACGCTTCAGTAAAACGACGATGATTAAGTCCAACCGCTTTCGAAAGAAAACCCAGCATGCCAGTTTGAAATAAGTCTCTTCCAGAGGATATAATTATAACAGACAATAACTAAATTTTCCATGAGAGAAAAATAAGTTATCACCTCTCTTTGCGCAGTCCGTCTCTCTGTCCAAGGCAGTCGTTTTCCCCGGATTTAGCCTGTTATAATGTGTGACTCAGATTAGTAGCTGAGTGACTTAGATTACGTACCCTCACATATATGACATTTTATGACAGATCAAATTCTCAGATCACTGAAATATTATCATTGCCTTTGTTTGCTTCAAATCGGGTCATCTTTATGATAAAGGACAAACAATACCCTTCCCAATACACAACTCCGGAAAGGAGCCTAAATTTACATGAAGCAAAGTTGATAAAATCATGCATGCCCGTGTTTTTCGTTTAGCAGTTCATCTACTCATTTTAAAATGACTATTCTTTTTATTCATTTCAGCATGGCACAAAGTAGCAATATATTTCGTTTGAAAGCTTAAGTGTACATCCCATGCAGCCCATACTGATTTAATATTTGCATTATATTCTTTGTATTGTTGCATAGATGGATTATACTTCATTGGACAATACTTGGCCACGTTCACATCCCAAAGAAAGGACTCAGAAGCCAGTTTTCTTGCAGGTTACAGCTTCATACCCAAGTTAAATCCTAGTGAAAAGAATGAACATGGACTAATGAAAACCTACCCTGTCTCGGATAGTTACAGTAAATTCAAAGTCAAAAGTTTGCTCTTCTGCAGAAATGCTAGTAAATTTAGAGGAACATTTGAGGAAAACTGTCATTTTATTCAAAATTATCCCATCGGAGATTCCGGTCCTTACCTACAAGAGCTAGGATTTGCTGGAGACTTTGTTGACTTTACAAATCCCAAGATTCCTGTTGTTGTGACCGCAGCATCTTCAAATCACTTTCTGGAAGTCCAGGCTCTAATGCAGAACTTTTACAGTGTGGTATTTCCAAAATACGAAAATCTGAAATTCATTTTTTACGACATTGGACTCAAAGAAAACGAAAAAGAAATGGTATGTTATGAAGACAGTATGTATTGTTTTCGAAGCGCTTGCATTATTTATAAACACGCACATACGCACGCACAATAAAGTCCTTTATCTACGGTTGTTCAATGATTCACCAATATTAGAATGTGGGTTCAAATCTTACACAGACCATCTGGGGTCGTATATGGGTAGTATGTCTTTCGGCAACTCAAATGACTACCATATTCAATTCTTAGCCTAAGAATTGATGCAACATCATCAAGAAACTGCGATGAAGTTTATGTTTTGGCGGTATTCTGCTCTTTCTGCTCTTTTAGCAAAAGATCATATTAATTATGTTTTAAATCTAAGTGTAAACTCAGTAAATAGTGAAATTGTTATGTGATTATATCCACTATGTCAGATATTAAGTAATTTCATTAAACAATGAAAAGACAAGAAAAGATATATATGAGATGATAAAATCTATCTTCAAGCTGTTTTTACCATTACAAAAGGAATATGTACGTAAATTTAATTACCAGCAGTAGAAAATTTAATTACAGTTAATTACTTCATTAATTAATGATTACGATATTTAATATCATTCAAGGAATTTCCACATATTGCAGACCTGACGGTTTAATTATGATGAGTTTGAGTGTGGAATGTAAGTCATGAAGAATTATTGAAAAAGAAATGGTGCCATATTCGCAAAAGTTTAAAGCGCTGAAATATTCTGGTTGGGAAAGTTTAGAGCCATGAATGAATGTAGACTGACAATAATATTCTGACGGGGTCCCAACTTTTTTGCTTATTAAAGACTATGGAATTTTGCTGATAAAAGACTATGAAATTCTTCTTATAAAATACTATTATATTCTACTTATAAAAGACAAAGTCTGTTTATAAAACGTATACAAAATTATCAAATTCTGCTTATAAACGACTGAACGGAATTATGTTTGTAAAAGACTGCTGCTTTTAAAATGCTGTACGAACTTCTGCTTATAAAAGATTAAGAAAATCCATTTCAGGTTAAAAAGCATTGTCGCTGCGAATACAGATCATTTCCATTTGAAAAATACCCAGAACATGTGAAGATTCTGAAAGGATACACATTCAAACCAATAATTGTACAGGTAAGCTTTCCCCTATCCCCCTCTCCTTGCAGGTCAAGTGTATCTAGGCATGGGCGCCATCAGGTTAGGTCAAGGGAGGGTGGGCCACGTGAACCCCCGGAAATCATACTGTATATATATATAAGTATTCTAAAAAGTTTAATCACGCAAATTAAGCGGAAAATATGTCACAAGATTCTGTTAGAAACGCTTAATAAGTATTAGCTTTAGTTTCAAACTGCTTCTAATATTAACTCTTCGGGACTTTACTGACTGACACCCCCTGCAAAAGATCCTGAATACCCACCCACCCTGCAAAAATCATGCAGGCGCCCATGTATCTAGGTAGGATAAAGGAAGTGTTGAAGAAGCACGACTAACCTCAATCCGACCAAGATGTAGAGTTTTAAACGTGTCGAAATTGAATTAAAATACAATGATTATTACTATATTAAACATGATATAAAGCTTACCCCATTTGCGGCTTAAACAAGTTTATAAGTACTAACAAAACATTATGTCTTATGATTCTAACAGCATATCATTAAGTTAATGATAAAATCCCCAACAATATAATATCTCTATTTCTTCTTCCCTCAATTAATATTATGTAGGTCATACATCTTTTATTGCAAAAATTTTTTTAAAACGGAAGTTGTTTATTTGAACATGCTTTTGTGCCTTCTGCTTAGAAAACACTACAATTATTTGGGTCTTGAATATTTTAATGTTTAATGTTTTAATGATCTTGATGGTACGAATGCGTGTTTCTTTCTCCATGTTCATTCAAACTCTTATCTTCTATAGGTTCTCTCGCTTTCAACAATTATCATCAATGCGACATGTACCACTGTTGCAAGTGAACTGATTTTTTTTGTCTAATGTAATGTATATTTAATTTAATTGTTTGTCTCGTAGTTTTAAAATTGTTTTATTTCATTACATGCTAATGTAATATAACATTGCATACAGGACATGATCTTGTAATGTGGGATATAAACTTCTCTGCTGGCGGATAAAATTAATAAAGTTCATTATAGTATTTCTTTTTAAGATGATAGAAAGCTTTGGGAAACAGAAACGAAATGGAATTCTTTTTGTACCTAAGAAAAAACATTTATCGGACATACGACACAATACATAAGATTTCCCTCATTTATTTTACGTATACCTATCTCGTCATTCAACCGGAACCGAACAAGAAACTTTCCACTATAAACACGATAATCTTCATATATTTTTCCAGTTCTAAATAATTTATACTCAGATAATGATATAAAAATATTTATGTAAATTGTTAATATCGCTTTGGTGTTTTGGATATCCTCAATTTTTAAGCAAAAATAGGGAGAAAATTGTTTTTCCTTTGCAACATCTAAACCTAGCCAGATTCGTCCATAATCGAAGGGAAATAACATCTCTCTTAATTTTGTAGCCCGGTTGACACGTTGGCTTCTTGGAATTATTCTAACAAACTTCTGTCAGTATTTAGTGCATCATAATAAATAAGAGGCACAAATCAGACATCTTCACTCCTCTAAGACAATGGCGTTATCAGGTATTTTCGGAACCCCGAATGCTCTTCGCAAAGGTTTTATAGCATCGTTCGATTGACCCAAATTGAATTCATGTTCCCAAATATTTCCAAATTTCTCATTCAGAGCAAAACAATCGTTTTCATTACAGATTCAAAATATATTAAAACTTTATATAAATAAAATTGATAAATTGTTTTGAATAATTCAAAATTACCACAGTTGATATCTTTGCCTGGGCTGCATGAATCTAATTTGCTTCTTTGCAAATCAAATTTGAGGTGTAAAATAAGACTATACATTTGCAAAAGGACACCTATTCAATAGGACTTTTGTTGAAAATCCAAATCCCCTTTGCTTAAGATCTCCCGTATTTTTGAAATTAATGATTTACTTTCTATCTAGATTTGCCATCGTGTCAGTTTTAGCATCGAAATGCTAAATGGGATTTATTTGTTATTGCGGTATCATCACAGTTAGCGACATCATCATTATAAGTTACTACAAAATAGCTAAATAAATGCAACTGTACTGAGTTGTATCAGAACCGATAACACAACTATTACTAATAGTGGACCTTGGATGATAGCTAAGTTGCTATAATATGCCTCATACCTTGCATAAAAACCAACATAACGATATAAGTTTTAAAGAAAATTACCTCTACTGTTAATTGTGGCGGTGTTCTTGAAAAGTATTATATTATTCTGATTTTTTTGCTTTGCAGACTGTACTAAATGAATATGGGTTTGTCATGTGGATGGATACATCAGTACGTTTTCGCACAGGAGAGCTGGACAGTTTATTCAAAATAACCATCAAAGACGGTGTCAAGTTTATGGAAGGAGGTTTAGGAGTGGGATACAGAACTGGTCCAGTGACCTTCAACTTCCTTCGAGAAGATCCGTGCTTATTTGCCGATAAAAATGAAATTCAACCGACATTTTTCCTTGTATATCGAACTCGCTTTACGATCGAGACCATCATGCGTCCATGGGTGTCATGTGCACTGACATTGGGTTGTATGTACTTCCCAGGTTCACAAGAGAGAATCAGCTGCATGAATCAGAATGGGCTTGGCTTCTGTCATAGATTTGACCAGTCAGTAATAGGCATTATCCTGTGGCGACTGTACCATGCTGATATCGGGAGGGTTTACATACCTGTAACATTTTTTAAGGTGCAAAGAGACCACACCGCAAGATACTTTCAATCTCTGGAAGAGAAAATAGATTTGGTACTTGTGCAAAGTGCTCCTTTTTTGAGAAATGAGAGAATGTTCACTGTTTTAGCAATGGTATTTGTTTTCTCTTTGAAGATAGTCTTGTACGGAAGTTTGTAAAAATATTTCACATAATAAGATTGTATGTCACTGTCTTTTATTTTTTTATTTATTCATGTTTATTTTTATTATTGTTAAAGTCACCTTTTATCGTTCAATGCAAATGAAGTAAGCTCTAGATTAGTAATAAAGTTTTTTTAAAAAAAAATTTCTGTGATACTTGATATATAGGGTAATATTTGAGTAATGAAATAACCAAAGATCCATCAGCATATATATATATATATATATATATATATATATATATATATATATATATATATATATATATATATATATATATATATATATATATATATATATGATTGGGGATGAATATATCCCCTTAACGGCCACATGGCATATCTAACTGCACTACGAGATAAACTATAGATAATAACCAGAATGCACTGCCATGAATGAACTACAAATCATTGACTGACTTAATTTGTCGCTTGGCACGCGTTCTGTTTCTTTGCTAAAAGAATTCATATGTTAATCATATAAATAAATGAAAGGAATTCACCTTATGTCTTGACTACAATATTTGCTAAATAACAATTAATTGGCATAAAATTTCAGGACATGGTCATGTCAATTCCCCTACAAGGTTCGCATTACATATCAGCGAATTAATTCAACGATTATCTCAAGATAGAAAACAAATATGAAATTCTTAGATTAAGCGATTCATATAACATTCTCAACAAATGAATACAAAGAATTATCTTCCAAATTCATATCAAAAGAAAATCGATGGATGAATTTAAAAATAATAAATTCAAACAGATAATACAAAAAACTAATTACATAAGATAGAGACAAAAACTAAGTATTTTCCGGACTCGTTCGCTTCTGTCATAGCATAATCTCTGTAATTTCAGTTCCGTGTCTCTCAAATTTGCAGACAACCGACCCGTGGACAATTTATATCGACAGAATACTTGCTAATCACTAGGGTTCTGCCTTCCTACAGAAACGCAGACGGACCAACCTTGAGATGGAGAATACTTAAAATTGAATTTTTTCCCTTTATCAAGCTTAGTCAATCAGGATTAAATTCATCTAACAGCTGAAATTAACACGCGCCTATCCAGGTTTGATAACTTCCTTATATTACCTCTTCATATTTCTATGTTTTGTTAAAAAACCCACCAATTTCTGGAAATTCATCTTATAAAACTTATTTCAACTGATAAAAAATTGTCTCTACATCATTTAAACAAACATTTTTAAGGTACATTTCCTCATATTCACCTTGCCTCGTCCATCCGTCTGACCGTTACCAACTGACTCTAATTATAATCAATCATGTCACAAGCCAGCAACATTAAATACCGTAGCTTAGCAACGTACACGGTACCTAAACCCGTGTATCATATTAATTTGAGGTTATACTGAGCGCAGCAAAATTGCTTGAGTTGTTGTTTTGCGATGGCATCGTACACAATTCACATTGTTACACTTTATATCTTTGAAAACGGACATTATACTAATCTCCTAACCGAATTTCTTTTTTGATAGTTTGAATTTCCTTCTTGATAAAAACCGCAGATATTATCCTCGGGTACTAAATGGATTGATCAAAGTATAATCATTCAGGTTTCATGTTAATATCTATGCTGCGTGCGACTTCAAGCTCTTTTCTCAGGAGAGCGTTTTGCCAAATTATACATGGTATTCATATGTCCAATCTTTGAATGTTTCTCAAGTATGCAATATTTGGTCTATTGCAGATTCGCGGAGATTAGAGAAACATTTAATTGGAAGAGGCACGCATTTATTGCTCAGGAGAGCAAAAATTGCTGGTTTTTAAGCACAATAACAAAAGCGACCCTCTTCTATATGGGATATACGTGGTATCTCATTACGTAACTCCAGAGACTGTCTCCGCGAAGATACCAGAAAGCTTGTAATCTTTATGTCTTCTAAACACATTGATCTAGTTCAACTAACGGGACCTATCACCGTATTATGATATTCAATGTCACCTTGATATCGCACATGCTAAAAAACTTCGACAATCATGTAGTCCAATAGAATCAGAAAATTATAGATTGAATTTAATTAACTCTCACCGTGTGCATGTGTCTATGACAATAAAGTTATGAACACTGTTGTTACTATTGCCATTATATAATACCAAATGATCTTGCTCTCCATGTTTTAACAGACACATTATGTATTGAAACGCAATCTCTCTCTCTCTCTCTCTCTCTCTCTCTCTCTCTCTCTCTCTCTCTCTCTCTCTCTCTCTCTCTCTCTCTCTCTCTCTCTGGGTTTGTCTTATACCTATATGCTTATTCTCTTTATATGTGAATTGTTCCGATTCCTTTAATATACGATTTTGTTACCTTGTGATTGGATGTGCTAAATATTTGTAAAAGGAATGCCATCTTTGGATCATTTTTTGTGTTTTGGAAAGTACATAAGTGTGGCAGACAAGACATGTCCCATCCGATATTCTTTAATAAAACGGCGTTAAAAAAATAAATATCTTACAAAAGAAATGAAAAAAAAAACATAATATTAATGAACATGATGTCTCCATTTGTGGCCATATATTAAATTCCAGAGAGTATGAGACATAGCAATCATTTTTCACAAAAATTCCTTTAATATTTTTTTTTTTTTGCGAAGGCAATCACGTGATTATAATATTTATATTCATGCTGACACAATGGGCGCATAATTATGTTATTTTTATCAGATCAAGTTTGTTTCTGTCTGCATTTTCTTCGTATCCTTTGCTAATCATTTAAGACTGAAGTAATAGCAACAATAAAATGACTTGATACGTGTATGTTCATGACGCAATTTATATGACTATAATTGTGCAAACTAATGAAGGAGAAAGAAATAACAATAAACACAGGAAAACTAATGTGGCCGATTGGTCTAAAGCACCATGCGCTAAAAACTGGCATTAAACATCAAAACAACACCCAAAATAAGTTGTTAAAACTCTATGGTCATAAATTGAGTATCCGAAAGAAGCCAAACCAACAAGTTTGGTAAAGCTTAATCAATAATATTATTATCAAAGATGTAAACGAAAACGTGATAGGAGCTTACACTATTATGAAGTAAATCCAAAATATTCCTGATAAAAGTTATATGTAAGTCCAAATGAATGAAAAGCACCTTATTAATTATGTAAGTATCGTTCTACGATAGGAAGATATAAAGAGCTTGTGTGTGTGTGTGTGTGTGTGTGTGTGTGTGTGTGTGTGTGATATGGAGTTTTAACTTCGCTTTAACAATTGTCTAGTCGTATCTGTTCTATGTCTGCAGTATAGAGGTTTATAGTGATGTCTTGCATTGAGGTATCCTGCCGCAGACTTATGGTATGGTGTGTCACGTCCCACTCAGTCACTCACTCAGCAGGAAATGAGATATGTTTAGTCAAGTTCATTAAAATGGACAAATATAAATTTAAGAAACTCTGAGAGTAAACATAGCAACTTATGTGGTGGTACAAATGATAAAATGTGCTATTATTCTTGTGAAAAAGTGTAAAAGAACGGTGATCTTATTAAAAGGAGAAAGCAACGAATCCAATATCATATCTTGTTAAAAGTTATCTAGGAAATTATTATTATTGTGTCTGCCACTGTTAATAGAAAATAAATATTTGTCAAAGACGCTGGAGCAGATATGACTTTGAACAACAAAGACTTGATTGTTAGAAAATCCAGACCTGACAAAATGGAACGTTACCTGATATACCACCTTTAGAAATCATTTCTATCCGATCGCGTCATTGTTGAAGTCAAGACACCCCATTTCGGTAAACCAGTTTGAGTTGGATTAGTATCGGACTTTGCAGCAGATGCTTTGCTAATGAAGGATATCCTTAATCACAATTTACGAAGGCTACAATTTAAACCAAAGAAAAGGTAATGGACTAAAACAGCAGGGTTTGGAAATTACGCTGATAGCGTATAATCAGAAATTAAATTAAGTGGCATAAATTCTGAAAACATACTACGTTACATGAGGAGGACACAACATTGGATAATAATCGGACAAAAGCCCACCTGTCGGAACAGGAAATAGAGAGCAACAACGTGTTCTATTGTAAAAATGGACATTTCCGACGTCGCATGATGGAAGCAAGGTCAGGTGAACAGGTGGTTTCACACAATGTTTGAGAAGAGTGATTATTACATTAGCACGCGACAAACTATTAGTGGATAGAAAAAGCCAAGAAACAGGTTTAGAGTACTTTTATTGGCTTGAAATCTTTCGTAATGTTAAAGATAAGTCTGCCTGTGATTTATTCTTGAGGGTGTAAAAAAGTAACGTAAATAAGCCCTTATACATGATATCGATGAACATTATTGGTCGCCTTCCAACGACAAAATCTGGAAACAACTTCATTCGTACTATAATTGATAAGGCAAATACCATACATAGAATCGTATGCTCTGCCAAGTATAGAATAGAAGCGATAGCGAGAGCTCTTATTGACCTTTGTAGTCGTGTTTGGTCCTCCACAAGTTATCCTTCCTCATAAAGAAACAATTATATGGCGCACATTGATGATGTAGTTGTACAAAAACTAGATCTGAAGGACAAAACAACGCCATCTTACCAACTACTGGCAAATGGGTGCCTCGTACCCCTCAATGGGACACTGAAAAGTATGTTGAAAAAACTCTGCAAAACCAACGAGAAAGTGTGGGACCAAATATTGTCAAATGCGCTAATTGCCTACCGGAGGTATCAAATAAAAAAACTAGAAGAAAAGAAGACACAAGCAAGATAATAGCTGACTTTATTGTGACAATAAAAAAAGACTCGCAAATGCCACGCATACTGTTCAGGAAACGTTTTCAAAGAGGACACAGACTATCAAGAAACTGTAGGATAAAGGCATCAAAGTAAGAGGTAGTAAGACGAGAGACGAGATTCTTGTACTGCTGCCCTCAGACACATCAAAAATGAAATCACAATGGAAGTGCCCATATTGGGCTATTAGGAAAGCGAATGACTTTAAGAACAACGGGCCAGAGTGATATTTCCTTATCACGTGAGCATCTACAACAATACCATCGTGCAATTATGTTGATAGCCATAGTTGGTGAAGGTGCAAGATACTGCATGATCTATTTTCAATGCAGTTTCCAAGAATCAGTCAAGGACATTCAACTTGGACCACAATTGACTACAGATCCTTGTCTCCAGCATAGGTAAATCTGCAAAAGGTTAATGGTTTGACGAACATCCAAGACAATGGAAGGTCACCTTGTAATACTTCCCGTATATACAAGTGAAAAACACATCAAACATAAAACATACAAGATACCTTTTGTTCAACTGCATGTTGCAAAAGGTGCTTTAGAAGAAATGCTGCATCAAAGTCTGGCAGCTCTGTTATAATCATCTTATGCATTTCCGATAGGAAGAAAGACGTAACCCTACGAATATGTGTGGTCTATAGCAGAATCAACGAGTTAGCTGTATTTCTGGCGTGTCCTGCTCAGTCCATAAATAAGGTATTTCAAAATCTGGGAAAAATAAAATATTTGAACATATTAGATCTTTCAAAATGCTTCTTTTAGGTATCACTAAGTAAAGTCAGGAAAATCGAGATTCATTACACCATTTTACTTGCTTGAATTTAGTGGTACCCCATTAGGTATGAAAAGGCCCCTGTTACGTTTGTCCGTCTGATTTACAAGGTGACTGTTTAGAGATGACCTAAATGAAATATAATACGTCATGGGAGGACAATTTGGCCCATTTTAAGGCAGGATCTCAAGACGCTATAGCAGATTAAAAAACCAGTGAGCAAAATGGGTCAGCCAACATATGACCAGTGGAATCCTGCATCAGCGAACGAATTTAATGTGCCGAAAGATGCAATGACTTCAGCGACAGTCCCGATTACTCTTAAATCTGAAATTAATTCGTTATACAGACAGGTGCCAAAGATAGAACTATTGGTGCTATTTTTGGCCAGTGCCTACATGGCGAATAACATGATATTGGATTTTTAAGTAATAAGCTTCTTCTAAGAGAGCAGCATCTTTCCATCGTCTTTGCTATCAAATCCCTGATCAACTCCCTGAAGGGAGTGGCATTCATAGTGGAAACAGACCAACCTATTTACCTGGCTTCATCAAATCAAGGACGATAATCAAAGACCGTTTGGCTGGTCTCTTGCCCTTCAGCCGTACATGATTAAGATTTACTACAGGAAGGGGAAACAGAATATCAATTATGATGGACTGGAAACAATATAATTTAAAAAAAATTTGAAATGATGTCATCCGGTCTCCATTGTTTTATACTGAAGTGTGAAAGCTTATATGTTCATTTAGTTGGTGCTTAGATCATTTAATTATATAATTAATTTCTTTCAGTTAAAGATAAGAGCAAATTTAGCGCAATCCTGATTTTATGTAGATAAAAGTAAATTGAAGACATTAATGAAACAAGTAACCTTTTTGATTTAGGTTGTGCAAGAAACTTAAATATGAGACTATGAGACTGACTTTCTTAAAGTTATGGGTGAAAACTATTATTTCCCAGGTTTTGTTACGGTGTGGTGGTTTGAATAAGGGTGCTTTTTGAGAGGATTATATCAATTCATGCTATCCAGCATCAACTAACTCTCGACCTATTTGGGCTGTGTGAGCTGTATACAAATGTCTCATTAATACCAAATGTAACGCTGGAGAACGTTTGAGCTAATGTGATCTGGTGATTACGTTTTTGGCAATTTTATACCCAGTTAAAACCAAGGCATTGTACTTAATCAGACATTCTCGGTTTTATTCGTGGAGCCATCTATTGCATGGTGATAAAAGTATTTGGATACATTTTGTGTTACATGTTGCTGCTTGCAACTGAAAAGGAGAAACATAAATACTGTTCGTTGTTACAGATATAATTTCATTATTAGTGGGTAACAGGATGTTCAAGACGGTTCACAAGTACATAAGATGTGCACAAGGTAAGATACGGATCAATGAGATCAAGAATTATCAATCACGAGGAGTCCTGAGTATCGAGATTGCAAGATTCCAGTTTTTAATTT
Source organism: Potamilus streckersoni (assembly GCA_016746295.1). Lineage (NCBI taxonomy): Eukaryota > Metazoa > Mollusca > Bivalvia > Unionida > Unionidae > Potamilus > Potamilus streckersoni. The sequence goes on from JAEAOA010001233.1 coordinate 882,892, forward strand.
ACACCTCTTTGGCCATATATTTAATTCGTATTTTATATTAAATCAATTATAATCTGTCTTATTCGGTATACTTATTTAAGGGGTTTGTTTGTATGGCAATTAGAAATACTGTACTCTCATATAGGTATAAGATACATAAACAGAACTTTCTCAACATTGGGAAACATGAAAGTTTAGTCTGTAAGTCTCCAGTGTACGGGCTGACTTTATTGAAAACAATTTTCGTATAATCTATAACGAGTAGATGTGTTATCGGTGAAAATGGATACATTTCAGGCCTCTGTCAGGGTTAAGAACAGTAAAGAATTTTATTGAAACTGTATGATTTTAACATTGAGTAAGATAAACACTTGGTCTGTGAGTAAAGAATTTACTGTCTTTGTTGACAATGTCCTTTACTATTTCTCACTGGTAATGTATTATTATGGTGCAGTTACTGTGAAGCTGGATACATTTTTATGAGAGGTAAGACCAGAATAGAATGTTTTCAGCATTCGGGATGGTAGCACGGTAGTTAATATTTAAATTTAGATAGATTTTGTTCGACTGTACCTCGGGTATAAATGACACTGTTTGAATTTTACCTTTTAATAATTGGGAAGGATTCTTGATATGGATCTAATTGTGGTTGTGTCAACAGCGTGATGGAAGTGCACATGTAAAGGAAGTGTAAAATATGGTAAAGAGTTATGATTTATGACCAGAAAATCGATACATTACGACATATTGTTCGTAATTAAGTTGGGAAAATTGGTGCATGCAATGAATTATAAGTACTGCTTGTGAGAGGTTTGGTATTCAATGGACTGATGGTGTGTTGGTATCTACGGCAGTGCACAGCTTGCTAACTCACATGTACAATGAACTTCAATAAAGTTACATTGATAATATTTTCGTTCAGTTTATGTGTTTTGCATTAGCAAACGTACCCATTCAATTTGGTACGTGTATTCGCACTGAAATGAACAAGATAGCGAAGAGAAAAGGCAATAGAATTTACAGCACCTTCAACAGCGAATTGAAGAAATTAGGTAGCATTTGTATCCATTTATTTAAATTATCAAAATAATTATATTAATTTTATATATTTAAAGATTCACTAACTTGTAAATCATTAATTTTTCGAGTTGATAGAGAAAGATGGAGTTTATATTGATTACGTAATAATGAAGAGGATATCGAAGTAAAACGCTTTGCCACATTATTTTTTTTTCTTCTTTTCACTAAATTTGTATATCAGCTAAGAATTACTAAAGCATTGACCGAAAGAGGGGATTATTGAAGCTCTTCATGTGGGACTTTGCAATAATTGTAGTTCCTTGAGATCGATTTGATCTTTTGATCTCTTGATATGTGAATGAAGGAAACTGTGCTGGATGCGTTCTGTTATTTATTTTCAGACACTGGAAGGAAAGAATGGTAGAAAAACGAAACCAGAAACTTTTTGCAACATTGTTGGTGTTTTCAGCACTAATCATCATACTATGTAAGTACAAATTTGACACGTTTTCCGGGATCGTGATTTGTTAATTGCATTATTACAAATTCGTCAAACAAACGAACAGCTAGTTCTTGGAATGAATATATAAAGAAATACAAACATTTATTAGCATTAAGTGTATGTCTGCATTATTTATCAAAATGTGAAATATACAATATTCTGCCCAGTCGCCAACCATCTGTTGATTCAATTTGTTTCTGAAAATTTTTAAGCACATGACTCTTTACAGCTGTGAGAAAATGGCCGCTGCTTAATAACTACCACATGGTGTTGTTTCTGTGAGAAAATGGCCGCTGCTTAATAACTACCACATGGTATTATTTCTCCGTGCTGTTTGACTAAAAAGAACGAACACAGGATTAACCTTCCAGCAATAATTCACACGATTGTCTGTATACTGCACTTAATTAAACTACCTGCAAATTCTGAAACAGACTATATCGTGATGTGTCCATGGGACACAATTAATTTTACTATATATTCTCTACATTTGTTTCTCAGTACTGAACTTTCCACTGATTGACAGCAATACAAATCATATGTTAATCTAAAATACCTAAAAAGATGATATCACGGCGAGGTTCTTGTCAATGGTTCACCGGAAAATTTATGAGAGACTTGATTGTAAACATACAATGGAACACATATTTCATTTTTGGAACATCACCAAGGCTTTATTACTCACTCAGCACTGTCTCCATAATGCACACAGACAACTACACCATAAGCTCATATTCACTATAATAAACAATTACTCATAAATCCCTACAAAACATACACCAATAAAACTCTTCTATCACCACCAAAGCGAGAGAGGAAAAAATGTTCTAAAAGTGACTAGAGCTACCTTTGTGGGTACCCAACTGGAAGTACAAATTGTGACCCGGTGCCATATATCAATATCATGTTTGTAAAGATAGAATTTTGCCTCAGCACCGGATAGAACAACGATACGATTAATCCGAATCAATAGGATCGTGTGATTTACACACACACACACACACACACACACACACACACACACACACATTTTATGAAACCCGCCTGTTGTTCTTAATAACACCAGCTCACCAGTCGTCTCTGTGTTCTAGGATATTTATGGGTTTTTGCCTCAAGATTGTGACAAAAACTAACAAATTATACAATCAAAAGATTCACGCAACACTTATTATATACAGAGAAGAAATTTGTGTGACAGTTACATCACTGCGTTGTGCCGTTGATTTGCATCTTCCTTTTCGGCATGTAAACAGTGTTCTTTTCCATGTTATCCACCATCCTCTTTACCGTTTAAATAATATGACTATATTATGATATTCACTAGAATGGCGAAACACAGGAATCACATTTGAGCAGTTATGTTGTGTCAAGCTCTAAAGTTTGTGTTTAAGTCTTGCGTATAAGCTTTGCAAGTCATATATCCGAAGGATGTATTAATATGCTATCAAAGGTGGACAAACTGAATACCGCCAAACACTAGTTAATTGAAAGTCCATCAGTTCATTTAAGTCCTTCCAGTAAATATTAGTGAGGTATATACAGAAACGAGTGTTTTCAAAACTCTCGCCAGTATTTCTTAATTTTTTTTTTATTCAGGCAATATGAATGACAAATGGAGTTTTGCCAATTGCAAGACTACGAGAATAATACAATCAGTTCAGCAAGCTCATTGTTGTTCATATATGAATTAAAAACAACTTTAAATTGTTTAAAATTATCACTTGAGAAGCTGTGCAGACGAGATCATTTTGAATATTGAAGAATGTATTTCAGAATGATGTTTTGACCATCACGCAAAAACCGGTCCGCTTTTTGAAACAAATCTGTATAAGAATGACTGATATCTGAACATTACACTACAGTTTTATAACAAATTCAAGCTCTGAAATTACCGGCAAATTCTGTGACGATAAAATACTTAATATCGTCTAAATCCTACCTACATATATATACAGATAAGCGATCCATTTTCATCAATCAAAAACATAAAAAGTAGCTGTTAAAGTCAATAAAAGAATTGAAACAGCTAAATTTAAGGTCTCAGAAACATATTGAAAATGAAATCTAACCACTTAGGAATGAAACGAAATCCTGGTAATCTGAAGCACGACTTTCAAAAAGGGCTTACATAGAACAGGCAAAAATTATTTCATTTCCACTGGAAAAAAATAATTTGTCAGCTCGCGTTTGCGCAGTCCGCCTCTCAAATCAAGGCAGTTGTTTTGTCTGCGTTTAAGCACCTCAGATCACAAACCAGTTTCACACTCTGTGACATTTATTATCACATTCAATTATTACTCAATATGGTGATTGCTTTTTGTTAGTTGCAAATCTATATTTATGAAAGAATTAATGATACCCATTACAATTTACGAAAATATGAAAAGGAACATAATCTCGCGTTTGGTAAAGGTTATAAACCAAGCGTGCCATCATAATGCAAGTGCCTTGCTCTGATTAGAATTATCATTAATTTTGTCTATTTTAGTCGCCTTATATTTATTTTAAACGTTAAACATTTATACTGTTGTCTTACCCGTGATAGTTTGCACTACATTCTTTGTGTTGTTTTATAGATGCAATCTACTTCATTCAACAAAACATGACCATAACAAACAAGAGTTCAGAAGCCAGTTTTCCTGCAAATTATGCCGTCATACCCAAGTTCAATTTATCTATTGAAGATAGAGAGGATGAATTCAGTGCCGCTATGACACGACTTAAGGAAAAGAATGGACACGGAAAAATGAAAACTTATAGAGTTTCTAACAGTTACAGTAAATTCGAAGTCAATGATTCACTTTTGTGCTGGGAAGATAGTAAATTTAGAGAAACATTTGAGGAAAACTGTCACCTTATTCAGACTTATCCTATTGGAGATTCTGGTCCTTACCTTAAAGAGCTAGGCATTGCCAAAGATTTTGTTAGCTTTCCAAATCCCAAGATTCCTGTTTTGGTGACTGCAGCATCTTCGAATCATTTTTTGGAAGTCCAGGCTTTAATGCAGAACCTTCACAGTGTGGTATTTCCAAAATACAAGAATCTGAAATTTATCTTTTACGACATCGGATTGAAGGAAAACGAGAAGGAAATGGTATGCTACTCGAACATTGAGTATTCTTTTTTGATGCGTATATTTATCTGCATTACATACACAATGACAGGCAGGCACACAGAGGAAAGACCTTAATTTACGGTGGCTCAATTGTTAGCGTTCCCGAATTCACCAACAGTGGATCGTGGGTTAAAATGCTGTACCGATCAGCTGCGGAACTGTATAAGCTTTCATGTCCTATTGTGTTTCTTTTGTTTTTAGTTTTTTTTTTGTTGTTTTTTTTTTCGTTAAACATGATTATTCAGTTTTTAACTTAGGAAATTCGGACGCTGAACGTCGCTGGGTTTAATTTTCATCTATATCATGCCATAAACTTACAAAATAGTACTAGTTGCCTCACTCAGAATTAAGAGATTAATGTTATTACTGGTCGGCTTAGTGTCTGGATAATGTGACCGGATGGGACATGATAATGCATGTTTCTGGCATGATGCCTCAGTGCTAGTTACCAATATAAACTACCATATGACAGCGACTGGAAAATTGTTAATGCTACGTAAAAATTTAAATCACAAACACACTTAGGAATTCGTGCAACATCAATAACACATGATGAGTTTTATATATATTGGTATAGTTTTCTTTTCTTATCATATTAGGATAGGACATTTTAATTATATTTAGGTGTAAACCTCGATGATAAGGTTAATAGTTAATTATATGGTTAAAGTTAGGATGACAAATATTTCACAATTTTATAAGCTAAAGAAAATACAAGACAATGAAATGACAAATTCTCAAATCATTTACAATACATCGTTCCAGATAATCTAAGTTTACATTTATTCCCCTTTGTATTTAATTTCGAGAAATGAAAGAAGAGTAGAACCGTTTATTATTTTACATCGAGGAATTATAAACGAGCATAGTACAACATCCGCAAAATTAAAGAAGGGAAGACACCTTTTTCTGCGAAATTTCGGAGAAGTGAATTAAAGTAGGCTGACAGTATTTGGCTGATGCGGCTACGAATATATATTCTGGTTATAAAAGAACTACGAAATTCTGCTTCAGGTGAAAACGCACTGCCGCTGCGAATACAGATCATTTCCATTTGAAAAGTATCCAGGACATGTGAAGATTCTGAATGGATACACATTCAAACCACTGATTACACAGGTATGTAGTCTCTCTCTCTCTCTCTCTCTCTCTCTCTCTCTCTCTCTCTCTCTCTCTCTCTCTCTCTCTCTCTCTCTCTCTCTCTCTCCATGTAGATCAAGCGTCTCTGGGCCATTATATCTCAGCCATACGACCAACACTGAATCAAAAAAATATTTAGATATTTTGAAACAATTGAGAATTGAATCAAACTATCATTGCTAATTAAATTAGATATACATCTTAGCCCTTTTTGCACGTAAAGCAGGTTTACAAGTACTAACAAAATGTTTTTCCTTACGACTGTAACATCATATCATTAAGTAATCGAGAAAAAAAATCAGATGTTTTTTATTTATTATTTAAAAATGCCTAATTAATATCGTGTTCGTCTGGCGTCTTTGATTGTAAACATTTCTAAAACATAGTTCATTTATTTTCACCTACTTTCTTGTTGTATGATTTAAAATCCCTACGATTGCCGTAAATACGTAGGTATATTGGTCGTGATAGTACGAACAGTTGCTTCCTTTATCAGGTTTCATTCAAATAGTTATATAGCTTTCCCTTGCTTTCTACTGTCATTCTCCACACAACATGTTCCATTGATGCAAGTGGACCGTTTTTGTTTCCCATATAGTTTCTAATCTCCATTATAGCACATCACTCTTTGCGTCTTAGCCCAGTTATTGTTCATTGCTTATACCAATGATGCGTGTCAGATACGCCACCTTTTATATAAATATTCACGTTATCTTGAATTATACTTTTGATCAATTAGTTTGTCTTAATGTTTAATTCGACCATTAATAAAAATGCAAATCAAGATATGGTTCAGAACTCAACCTTGCCTTGTACTTAATATGCATCCGAAATAACTAATTAAACTTGTAGATGTAAGGACAAATCTTTTTAGTTTTCAAAGTTCTTTAAGTATTTCTAAAACTTTCGACTTTTTGCCATTCATATCCCTACGTATTATTAACGACCATATTTTACCATGCTGTATTTTTATCAAGAGCATGTTTAAAATCTGCAAAAGACAATAAAATCTACCTTTTCTTTAAAAGATACATTCTCACCGAACGCCTGAATAATAAATATTGTATCGTATGAAGATCATTTTTTTTCCCTAAACCTCTGCTTTTCACCTATAAGACCCTTATCTTCTGCTCACGTTTATATTGATATGTTCAACACACCCGAGAATACCTCGTACAAAGTATCGACAAGGAAGATACCCGGTATTGTTTGGATAGCACTTATTACCGCAGTTATATTTCAAATAATACCCTTCTCCAGCTATGCAGGAAAATATCAAGATTCAAAGATTTTGTTGACTATAGGAAAAAATAATGAGTGGTAAGTTTGTTCTAGTCGTACACTGAAGATAGCATATCAGGACGGGGTTGGCTTTTGATTTTAGGAAGACTTTTCATAATTTTGTCTTTTGTAATAGGAGTATTTAAGTCATCCGTCTGTATGCGAGAAAGTTCTTTACTAACAATGTTACAAGGCCCTTACAGTCATCGAACTCTGACGATGACTTTTTTATAAAAAGATTCTAAATTTACGTATCAGATTTAGGGAGGATTGCATGTCAATTCATGCAGAGGAAATGCATGCCAATAATGTGGAGCAAATGCATTCCAATTCATGTAGAGGAAATGTATGCCAATTCATGTGGTGTAAATGCATGCCAATTCATGTGGTTTAAATGCATGCCAATTCATGTGGAGTAAATGCGTTCCATTTCATGTGGAGTAAATGCGAGCCAATTCATGTGGAGTGAATGTATTCCATTTCATGTAGCGGAAATGTAAGCCAATTCATGTGTAGTACGAGCATGCTAATTTATGCAGAGAAATGCATGCCAATTCATATGGAGTAAATGTGTGCCAATTCATGTGGAGTAAATGCGTGCCAATTGATGTGAGTGAAATATATGCCAATTTATGTAGAGGATATTGCATTTACTATTTCAAAAGATGCCATTATAGTCGAATGCTTATCCTTTCTTGAGTTATTTCATTCATTTGGGACTATGTATTGTACATTTAAATATTTGCAATAAGTTTTTTAAACACTGTATTATACTCTGTTTAACGTTTGGTTATTGTGACCATAAACATACATCACAAATGGTAGTTTTTATTATATTTTACCTCATCGCAGTATTTAGCCCATATAAGATTGTGTATTTAATAGATTATGCGTCTTGCATGCATTCTGAAAAATTCAAACCTATATGTAGACAATGTATAGCTCATTTTGTGAGGGAGACTTCAATATCAGTTTCAAGATATACCAGAAAAGGCCATTCTTTTGTCTTCATAAGCTAAACACTCATACAAATTATGGTACATTGTCTTCTGTGAGACGGAAATATTCCCATTTACCAACTGTACGAGTCATAATGTGAAATAGAAATATTCCATTTACCAACTCTACCAGTCACAATATTAGTTTACTCTTCATCCAAATGAGTTTGATGATCATCAATATTCGCTGTGGCTTTCATTTGAGAAGTGCTACCTTCTTGTTCCACATATAGACTTATTCTAAGTGAACAATATATAGGAGAATGCTTAGATTCATCGCGATTGTCAACTCTGAAACTGGGAATATAACTTAAAATTTTAAAATTGCATATCATATATTTAACTACACTTCATCCATTGCAAGTTATGCATGTGCAATGGCCATTTTGTTTTGCATCGAACTGTCCTCCACATTGCACTTTATTTATGAATTTGTTAGGGATCAGACAAAATTTTTATGCACTTAATAGTCTGTTGTATTTTTCTGCACTGAATAATTATCAGCACTATAATCCACACTAAGTCCAGGTAATAATAATAATAATAATAATAATAATAATAATAATAATAATAATAATAATCATCATCATCATCATCATCAACATCATCATCATCATCATCATCATCATGTTGCTGAGCATGCAGTTCAGACGTATTTTTGCACCACTATTGCATCCAATGACAAGGAAAGCCGACACTGAGTTGCACCATAACCCTGTATCACCACAACTACTATTGGAAATTTGATAAGATACGATAACATGCCATATACTTTATAACAACACAATTATACAAGTTTGATAGAAAGTTACTACTACTAATAGAGGCCGTGTTCATGAAAAATGCACACTATCACTTTGGTGTTTTATTTTCAGACTGTACTAAATGAGTATGGATTTGTCATGTGGATGGACGCATCAGTACGTTTCCGGACGGGAGAGCTGGACAGTTTATTCCAAATGGCCATCAAACACGGTGTCAAGATTATATCAGGAGATTTAGGAGTTGGATACAGAACTGATCCAAAAACTTTCAAGTTCCTCCGAGAAGATCCGTGCTTATTTGCTGACAAAAAGGAAATTCAAGCGACATTTTTTCTGTTATATCGAACACGCTTTACGATAGAGACTATCATGCGTCCGTGGGTATCATGTGCACTGACATCGGGTTGTATGTACTTCCCAGGTTCACAAAGCAGAATCAGCTGCGCCAATCAGAATGGGCTTGGCTTCTGTCATAGGTTTGACCAATCAGTAATGAGCATTATCCTGTGGCGACTGTATCATGCCGATATTGGGAGGGTATATATACCCGAAACATTTTTCAACATACAAAGAAACCACATTGCAAGATACTTTGAATCTCTAGAAAAGAAAAACAATTTGTAGTTAGTGTAAAGAGCTCTTTGTTTGGATAACTGAGAAACGTTTACATGTTTAGCAATAAATTTTGTTCCCTCATAAACGACGCTTTTGTATGAAAGCTTGTAAAATGTGTCACATTACAAAATTGTGATTTTCCTTAACCTCCTATTTTTTTCTTGTTTTTAATACTTCTGCTGCTGCCACTACTACTACTACTTCCGCTACTATTACTACTACTACTGCTAGTGATAATAAGCAAACGATACATATATCATATATGCTAAAGTATCGTTTTACAATTTATAATCTCGACTTTTCTTTTCGATGTGAATCGGTCGCTTTTTTGCATTGTATTTCTTTTCAAACTCGTTCTATAACGTCTATGGGTTAATACAAATAACTTTATTAAACTGTGAATGAAAAATAAATATCAAGTCTCGGACACAAAATGTTTTTAATTTTATTATTAAGAATTACGTTTCCTTTTTGGGTCTTGCGTTGTCCGTCTCCACTTCAAAGTCACATTTGAACTGTTATACATGTATATCCCTGTACATATTTGAGCCCGATGATACATATTTTACCTGGATAGTCTTCTTTCTTCCATGTAATCTAAGATCTTCTTCTGCCTCTAATTCCGGTGAAAAGTTTGTTGATTTTGATAATCAGTGGTGTTAATTTTCATATGTCTCGTATAGTAAATGTTCCCCTATGTTTGATGGTCATCTAATATTTCCGGACATTTTAGTAAATCTAAGTCATGATTTTGATTCAGTTTCGTTGTTATATAATTAAAACGATAATAATGTTAGCAGGAGACGAACAAGAACTGGAATCCTCTGTAAACCGTTTCAACCAAGCATCGTTAAGGTGTGAGATGAAGATCTGCGCTGAAAAAAATCAAGCTAATGACAAGCAATCCAAGTGGTGTCCAAAAGGAAATAAAAGTGAACGGAAAGAAGCTGGTCACAGTAACAAGCTTCAATTACCTAGGTGCTATAAACTCTGATGAACGTTTAAATAATGCGGTTCTTTCCATGATTGCATAGACTAAAACTGCACTTCCAATATAACACATAGCAGTATTACAAATTACAAATAAAGTATTACAAATAGTCATTTGGAAGGACGGCGACATTATGCTTGGGTCCAGGTTCAAGATTATTCGTTCCATCATCATGTCCATTTCCTGTATGCATGTGAGACATGGACCCTGACAGCAGGACCAGAGAGTAGAATCAATGGTTTAAAGATGAGATATTATCAAAGGATGATGAAAATCTGATTCTTTAACTATGTCTATAAACAGGAGGTGCGCATTAGAATCCAAGGTGCAATTGAACCATATAAATATCTACTTACCAACGTAACGAATAACGTTTCATGCTCACTAATCAAGACTGTCAATGAGAATCCTACATGGCAAAGGTGGACAGGAATGGACTTTGCAATATCCCAAAGAGCAGTGGAGAATATTGCAAAATGGAGATTGATAGAAAACCACCGGTAGTGCTCTTACGATAAGTCAAATTACTGGAGAAATGAAAACAAAATCATACACAAAGTATCTTCCTCTATGGTTATGCCTTCATGTTCAACCGTAAAGTCCTGTCATATGTGGTACATTTGCAATTAATTATAATATATCATGTTCCCTTTTGCAATCTACAACGAATTTTAAGCTAGGATCTCTTATAACCAGTAATAAAGAACGTACTGGTGTAGCGCTGGCACAATGTAAGTATTCGTTAACTCTCAAAATCCCAACAAATAATCTTTATAAGCTTTTCGACACACATGAAATATTGTGTTGTTCATGTGTTTCTTTTATTAATAATTGCCGGATCACAGATGATGTAGCAATTAAGTCTAATCTGGTAATCTCACTAATATTTCTTGATGAAAGCCAGGCCTAAAATCTCAGTTTGCCAACCGCTTCTTTCGTGATAGCTATGACACAAGAATGATTCATTGTTTTCTAGCTCTGCGTTTGTAGTTGCAATGAAGTGTTGGTCTCTGAAGTCTTCCCATTTTTATGCCGAAGTTCAGCGTGGCCGTTCGGTGGTCTTGAAGTCTAAATCGATTATAGTACACGATCTGATAGACATTTTGTAAAGGGTGTCTGTCAATTTGGTGGTTCTAAGGTCGTACAAGTTTGTTCGTATTGTACTTGGGCACGCGATAGTCTTGATCATTTTTTGACTGTAAAGCTTCCCTCAGTACTTAACTCAGTAGATAATTCAGTGTCAATCCGTTGTTTTTGTGCTTGATATGAATTTCTCCCCAACAGTCTAGGCATTGTATACAGGTAATTTTTGGAGACCACAGGCAGAAAAACTAAGAATCTTGTCATCTGGGTTCTAGTCTGTCTTTGCACCGAAACGGTCCCCTTCAATGTCGGGTGAGGGCTATGACGGTAATGGATGAAAATGCAATTGTCAGTATTAAAGCACAAAACTAGATATCCTAAAACCTATAAATCGTTGTACAATCATAATAGGTGTGGATATTTAAGAGATTACACATTTTGGATTCTGTGTTTGGAAGGTAAATATGTTGTGATGCATATTTGTGCACTTTAATATCCTTCTTTTGCACCATAACCACTTTATGAGTTTTAGACACTACACGAAATGTTTCGGATTGCGTGTTGGATGATAGATAACGATTCACATTTTAAATTCCCATAGACCCTTATTCATTTTTGATATTAATGAAACTTGGGTGCTGGATTGTATATGTGATGTGCTTGAATAATATTCAAAAGGTTGGTGTTAAATTGTAAGGTGCGTGTATCGTTTGTAATTAAAAAAAACTCTTGCCTAATAGTTCTAAAAATGGTGTATATCAGATAATACATTTATGTACATTACAAACTTTGCAGCATGAAAACAGTCTACAACAATCATAAAGTTACCATTACGTTTATTCTTATCCTATAAACACATGTGTCCCCATAAACACTTTTGTCCCTTGTAAACCTATTTGTCCTCATAAACATTTTTGTCCGTAGAAACATTTTTGTCCCTTTAAACACATGAACACTCATTATTAGCAAATTTTCCAGTTAAATATGTAGGAGCCTATATGATATGATTTGTCCCACAATCACCCAGCATGCTGTCTTATGGGCGTATATTTAAATATGACCTGTCCCACCAATAGTCCTATACAAATACGTTTATATTTTTGTAAACATTTATCGCTTAGCGGGCTTATCTTTACAGAGCGTGTTTGTATGTGGCTTCGAAAATGAAGATGTTCCGCAGAGTTCTTGTTATATTGCCTGTTCCAGGATTGTTCGTTCCTTCATTTAACACACTAGTTGTATAACCCTGGATTTAGCACTGAAAAGTGAAGTCAAACTTACATCATAAACTAGTTCCGCCACTCACCTCAATTCTCAGAAATATGTCCACGAAACATGATGTTTTTAATACTCATAATTATTGTCTAAGTAAAAAAAAAGAAGTACAAAAATCGAAATGGACAAAGTAACTGTAACAGATGCAATTACTTCTATCTATCTATCTATCTATCTATCTATCTATCTATCTATCTATCTATCTATCTATCTATCTATCTATCTATCTATCTATCTATCTATCTATCTATCTATCTATCTATCTACGACAGTTAACGCGTATTTGTATGTGTATTGACGTCTGCCAATTTTATTGGTATCGTGTGGTAAAAACATTATATCCGCTTGATGAACTTTATTAGGAGTGTTGACATCGAAATGTGCATATTGAATTTTTTTAGGTGGAGGTAGAAAGATTTGCCATATTGCCTGTCGTGCTAACCAAACTGCAGCAACAGAACGTGAAACTTTTGCTGATTCAGCAAGTTTACTAATCCCTGCTTTACTTCTCCAATACCCTCTCGGGGAATAATAAACTGATTCCATTATAATAATCAGTTGATTAATTACCAGCCACTAGCATTATTTTACCTTTCATAGCAGATTTTACTAGGAAGCTAGCGAGTTTTCCTCTGAGAGATGTATTAGGTACAGAATTTAACGCATGAATCAATTTCATATCTGCGAGATGCCGTTGTTGCAAGTTTTTACTTTTATACGCGACATCATGAATGTGACACGCTTGATCAGTCTTATTTACTGGATATTCTCCATGTTTTAAAAATGTTTTGTATGCGTATTAGTGTGCCATGGGCTTATCACAATTTGATATAACAATAGTATTGTTATATATATATATATATATATATATATATATATATATATATATATATATATATATATATATATATATATATATATATATATATATATATATATATATATATAGTTACTATACAACGAATAGTCACGACATCTGCAACCAACTCAAGTGAAGGCATATCGTATTAATGAAGCGATATATATATATATATATATATATATATATATATATATATATATATATATATATATATATATATATATATATATATATATATATATATATATATATATATATATATATATATATACCACATACATTAAAAATAACATGCGTTTTAAAGTGTTGTATAAAGCAATTTGATATACCAATACTATTGTTATATCAAATTGTGATAAGCCCATGCGCACTAATAAGCATACAGAACATTTTCGTTAATGAAATTAGTAGAGGGATACAAACAAACGGGTAGTTATATTTAGGCTATGGTCTCGAATAGTATTACAGAATGAAGCCAGTGTATATCACTTGAACTTGCCTGACTTCAGTAGTATAGGAAAACAAGATTGTCAGCTCAAACCCCTCTTTTACCCCTCCAAACAAATATAAACTCTAGTCCTAAACTATCCCCACCCTTTTTATTTACAAAAGTATTAGTAAGGTTTTTAGCTCACTCCCTCTCTGTTATTACAGTTTTTGTATATGATCGGTATCCAGGTAAACATCCTCATACTATCCAGGTAAGTTAGCAGAAGCTCTGTCATTATACTACAAAAGGTGATACCCTACGTGTGTCATGTATTTTACAAAACAACAGGAGCAGGTATTTTGTAACAATACAAAACAACAGGTGCAGGTGGCTATGTAATCGGTGAGTCATCCAGGTAAACTCGTGTCATACAGAGGTTGTCGAATTTGCTAAAACAGGCGCATGCGTGGAATGTTCACGAATTAGACTAAAGACCGCAAGACGGATTTTATTATCAGTCTGCCGCTAGCTTTTCATCAGATAACATGTGTTGTACAGGGTGGAAATTAAACTACGCATTAGAGCGTGGCGATTTCAGTTAACACGTGGAAGGTGGAAATTAAACTACGCATTAGAACGAAAATGATAAAGGTAAGTGATATTATTTTATATCTCATTACAAATGATTAATGTTTCAACTGTTGATATTAAAAATATTTCATTATCACGATTATAGAGACTAAATTTTACTTTACCGCTCACACAGCGACGTGACTCAAACAAATCTTTTATCTGTGGTTTGTTTAGAGGATATTTTTTTGTCGATAAAATACACCTTTGACCGATCGAGATCAATTGTTAGTTTAGTATATTTTTGTTGGCTAATCGGACTGTGAAAGTTTTTAAATTCTGCTTGCAACTTTTGATACAATTGTTTAAGATAATTGAAATACTCGCTTTTATCAGATCTGATGAGCAAAAGTTTTAGCTTGTCACGTGTTTTACTAAAACATGTGCCTGATGTTTCATTATTAAAGTCAACTGTCAATTGTTTGCCGACCATCATTAGATATTTGATTTTACTACTGTAGCTATTTGTCATTGTCAAATTTTCAAACATTATTTTATAAGTTTAGATAAAATTTTAGTCACAATGACAATACCCAATGGCAAGTGTATCTACCCCATTTTCGCAATAACATTTTTCATCAAAATTACACAATCCACGTTTGATAATGACACCTATTTTCAAGCTTATGATGATTAGACCGAATTGCCAGAGCTCTCATAAAACTAACACCGCCATCAAGCGCGTGTTTGTAGTCATCAAATCGCATAAACTTTTTAACAAAATCACGAGGCAGACCATTTGCTTTTTTCGTGATTTTATTATTGTCTAACAATACGGCATAAATTTTGCTGCGTAATCCGATAAAGTATTTGATAGCGCTCGAGTTTATTTCATCTTAGAACTTACCAATCACCGTTTTATTTGTGTCGTCATGAAATTTACTGTCACGTGGGTAATCAGAAGGATCAAACAGATCTCGATTATTGTACATGTCTTGATAGATATCCTCGCATTCGATTTCATATACGAGTGAAGCAGTATCAGTAAACAATAATCTACTAGCCGGCCACTGATTTTTAGCAAACTTATAATGAAAATCGTACACTAGCCACTTTGATAAATCTAACACTGCAGCCCCAACGTAGATCGGCTTGTTTAGTTTTAGATTTGTTTTTCTTCTTTGTATCGCAACAAGATTCTCATTAAACATTTTCATGCTCACAAAATCATCGTCTGACACAAGTTTGTTTCTGCGATGGATATCATTAACTATTTCGATATTTACGCGTTTACTAATATTCTCCATCGTCTTACCAAAAACGGAATTGTTCATCAGTTTGAAGAAGTTTTTCTCAAAATCTGTTTTTGCTGCAGCCCTTCTTGAAGTGTTTGAGTTAATGTAACCTCTCATCCACGGCGTCTGATTAAATTTTAGTACACGATGAACTTTTCTCAACACAAGACCAGCTTGTTTTAAAACTTTGTAATGCAAAACGTAATTACGTTTATGAAGCAAATTTGGTACTAGTTTCTTGACAACAGAATGTTGTCTTGGTGATGCTAACGCTTGTTGTTCTTTTGATAACTAGCTATAATCTATGACCATCGATTCCGCGCAGAAAGGGTAATCGTTATGAAATTTGTGTAGCCAAGTTGGATAATCAAGATCAACTTCAACGAAAAAGGAAACATCGTCGGGTATCTTGTTTTCTGTTTCAGATAGAAATCGATCAGCCGTGATCCAATGAAATCCACCAAGAGGCATTGGTTCTGCCATCGAACCACCGTACAAGTTGTTACAATCTAAATAAACTATAAATAACGAAGGAAGCTCAGGATTATACTGTTTCAAATATTTGTTGTTTGCTTCAGCATATTTTTCGTTATCACGTTAATAACGCCTCTGATATCTTTTTCAATAAAATTGAACATATCAACGTCAGTCAGTAATTCTAACTTTACCTTACTAAACTTTAGCAGAGCATCCCATGACAACCCAGGGGCAGAATAATACCAGCAAGGATCTAGTCCGTAATTAATATAGCTCACTTCTCGAAACTTTCAAAAACAACTGCTAATAATAACACGTCAGTTTTGAGGTATAAATCATGATAATTACCAAACATCTCACAATCAAACTCTTTCCAGATATCTTGTGCATACCTGTACTCGTCATCGGTTATATTTTCATTTTTCAGTTGCGAGTAAAATTTGTCTTTGTCAGGTAAAGATGTTTCATCAAATTTACTCCAATCGATGAGGTATTCATACAGAAAAACTCCTTTTTTAGCTAGTAGATTAAATTTATCTCCAAAACAATCTCTTATCAAATTTACTACAACCTTTTACTAACTCATCTAACGAGGCTGCCATAAACTACAGACTGTCAATGAAACGCAATTTACCTAGCATAACTGACATGTACTCTTCAAAATTATTTGGAATGCATTTGATGAAGTTATCGAGTTTTAGACGACCTTTTACGTCAGGATCACCAAAAACTTCTACTATAATGTGACTATCATATCCTCGAAAATTGTGAAGAATAACTGGAATAAAATCTGGAGCATGAAATTTTAAATTACACTGATCATGAGCCGTTCCAAGGTACTGTTCGGTCAAATGGCAATGGTCATGTACTTTTTTGTTATCGTCAAAAGCTTTTTCACAAATATGACAAATTTCCGCTTGCTCGTAATCGGATTCTTGTTGATTTCTGTTTAAAATTGGCGTTACTCTTTTCAAACGATAAGTAATATTATCAACTTCGTTAATCAACTGCTTGAGAAGCCAGACAGCTGGATTTTTACCACGATAGTATTGGATTGGTTTATAGAATCTAGAATCAGTACAACAAACTACCTTGTACGCTACTCCACACGGAACATATATCTCAGATATACATCCTCCTTTTCATCTAGTCCGAAAACGTTAATTGAAACATTATTTTGCTTTTCAAATTTTGGTATTTGATGTTCTACCAATGGAAAGTTAATATCTTTAAAATTTAATCTAGACACGTGACTGATATATTTTTCAACACGAGTAGCGTTTTTTTTCCTGCTGGAAAAAGTGCGGAAAGAACAACCCATTGGAAACATTTGTTATCTATGTTTTTGATGTTTATACAATATCTTTTACTTTTTATTTTTGGTGGCAGGTCGATGTACGAACTACCGCGTAATGCGTCATATTTCATCGTGTAAAACAATATTTCTTTGATCATTTCAAACTTCCAACCCGAACCTAATTCAGTTTATTCCTTTATTTTTTCCAAATGTCTTCTTGTACTTCATTAGCTAGTGATAAAAGATCAGTCCCAAGCAAAACACTTCTTGATTTTGCGTTCATATAAAAATCTGCAATTTCCTTTTCAGTTGATTCTTTCGTTACAAGTAGCTTTGAAAATATAGCATGATATTGCAAAAATAATCTGATACCTATGTGTTTTTCGAGCTCAAGTTTTACAGTTGTCTGTAGCAAGTGGTAAAGATTTGTTGCAGTAAAATTTACTAGCACGATTTGTTTATCAAACCGATATCTATTGTCAAAACATGTAAAAGCAGTCGCTATTTTATCAGGTTCTCCCATAAGGCTCTTCTTGGTTATATTACGCAATTTTAACATTGCTATACTATAGTGTAATATCTAATTCATAATTTACCTCACACTACGAATGCGCTAAAAACAATTAGAGATAAAAAATCACCTATAGTATAATGACAGCAAATCTGACAAGCGCACGTGAGCAAGAAGCATATCACGTTCACCCAAAGTATAACTTATACGCTGGAAATGCAATAGGTTCATTAACATCAAAACTAGAATATCTGTTGGCAAATTAACGTCAGCGGGTTATCAGTTTAGTGTAAAAGGAGATAATACCGAGAGGATTACAATGCTTAGAAAAGATTTTATTTACGCGTTGTTCTGCGATGACATTCCAGAGGGACAGCGTGTATATCACGTGAATGGTAAAGTCACTGATGACAACATTGAAAACTTATCATTACAAGATGAGTTTCAGCCGCATTTGATCTTTGATTTATACGAGGCTAACGATCGCGGTATTATTAGAAGCAAAAAAAACTAAAAACGTTCTTGTTACTATAGGTAATATGGGATATTCTCAAGTAGAAGTTAGAGGAACACTAACAGATTTTGTTAGGTATAAATCGCATAGGTTTGTTTATGAGGTGTTTAACAGATCTATACCCAAAGGTTTGGTTATTAACCATATTAATAACGTAAAGACTGACAATCGATTGGAAAATCTGGAGCTAGTGACGCAACAGGAAAATGTGAGAAAAGGAAAAAATAGTAATGATATTAATTTTAGATGCCCAATAAAACCTGTTATTTCGATAAACCTCGAAACGGACGAGGAGATCAAATTCAAATCGATTACAGCTGCGGCAAAGCATTATAAGATAAAGTCTATGTCAGTAAAATTTGTAGCTGATGGAGTAATAAAATCAACTTTTTCAAGCGAATACGATGCCAGGATTATTTTTAGATATGATGATCAAAAATATTTTGTAATTCAGTTTTAGTCAAGCAATGATGAGCAAATGCTATCATATCATCACAATCAAATTTTAGCGTCGTTACTGCACTTTCACTAATTTTAATTTTTTTGCTTCTGTTATCAATATTTTATGAAAATCACCTTGAATTAGAATAACGTCAACAGAATATACACTATAACCAGACAAGCATTTTCTTACCTCTTAGGCTAGCTCTTTGTAATTTACTATATTAACCTTTTGGTGATATTTTATCTCATCAATCATCTTATAACAATAATTTAGATAAAATATTATAATAATGAACTTGATGAAATGACTCGCTGAATTATACACAAAAGATACTAGTGATAAGGTCGCCAGCAATTAGGTCACGCATTGTATTACATTTTCCAAAGATTTCATAGACAAATCTGTTGGTTATAGTGAAGATAATATTTTGTATAACAACGAATCTGATGATGGTGAAATAGTCACTGTTGCTGACAGATCTAATTACAGCAGACCAACAACTGAACGATATAATGCCAAGTATCACATTGCTAAAACAATAATGAAATTTAATTTTACCGTTGCCGAACAACAACTGTTTTGGCAGCTAATCAGACCTTTCTTAAACATCAGAATTCCAGGCCGACAGAAAAATATCAAATTAGATTTCATATTTGTCGAAGATTTTTAATTAATGACGATCTCTGACGATCGTAGACAATATCTAATATTGTTATGTAAACCAGTAAAAGGTAAGTCTGTCAAACAAAAGTATGAGTTAATTTATAATAGCATTATATCATAATTTGTTTGGTTGGGATCCAACTGTTAAATTTATGGCTATACCCACGCCATTTGACTAAACTTTTATCTCCCTTTTTCCTAATCACTTTTTCAATAACGAAAACATCCTGCTCAGTTTTATGTAGTGCTTGTTCGTAAAAACTACCTACAATATTTTCCCCTGCCAGATCGGTCAACGCGTACGTTATAGCTATTGTTAAAAGTACCTTATCAACAACAAATACTTCTTCGCTCCACTTCGGAGTAAATCCTTTTGCAAATACCTTTTTTTGTCAAAGAAATTCTAACTTTATCACCAACCTTAAATTTATGTCTGCGGTACATGTTTGCATTTGCTAATATCGGACTTTTAATAGCATTATTAGGTGACATTTTGATGGTTCGGTGTTTCGTGTTATTATATTCACCTACGATTTGAGAAAGTTCATCGATGTACCTATTGGTGTTTTTAGCTATCATATGTTTATATATTTTCTCGTTTAGCGTGAGATGAAATCTCTCGACAACAACGCTTGTACCTTCGTTTCCTGTAACATATTTTTTTTATATTATTTTGTTCTAGAAACAGCTCAAACTTTTTGTTAAAAAAATCAGATCCGTGATCAGTCCGGATTTTTTTGGTTTTCTTTCTGTACTCGTTATTATTTGTTTTAGCGCATCAGTCATTGAACTCCCTGTCTTATCCGAAACAGGTACACTGAAAGCGTATTTACTAAAAACGTTAAACAAATACCTTTTTGGAGCGCCATCAGCGCCAACGTTAAACTGAGCTAGATAAGATACATCCACCAAATCTATTGCCCAGATATCATCTACAGCATTTGCGACAACTTTACGTCGTGGGAACTTTTTTTAGGTCTGTGTAGTTCGACTGCAAGATCATCGTATACTTTATTCCAAGTCTTAATTTATATTTTGCTCCAATCATTCCCTGAACAAATCTTCTATCGAAACGTTCTCGTAGATTTGTTGGCTCCATATCACGTAATTCGTCTAACATTACTTTATCACAATCTGCTTTCGGGTTTTCATGATCACGATAACAGATATCATGACACATTGCTATTGTATCCACTTGATTGTAAGGCTCTTGTCCTGGCAATGGATTGTCGTTTTCATCTAGTTGTTGATCTAGCGGATTGTAAGGTCCTGTATACCGATAACCTGGCAAAGTCCAACCGCCTTTTGGTTTTGGTAATTTTCCACTAATTTTGTATATATATATATATATATATATATATATATATATATATATATATATATATATATATATATATATATATATATATATATATATATATATATATATATATATATACCTGACCCTATTATTTCTCTGTTGTTACAACATTGACAGTATGCGACAATTATGTTTTGCTCAAGACACAAATCTCTGTCAGAATCACAGTTGCATATCATTCTATATTTTTAGTCGTCTACGAGAATAATATCAGGATAAACAAATCCTAGCGAATTTTTCGCTGACGACACTGTCGCTGGGGACGTTTTCTTTAAAAATATATTTTTTCTTTTTCCACAGACTGCACAAAAACTTTTTAATACCATCCTCTTGTTTTTTGTTTTTCTCTGTTGTTTCATTAATATTTTCTGTTTTAGTTCTACACTTGAGACAGTATGTTGACATTATTATATTTTTAAGTTTAGATAAAATTAATTGCGATCTCATCATTAGCGTGAGAAAGTTGCTTATCAAACTGTAAAATAAATTTAAAAAAAATTGAGATTTCTGCTCATCTGTCGGATAAACATAATACAATAATATACGCAAGCAGACGTTCCAACAGGTTGGAGTTGATTTGACGAATAATATACCTTTTTATGTTTTTTTTCATATACTTTTTAATTACATCGCTTGGAGGAAGTCCAAACGAGTTGAAATAATTATTATTATAAACTGCTACCCAATGTGTACCGGATCCGTCATTGAAATCTTGTATATTAATAACACACGAACTTACAGCTGACGGCGATTTTATTGCTGCGAGTTCATCTTTAGAATAAACTTCATGAAATCCAGGAACCGCTTTTAACTTATCGATTATATAAAAATTACTCAACGGGGCTGTCGTGTTCCTGGTAATGTTAGGCCACGTCCAATTCCTAAAAGATTTGGCAGCAGACTTCCCGCTATCCCCGCCAAAAGTGGAGCGAACGGAATAATTCCTCCTTGTTTTGTTTGATTGCATTTGCAGTTGCATTTTGGTGTTGGCGATTTTGTTGTTTTTTTGTTGTTTTCTGTTTTTTTCTTTTTTTCTGACGATTTTGTTGTTGGCGATTTTGTTGTTGGCGATTTCTTTTTCCGTTGTGGCATTATAATATATCATTTAAATAAAATTTACAACTGTTTTATTCCACTTCCACGAATGATACCATTACCCTCAACAGCTTTCTTCGTTGCGCCAGAGACTGCTCCTGACATTACTGCTAATCCTAATGTTCCCAACACCGACAAAACTTTAGGTATTATTGTACTAATTAATACTGATAATGCCGGACCAAGAAAACCACTTTTGACGACAATATCCTTTGCCATCGCTGTCATTTTTGCAGCACTCAAATTTAAAATAAAAGTTTTTTTACGATCATACTTCTTGATTTTTTTGTTAGCATTAATTTTGTTAAAACACCATCAGAAATATTAGGATTGATTTTTAATGATACCTGTTCGCGCTTTGCAATAGCAGCTACTAATTTTTTAACTTGGCCATCAGTCAAATATACTTCTTTTACAATATATTTTGCCATTTTATATAACAACTGTAGATTAAACTGGAACTGTCATTTTATCTCCAATACAATCTAACGTGATAAATCTATCACTAATCACTAATGTGTGTACGTACAACGGCGCTACTGGAACCGCTCCAAGTGTCCAGGTAATTTCAATATCCGCTGTGCTGTCTACAATTCGCTCGTTATGTTTACTAACATCAAAATGAAATATAGGATAAAGGGTACGAAATTCCTCTGCTGATATCTGAGTTCCATCTTCAACATCTTGATATTTTTGCATTGCGTCAAGCAGGTACATGTACGGTCGAGAAATATTTTTATTAGCGTCATCAGCAAAATTGCACTCGATAGCTCGATCTGGATATTGCTTTGAATTTAATCTAGCGTATATTCGTCTGACATCAGCGTGGTCAAATATTGCATTATTTTGTTGTTGGTTTCCTCGTCGGGCGTGCTGTTGAAATACGACAAATATATGTCTCGGCAGTTGTTCGCTTGATGTTGTTGTGACCCTCCACGTGTAGTCAGTAGTATTTGGAACCGCTGTCTGATATATTTTATGTTGCTTAAAATAAATTCTGTTTGTATGCTTATTAAGCGTGCTATTTAGTTCTGACATTTTTTTATCGATGGTGTTATACATGATATCCATAGAGCAAGTTTGTTTATGATAAACTGTACATCAACCGCTCCAGATCTAAACAAGCAATCGTTTTGTTCTGCTCGATCTAAAATAAGCGTATGTTTTACTCTGCGAAATATTTTATCATGATCGCGACAAAAGCCGAAAATCATGCTTAGTGGAAGCATCATTCTAATTTGACGTGATCCTGCTGTAAGTTTTCTTCGCCTTGCAAAACCTTCGTTATAACGCGGATTTCTCACATCAAGTAAGTTAAGAAGCAAATTTAACATCGCAGTACCGTTTGCATCTGCAACTGGTGGCGTTATATTTATATTATTAAAAGCTGCTATAAGAGAAACTCTTGTAACGTTTGCATTAGCATCTACAGCAGGCGCGGCAATATCTAGAGCAGCAGCATTAGCAATGAGAAAATTTCTCACAATTACAGCATTTGCATCAGCATCAGCTCCATGTAATGTACTATAGCGCCTCTCTTTAAAAATTCAGTTGATTCAGCTATACCCCTTCCAGTATCTTTAAACCACATCATGTTGGTTGCAGTTGATCTGGAGTAATCGTCGGAAAACGAAATAATATTTAAAATTGTACTTGCAACTTGTAGATGACCTGAAATATCTTCTATAGTTTGATTGGCCAGTTGATATCTAGCACTTTTGAATAAACTCCAGCCGTTATTTATGAGAGCTACTTCTGCTCCAACTGCAATTACAGCAGGTGGATTGGCTACTGTCAAAATCTGACCACGAACTTCTAACATAGCCTTATGTGGCAGTAGAAATACATCTTCGTCTCTGGTGTTAAAGGTTCTGATACCAGCTTTATTTGGTTCGTTAGAATTCTCATCAAGATACTCAACATACTCGAATTCTGTCACATCGTTGTCGATGTCATAAGTTTCTGTTAACTCGAGATAATTTTTAACAGACATTTTATTTTATTAGATTACATAAAATTTTATTGCGGCACTGCTACTTTAGATATTAATTTTTGTATGATCTGCTCGCCCTTTGGTGATAATAATTTTTTTGTTGTTGGTATCATAGCTCGTTGAGTTTCTTTTGTTGGAGCGATTTCTGAGATAGCTTATTTTATTTCAGATGCAGTCGGTGGATCTCCTTATATTTTATCAGCTATTTTTTTGTCCCACCGCAGTCCCAGCGGCAGATGCAGCTCCAGTTGCATAAGCTTTACCCGCGTCAATAGCAATTGGTGCAACTTTACGCGCTATACCTGGAACATTTTCAATAACTTTAGTAAATATATTTCCAAAAAATCCTTCTATTATTTTTCTTCGATAATTGTTTTCCTTGTTTCATTATATTTGATGTTGCATAATTTTTACTTTTGCTCGCGTAGATGCAAATAATAAGTTACAACTTCATTATTAACATGTAACTGTTCTCCAGATTGATATGTCAACTGCATTATTATACTTGATATTTGATCCTCAACGTTTATAGGATAATAGATAATATGTCGTAAAGTTATTTGCATGAGAGAACCTGGCGGAACGTCTGGTGAGAAACTAAATCGTTTGACCTTTGCTACCTTTTGATGTATAAGAGCCAGAAGCAATAGAGCAATTTATTAATATCGTATTTACTACTGTTATATTTACTGGCAGTTCACTGTCATACGTAATAGGCTGATCAAGTGCATTGTAACTTATTTAGTAAATCTTAACAGTTGTGCAATACTTCTTTCTCTTGGTTCAAGATCAAATAACATATTTTTAAAGTTATCCTAGCTCGTAATGTGATATAATTCGTTGCCAATTCAAAATTATCAGCCACACAGCCAGCTTTTGTCATGAGTCCTTGCCATGTTTAGATCAGTAATATTATAAGCTCCTTGCGGAATTTTTATTTTTTTTGGTGTAGATATTGAAGAAAGTGTAAACGTAGTAAACTGTATTTCATCGTTAACATCAGTTATCACGTTAGGCATAGCATTCCAACAAGTACAAGAGATTAATCCAATCTCATATTGTTTTGCAGGATCTAGTTGGATAGGCGGAATATAATTTACTGAAAAATTTGCGCTATCTATCGCAGACTCACTAGCATTTAGCAATAATATTGTTTGCATTCCTTTTATATTAAATCATTTTACAAAATTAAGTCGCCGCGATTAAGTCGCGGTGTAAAGTTTCATATTCGTCAGATGTTAATAATTCGCTCAATCTTAGATGATCAAGTATGTCAATGATTTCATTATCAAGTTCAACACTATCATTCCCAGCTTCTTTTGATGATATTAATAACATTAATCTACCTATCATTTCAGTAGTTGAAGTAAATATTTTTAAACCAGTTCCTGTTCTTACTTCTCTATATTTTTCTACACTATTTTTATCAAAAGTAAAAAATTTCCTTCTAAAATTCCAACCACCACCAAAGGGTTTTGCTCTACTTTTTTCTGCTGTTTGAAAAAACATGGAAGCAATAACACCATATCTCATTCTATCATAAAGTGAAAGTATATCATCAATTTCTGTAACCGTATTTATTTCATCTTTAGCAACATCTCCGTCTTTAAATATTGCATCTAATCTATCGAGTAATGTTTGATATTCTGCATCACTCCACCTGCTTATATTATTAATATCTCTTATATTTTCTTTCTTTAAAAAGATCATCTTATTCACTATCTTTTATCGCATTATTTGCTCATTTTATAAAATGAAGTCTTTGCTTTTCAACTTTCATAAACTTTACAGTAAAATCACCAATTTTTTTGTTGCTCCTCTCTGATATCTTTTATGTCTCCTGATAAATTATTTATAATGTTTATTATTCCTTGCGTTGTTAACTCTGCTAATCTTCGCTCAAATTTCAGCGGATTGTTTATCAATTGATCTGTTTCAGCTTGTCTAGCAGCAGGATCAGCTATATTTGCTGTTAGTGCCTCAATTAGTTTTCTGTTTTCTTCATCAGGTCTAGTAACAATTTTTGCAGCACCTGCTTTTTGTTGTTCTTTAACAATTCCAGCCATTCCTTTTTCTTGCAGTTGTTTAAGTTCTTCTTCTGAGAGTGGCTTAGTTTCAGGTTGTTTACCTAATAGTGCTTCAGTAACCTGCTTGAAAATTGTAGCTGTTGCTTCTGTAGCAGTCACTTATCCACGTCGTGCTTGCTGCACTTTTTGCTTAAGTAATGCCTGAGATTGAGCAAGTTTTTTTTTTTTAGATCTTCTATATTTTGTCTGTATCTTGCTCGTTTGTCCATTATTATTATTATAAATTTTATAAAATTGAAACCCCTTACTGTAAGTAATTGTCAATACAACAGCGAACCATTTTAGTTGGATCATTTGTAAGTTTATCAAAGAAGATAAAGTTGAATTTATCTTTTTGTAGCATTATGATAAAGTTCAATAAACTTATCTTTTGTCACGTCGCCGTAATGCTCGCTTGCAATATTTCTAACGTCAACATTGTCCAGTCCTGAAAATAATATAAAACAACCAGTATTTCGTCTAATAAATCTGTCAACATTAAAAAACCTTGAGCGAGACAAACAGAATTACATTGTTACGTGACAGTGAGAAATATGATCTTATTTTATCCATGTCCATGTTATTTAGCGGAATATCGTCAAAAACTACTATCTTGTGTTCATCTGAATCAAGTTGATTAACTGGAATAAGATCTTCTGGCTGTCTAATTATAAAAAAAAATCTTCATCAGCTTTAAGATCATCACGAAGCTTGTCATTATACTCGCTTAATAACTCGTACTTATCTTGCTGTGGATTGATCGTTTAAATATAAACTCTGTCATAGTTAAAATTATCACCAAGAAGCAAATTCATAAGCAAATTTGTTTTCTCCGATCCACTTCGCCCAACAATAAGATAATGACATGTTTGTGCTTCACCAGTTTCTCTGTATCAAAGTTTAATATCGACGACTTTGCCATTTTGTATAATATTAAACTAGTGTTGATAATTTTATCTAGGACAGTAAATAATGAGTTACTATACAAAATTTGGAACACTATCAGGAGATTTATCCACAGAAGGTTATCAAGGTGATTTATCCAAGTATGCAACCATTGAACAGCTCAAAAATGAAATCAATAATTTACTAAATGTTGCCGGTGTAGATCCAAATGAAGTAGTCATTTTCCAGGACAAAAGAAGGACGATTAAAAACGAGTGGTGTAAAACTGGCAGATGTACTTGTACGAATTCCTAATGCGGTTACTGATAATATCGTGACTTTTAACAATCGAGGTAAGATACAAGAGTCTGGTAGGTCAGTGAATGATTTTGTTAAAAAAGCTGGTGATGTATTTAGTGGGAATATTGTTATGAACCAAAACAAGATTACAGATCTTGGAAACCCAACTGATTACGGTGACGCTGCCACTAAGAAATGCATCGATGATAAGGACGTTCTAATCAATAATGAAATCACAGCGCTCAAAACTGCTTTTACCGGTCACGTGAATACGTTTACAAATTTTCAAAAAATCATAAACAGAACAAATAACAAATTTTTTGGAAATACACCAATTGTTGACATTACACTCGCTAATATTAACACAAAACTCAATGATATTAATAAAAAAACTCAATGATATTATTAGTGGAATTCCTAGTATTGTTGAGAAAACGAGTATGATTAAAATTCCTCACAAACAGATTAAAAATATTGTGTATACTATTGCTTCTGGGTCTGGTACATGGACAAAGCAAAATACTGATTCTATCAAACACACTGCAGAAGTTACTGGTGTGTATAGATTCCCAGTGATTAGCGTTGAATATTTTAATATTTTAACCAGATCTCCATTGCATAATTTTGATAGGGCTTCTAAAACTTTATCTATATTATTACTAAAAGATATAGAAGAAGAATTTACACTTGAACTTGTTAATACAATTCCAGACAAAATCGGTTATAGTTGGTGTTTGGAATTTGTAGCTGAATTACTACTACCAAGTCTGGGGATTATGTAAACAAATATTATAATGAAAAGAAATATAGTTGATTTCAATCATATTTCAAAAGATATTCCAGTACAGGATGTGGACGCACTAATACAATACTACAAATATTATCATAAAAAACTTTGGTGCGTAAAAAATGTTACAAATACTAAAACAAGATCCTTCGAGTAATATCATATCTACCGTTGTTAATGACTAGTTCTGGTATAATTTCAAGTGGGGTATCATTAAATCCATTTTTGTTAATGATATCCGGTATTGGTGTTTCACTTACAGCGGCGTGTAAAAAAGTAGAACCAAGACTTTTAATAAAAAAGCACGGATGTTTAACATCTGTGATAACTTACAAGAAACTACTTGATCAGATCCGGTCTTACCTACGAGGAGTCAAATATAATATGGATGATTTATTACGTGAATTTTGCATTATTGACAATATGTTAACAGATATTCTACCAATGAGGGTTAGCAAGTATGAAACAAATTATCAAAAGATATGAGTAACGTAAAATTTTATCTAAACTTAAGATATGATATCACCTACCTTCACCATTTTCGTTCTAATGCGTAGTTTAATTTCCGCCTTCCACGTGTTAACTGAAATCGCTACGCTCTAATGCGCACTAAGAATCTACAGACAGGTGATCACGTGTAAGGTAATAACATCCTTGTTTCACTACCTGTAAACTGCAGTATAAAATCCAGGTAAACTGATGACTAACAGTCACTTGTAAAATATAGAGAGAGGCTAAACTGATAGATCTTATCTTTTCCGACTGAAATTTTATCGAAACTAAAGAAATAATGTTTGAAAAATTTAACAATAGTAAAATCTAATGAAACATGTGGTAGAAAATAATATCACTTACCTTTCTCGCGTTCGTTCTAATGCGTAGTTTAATTTCCGCCCTGCATAGCATATGTTATCTGATAAAAAGCTAGCGATAGACTGATGATAATTAAACCCTTTTTGCTGGTTCGTGAAAATTCCACGCATGCGCCTGTTCTAACAAATTCGTCAACCTCTGTATGACAGAGCTTACCTGGATGACTCACCGATTACATAGCATCTCCTAAATCTGTTGTTTTGTAACAATACAAAATACCTACACCTGTTGTTTTGTAAAATACGTAGGGTATCACCTTTTTGTAGTATAGTGACAGAGCTTCTGTTAACTTACCTGGATAGAATAAGGAAGTTTACCTGAATACCGATCCTATACATGACATGTAATAACAGAGAAAGGGGGGTTGTGAGCTAAAAACGTTACTAATACTTTTGTAAACATAAGGGTGGGGAATAGTTTAGAACTATAGTTTTTATTTGTTTGGAGGGGTAAAAGAGGGGTTTGAGCTGAAAAGCTTGTTTTCCTATACTACTACTTCTGATTGAGATGCAAGCTTGAATTTGTTTAATAATTACAATTATGGTGCAATTATTGTAAAACAATTTTTATGTATTGGACTTGCTTTTGACGCAACATCAGTATAAAGTGGTTTTACCTCTTGGTAAATGACAGTGAAACAAAAAATTAAGGAAAACAGAAAATAAACTTTTAGCCAAATCGCGAAAACCATTTTTTTGATTGTTCCTTGTGCTAACTTTGAGTCTACAGTTTTATATGGGAGGGTTGCATGTTTCGTAATGTATTTTGAAGTTGACAATTGAAATTGGTGTTTCTGTTGTTGTAGGTGCTGCCATCTGATTTTGGAAGATAAACGTAATTGGTGTATGTTGAAAGAAATCTGAATTCATTCAGTTTTTATTTTTATAAAAAAAAACTTTTTATATCAGATAAAGACCACAAATAATCCATAATATGGGCGGGATCTAGAGAAATTTCAGGAAGTGATCTCATGAGAAGTACTACCTGTTAATTAAGCGTTAATTAACAGTTTTCAATAGGACCGCTCAGGGAACAAGAAATAGTTTTGTAGACCATAATCTTCTGATCACGTTATGCAGAGAGGATGCTTTTTAAGTTATGTGACTGACACAAGAGTCATTTGGGTAAAATATATTTTTTTGGTACTGTAAACTCCTGGGTAATTTTACATCTTTGAAACATTCCTGAAATGATTCTATTTAGAAGGTTTTGCCAAAATCTTGTAGAGTTTTATTTCCACTAATTGTCTGTAGTAGTCAATTAATAAAGACGTCACCGAAGAAATTAAAAAGTTGAAGCTCTTTTCGTAGACATTACGAATATACGTATACTTTACAGGATATTATTGTTACAAACCAAGGGTAGTTGTTTTGACCGAGCGGTGTCAAACCCTGGCGCCTTTCCGCTGGAAGTCATAAGTTTAACCCAATTCCAAAGACTTCGATAAACTTCGGTTGTAAATTAGAAAGCCCAACGTGTCCATGCTATAAATATTTTTTACAATACTACATTTCTCACAATTCTCCAATTCTTTATTAGCCGCACATCTGCATGGTTTCTCTTCATCAACTTTCCGTATCGTCAACATTTCACGCCGTAAAACTATAAACTACCCTAACACTGGGAACTATTTTCACAAGTCCACCTTACGCCAGTCTAATCATGGTTTCGAGCCACATGTCACGTGTAGACTTGGATCACATTTCCTACCATGACTACATGAACGGTATCAGCCGACAACAGAACAGTCCCTTTTTGTTTATTCCACTGTGTAATTTACGAGTCTCGAACCAAAAATATTGCACATGCAGTCACACAACCAATGTACACCACTCGACTTTAATAGGGACACTCATTCGGCTCTGATGTGAATTCGCTAAAAGTTAACCATGGCATAATGAAAACTCACTAACACCTCACTCTGTGACGTTTGCTCCTAGCAAATGTCTAATTATTTAGGCCTAAAGAATATTTTCACACGGCCGAGTTATATATTATATTTATATATATATAAAAGGCATTGTATTGCAAACTTTCTCTTATTTATTTTCAGGTCCTGACAAAAAAGAATGATGAAAAAACATCCAAAACGTTTTATGACACTGTTTGTGATTCCTGTTCTAATCACGATACACCTTTTATGGAATTCGAGTTGTTTTTTTCTAAACTGTACCACTCAAAATTAACTAAACAAAACGTTTTCGAAACGAGTAAATAAAAAAAAAAACCGTTAGATTCGCACTGAATTTCTGTCTACCTCGTTTATCAGATGAACATATAAAATATTCTGCGACTGCGGACCAGCTGATGACTGCAGTTTGAAAATTTCCAATACCAAGATTGATTACTGTTTGAGAAAATGACAGTTTCCAATGTCAAACGTAACTGAGGGGTTTCCATGTATGTAGATATATTTAGCTGATACTCAAAAGCTAAGATAAGGTGCTATATTGACTGTTTGTTTGTGCAGTTTGACTGAAATAAGCGAGAACAGCGTACAAGTCATTTATGATTCTCAAATTACTGCATTTATTTCAACTGTATGTAGCTTCTGAAACAGGCTGTTTTCGTATATCAAAGTAACGGTCGAGAAAATTAATAATTTCGCCTCAGTGCAGGAAAGGGATACGCTACGCTTTTTAAGAATCGAAAGTAGTATCTTGTCATTGACTCACACGCACGTACGCACACACACAGTTTCATGAAATATGCTTTGCGTTCTTGACGAGTCCTAACCACCACTTTTATCCCTGTTTGGGGATATTAATAAATGTTTTGTTTGTCCCAAATGGATTTGATCGCTAATGAAACTAACAAACATGTAAAGGTTCGAAAGGATACTTATTCCATCTAGAGGACAAAGTTGTGTTGTTGTTACTCATACTGTTTTGTATAGTCTTTTGCATATTTATTTTTCTGGCAGCAATTGTCATTGACCTTATATTATTTTTGTATGATATACGCTAGCATGGTAAACATTGGCAGTTCTTATTGGTAGAGCGGTGGTGTCAGCCACAAACTTTTGTGCTCAAGGTTTCAGTTTAAGCTTGTAATTCAGATAATCTTTCCCGAGTGAATTCAATCCGTCAATGTCAATGACAAATTGAGTCTTTTGCCAAATTCAAGACTTCCGAGATTAATGCCATCAATTCCATTGATAATGATGTATGAATTATCATTGATTTGAAATGATTTAGGTTTATCACAGAATTGCATAAAGGAGTTCATTTTCATTTGCATGTTTAGGATGCATAAGCACGAAGAATGTGTTTCAAAGATGATATTAATTCGACTCTGTGGTCTTTAACAAAATAATATAAAAGAGTGAGAAGAAACAAGGGTTTCTTAAATTCAGCAAATAAATACGAAGTGAAAATGTATAAACTACGAACTTATGGTATTGCGAATTAAATTTCAAAAATAATAATAGAAATACAGGCACAAAACCTGATGATTAAAATTTTTAATAGACATGAGTGGAACTCCAAATTAAATCCAATGATGGAAATGTTGATGAGCCCGTGTTGAGCCATTTGGTGGTGATATATCAACAGTCTTTTGCTGGATCACAATAAAACAATGCAAGAATATATCCTTATTTGAAATTTCATAATAAATTCGGTTCTCTATTTCCAAGAATGTTATTTTAATGCGTTCTTTGTATTCCCATTAAAAAAATAATTTGAATAAATAAATTACAACACAAAAGAACTGCTGGACACTACAATAATACAACTGATTATACGCAGGTCTTAAGAAATATACAAACAAATCTTAGAACAACAAGAATATATAATCCTTTTTTGACCTCAGGTGACACATTAATATTTTCTAAAACAACTATTTACTAATGGAAAAGTTCTTTTCATAAGTTTCATAATGTTGACTAGATAGATTAATTATAATGATGAGCACGATAAACACAGTGTTCTTGACTCAGGCAAAATTTATAATCTTAATAGCTAACCCATGGGCAGTTGTTTACAGACTTAAAAAACCCCACAGTAATTTAGGTGAAGTAGAAAATTAACTTTTTTGGGACAGTGTGAAGTCCAGTATACAACGCAATATTGTCAATAGCATATAATGAAATAAAAACATACCTGACGAATAAATAATTCAAATTAAATACATAATAACGTTGTGAACATCACTTGAAATAACATGATAAACTGCCCGTTTTTAAAAAAGTATTAAAAAGGACAGGTTGCACTTTAAATTTTCTGACAATGTCAAAGTTACAAGCATGTGCTATCACACTCAAATACTTAATATATTCCCATTGGAATCATACCTATATGTGTTCAGATAAAAGATATATGTTCACTGTAATATAATAACCAACGATTTAAGTCAATAAGATGATAGAAACAGCCAAAAATTAACGCTTCAGTAAAACGAAGATGATCAAGTGCAACAGCTCTCGAAAGAAAACCCAGCATGCCCGTTTGAAATAAGTCTCTTCCAGAGGATTTAATTATAACAGACAAAAACTAAATTTTTCATGACAGAAAAAGAAGTTATCACCTCTCTTTGCGCAGTCCGTCTCTCTGTCCAAGGCAGTCGTTTTCCCCGGATTTATTCTGTTATAATGTGTGACTCAGATTAGTAGCTGAGTGACTTAGATTACGTACCCTCACATGTATGACATTTTAGGACAGATCAAATTCTCAGATCACTGAAATATTATCATTACCTTTGTTTGCTTCAAATCGGGTCATCTTTATGATAAAGGACTAACACTGCCCTTCCCAATACACAAAACTGGAAAGGAGCCTAAATTTACATGAAGCAAAGTTGATAAAATCATGCATGCCCGTGTTTTTCGTTTAGCAATTCATCTACTCATTTTAAAATGACTATTCTTATTATTCATTTCAGCATGGCACAAAGTAGCAATATATTTCGTTTGAAAGCTTAAGTGTACATCCCATGCAGCCCATACTGATTTAATATTTGCATTATATTCTTTGTATTGTTGCATAGATGGATTATACTTTATTGGACAATACTTGGCCACGTTCACATCCCAAAGAAAGGACTCAGAAGCCAGTTTTCTTGCAGGTTACAGCTTCATACCCAAGTTCAATCCTAGTGAAAAGAATAAATATGGACTAATGAAAACCTACCCTGTTTCTGAAAGTTACAGTAAATTCAAAGTCAAAAGTTTGCTCTTCTGCAGGAATGATAGTAAATTTAGAGGAACATTTGAGGAAAACTGTCATTTTATTCAAAATTATCCCATCGGAGATTCCGGTCCTTACCTACAAGAGCTAGGACTTGCTGGAGACTTTGTTGACTTTACAAATCCCAAGATTCCTGTTGTTGTGACCGCAGCATCTTCAAATCACTTTCTGGAAGTCCAGGCTCTAATGCAGAACCATCACAGTGTGGTATTTCCAATCTGAAATTCATTTTTTACGACATTGGATTCAAAGAAAAAGAAAAAGAAATGGTATGTTATGAAGACAGTATGTATTGTTTTCGAAGCGCTTGCATTATTTATAAACACGCACATACGCACGCACAATAAAGTCCTCTATCTACGGTTGTTCAATGATTCACCAATATTAGAATGTGAGTTCAAGTTTTACACAGACCATCTGGGGTCGTATATGGGTAGTATGTCTTTCGGCAACTTAAATGACTACCATATTCAATTCTTAACCTAAGAATTGATGCAACAACATCAAGAAACTGCGATGAAGTTTATGTTTTGGCGGTATTCTGCTCTTTCTGCTCTTTTAGCAAAAGATCATATTAATTGTTTTAAATCGAAGTGTAAACTCAGTAAATAGGGAAATTGTTATGTGATTAAATCCCCTATGTCAGATATTAAGTAATTTCATTAAACAATGAAAAGACAAGAAAAGATAACATATATGAGATGATAAAATCTCTCTTCAAGTTGTTGTTACCATCACAAAAGGAATATGTACGTAAATTTAATTACCATCAGTAGAAGTTTTAATTATGGTTAATTACTTCATTAATTATTGATCAAGATATTTCATATCATTCAAGGAAGTTCCATATATTGCAGAAACGACGGTTTAATTTTGATGAGTTCAAGTGTGAAATGTAAGTCATGAAGAATTATTAAAAATGAAATGGTGCCATATTCGCAAAAGTTTAAAGCGCTGAAATATTCTGGTTGGGAAAATTTAGAGCCACGAATGAATGTATACTGACAATAATATTCTGACGGGGTCCCAACTCTTTTGCTTATTAAAGTCTATGGAATTTTGCTAATAAAAGACTATGAAATTCTTCTTATACAATACTATTATATTCTACTTATAAAAGACAAAGTCTGTTTATAAAACGTATACAAAATTATCAAATTCTGTTTATAAGAGATTGTACGGAATTCTGCTTATAAACGACTGAACATAATTATGTTTGTAAAAGACTGCTGCTTTTAAAATACTGTACGAAATTCTGCTTATAAAAGACTACGAAAATCCTTTTCAGGTTACAAAGCATTGTCGCTGCGAATACAGATCATTTCCATTTGAAAAATGCCCAGAACATGTGAAAATTCTGAAAGGATACACATTCAAACCAGTAATTGTAGAGGTAAGCTTTCCCCTATCCCCCTCTCCTTCCAGGTCAAGTGTATCTAGGCAAGGGTGACATCAGGTTAGGCCAAGAGACGGTGGGTCACGTGAACCCCCTGGAAATTATACTGTATATATAAATATTCCAAAAAGATTAATCACGCAAATTAAGCGGAAAATATGTCACAAGATTCTGTTCAAAACGCTTAATAAATATTAGTTTTGGTTTCAAACTGCTTCTAATATTAACTCTCCGGGACTTTACTGACTGACACCCCCTGCAAAAGATCCTGAACACCCACCCGCCCTGCAAAAATCATGCAGCCGCCCATGTATCTAGGTAGGATAAAGGAAGTGTTGAAGAAGCACGACTAACCTCAATCCGACCAAGATGTAGAGTTTTAAACGTGTCCGAATTGAATTAAAATACAATGATTATTACTATATTAAACATGATATAAAGCTTACCCCATTTGCGGCTTAAACAAGTTTATAAGTACTAACAAAACATTATGTCTTATGATTCTAACAGCATATCATTAAGTTAATGATAAAATCCCCAACAATATCATATCTCTATTTCTTCTTCCCTCAATTAAAATTATGTAGGTCATGCATCTTTTATTGCAAACATTGTTTCAAACAGAAGTTGTTTATTTGAACATGCTTTCGTGCCTTGTGCTTAGAAAACACTACAATTATTTGGGTCTTGAATATTTTAATGTTTAATGTTTTGATGATCTTGATGGTACGAATGCGTGTTTCTTTTTCCATGTTCATTCAAACACTTATCTTCTATAGGTTCTTTCGCTTTCTACAATTATCACCAATGCGACATGTACCACTGATGCAAGTGAACTGATTTTTTTGTCTAATGTAATGTATATTTAATTTAATTGTTTGTCTGTTAGTTTTAAAATTGTTTTATTTCATTACACGCTAATGTAATATAACATTGCATACA
The DNA here is from genome assembly GCA_016746295.1 of Potamilus streckersoni. Classification (NCBI taxonomy): domain Eukaryota; kingdom Metazoa; phylum Mollusca; class Bivalvia; order Unionida; family Unionidae; genus Potamilus; species Potamilus streckersoni. The sequence continues at coordinate 919,602 of JAEAOA010001233.1, forward strand.
GGACATGATCTTGTAATGTGGGATATAAACTTCTCTGCTGGCGGATAAAATTAATAAAGTTAATTATAGTATTTCTTTTTAAGATGATAGAAAGCTTTGGGAAACAAAAACGAAATGGAATTCTTATTGTACCTAAGAAAAAACATTTATCGGACAATCGACACAATACATAAGATTTCCCTCATTTATTTTATGTATGCCTATCTCGTCATTCAACCGGAACCAAAGAAGAAACTTTCCCCTATAAACACGATAATCTTCATATATTTTTCCAGTTCTAAAAAATGTATATTCAGATATTGATATAAAAAAATTTATGTAAATTGTTAATATGGCTTTGGAGTTTTGGATATCCTCAAATTTTAAGCAAATATAGGGAGAAAATTGTTTTTCCTTTGCAACATCTAAACCTAGCCAGATATGTCCATAATCGAAGGGAAATAACATCTCTCTTAATTTGGTAGCCCGGTTGATACGTTGGCTTCTTGGAATCTGACATTGGGTTGTATGTACTTCCCAGGTTCACAAGAGAGAATCAGCTGCATGAATCAGAATGGGCTTGGCTTCTGTCATGGATTTGACCAGTCAGTAATAGGCATTATCCTGTGGCGATTGTACCATGCTGATATCGGGAGGGTTTACATACCTGTAACATTTTTTAAGGTGCAAAGAGACCACACCACAAGATACTTTCAATCTCTGGAGGAGAAAATAGATTTGGTACTTGTGCAAAGTGCTCCTGTTTGAGAAATAATAGACTGTTCCATGTTTTAGCAATGGTCTTTGTTTACTCTATGAAGATAGTCTTGTACGGAAGTTTGTAAAATATTTCACATAATAAGATTGTATGTCACTGTCTTTTATTGTCTTATTTATTAATGTTTTTATTATTATTATTATTAAAGTCACCTTTTATCGTTCAAAGTAAATGAAGTAAGCTCTAGATTAGTAACAAAGGTTTTTTTTTATAAAAATTTTTGTGATACTTGATTTATAGGGTAATATTTGAGTAATAAAATAACCAAAGATCCATCAGCAGGTCATGTAGAATCATATAGTTCCCATCTTTAATGTTACTAGAATAGTGTGTGATAGTCAATAAACGTCTTTTCAACGGGAATCGGACGCCATTTTTTACATTGTCTGACTTCTTTTACTGGTTCTATTTTTATGTAGTTTAGGAAAATAACTTTATTACAACGTGAGAAAAATAAAGATCCTATCTCTGACACAAAATGTTTATAACACCTCTCTTGTAATAAATAACTGAATTTCCTTGTTCTATCATCTACTATTTCTATAAGATCTATTGCTTCTAAGTATAAGTTTCAATTCAGTTTCTGTGTTGGAAAATTAAGCATAATTTCTGGAACATAGTATTTTTTGCTATGGTTATTCCTTTTGGTAAATCTGCAAAATCTTATGTGTCTTCCATTTGCAGATAATAATAAATCGTATCCCGTTTGCACTTGCAAGCAATTTTAGGCTAGGATCTCTTATAAGTAGAAATAAAGTGGTTACTAGTGTAACTTTGGCACAATATACGCAGTCGCTATCTTTCTTATTTTTTACGAAACAAATTCCATAATGTTTGTCTCCACAACTGCATTGCAAAGTAACTTTTTAAAAATATGGTTTTTAGTTTTAAGCTCCTGATCAAAGATGATAGAGTAGTAAACTCTGACCTGGTAAATCGCAAAAAGTATTCCTTTATGAAATTAAGTTCAAAATTAAAAATGACAAGTCAGAATTAAACCAGCATACAAATAAACACTTTTACCTTAAATTATAGACCTCAGTTTACCAATCGCATCCTTCATGATTGCCTTGTCAACAAAAGTGTCGTCTTGTGACACAAGCAGTGGAAGGTATAATTGCACACATTTTTAAGTGTTAAATCATGATATTATTTTTTAAAAACAATGCTTTCAAAATTACACCTATCAAGTTTTAAACATTTTCCTTATGATATATTCCATAATGCTGCCTAAAAAATGAAAGTTTGACCTATCACACTGTGGTGTATTTTTATAAATACACCATCAACCTCTAAACTAACTAGGAGTGGTAAGAATAATTTGTTTTTTATTTGTTACTTTTTTATTTTTTGCATTATCGTCACAATGAATGAGAATTATACTAATTTACTAAAAGTGGTAGCACATATTTGCTATTGTCAACTGTAACAATTAAATGTATATGAAAGGAAAAAAAGAAGGAAGAGATAACTATATCACCTTTGTAGAATTGGACATTTTCAATGGCGACTAACGTATTTCTGATGGCTCAGATGAAAAGGGAGTAGTATTCCTGTTTCCCAAGAATAGTATTAAAAATAGGCGTAAATACATTACACTTGAACATTCATCTTCGTCATAGGTCACATCAAGTAGGTCATAGTGACTCTTAATTGTGGAATAAAATATTAATCTTCTTAATCTTCAGTACATATCTATCAAGTTTGATAAGTCAGCCGGTCAGTCGAAATTCATCGTTGGTCACAGGTTAGATTTGACGTATTCTGTTTCCTGCTCTGCTCCTACTCCTAATACCCCTTTGTCTTTCTGTCTGTTTGTCTGTCCAGCCTCGTTCGGATCATCAACCACAATTTGGTTGTCTGCTCTCTTTGCGCACTGTATGGAGGCATATATGGAGGTATTCCCTTTATAAATAAAGAAATAGACATCATAAATATTTTTCTGATGTTTACTTCTCTTATTGATCACTATATATATATATATATATATATATATATATATATATATATATATATATATATATATATATACACACATACACACATACACACACACACACACACACACATATATATATATATATATATATATATATATATATATATATATATATATATATATATATATATATATATATATATATATATATATATATATATATCGTTACAGCAAGTATCGTCATATCGTAATTCAAGAAAAACTATAAGGCTAATATGTATCAGTTTGCAGCCTGACAACTGATACTTGCACTAGGAGATAAACTATAGATAATAACCAGAATGCACTGCCAAGAATGAACTACAAATCATTGACTGGCTTAATTTGTCGCCTGGCACGCGCTCAATTTCTATGCTAAAAGAATTCATAGGTTAATCATATAAATAAATGAAAGAAATTCACCTTATGTCTTGACTACAATATTTGCGAATTAACAATTAATTGGCATAAAATTTCAGGACATGGTCATCTCAATTTCCCTACAAGATTCGCATTACATATCAGCGAATTAATTCAACGATTATCTCAAGATAGAAAAAAATTATGAAATTATTAGATTAAGCGATTCATATAAAATTCTCAACAAATGAATACAAAGAATTATCTTCCAAATTCATATCAAAAGAAAATTGATGGATGAATTTAAAAATAATAAATTCAAACAGATAATAAAAAAAACTAATTACATAAGATAGAGACAAATACTTCGTGCTTTCCAGACTCGTTAGCTTCTGTCATAGCAGAATCTCTCTGTAATTTCGGTTTCGTGTCTCTCAAATTTCCAGACAACCGACCCGTGGACAATTTATAACGACAGAATACTTGCTAATCACTAGGGTTCTGCCTTCCTACAGAAACGCAGACGGACCAACCTTGAGATGGAGAATACTTAAAATTGAATTTTTTCCCTTTATCAAGCTTAGTCAATCAGGATTAAATTCATCTAACCGCTGAAAATTAACACGCGCCTATACAGGTTTGATTACTTCCTTATATTACCTCTTCATATTTCTATGTTTTGTTAAAAAAAACAATTTCTGGAAAGTCATCTTAGAAAAATTATTTCAATTGATAAAAAATTGTCTTTACATCATTTAAACAAACATTTTTAAGGTATATTTCCCCATATTCACCTTGCCTCGTCCATCCGTCTGACCGTTACCAACGGACCCTAATTATAATCAATCATGTCACAAGCCAGCAACATTAAATACCGTAGCTTAGCAACGTATACGGTACCTAAACCCGTGTATCAATTTAATCTGATATGTGTTATACTGAGCGCAGCAAAATTCACTGAGTTGTTTTTTTGCCATGACATCGTTCACAATTCACATGGTTACACTTTATCACTTTGAAAACGGACATTATACTAATCTCCTAACCGAATTTCTCTTTTGATAGTTTGAATTTCCTTCTTGTTAAAAACCGCAGATATCATTATTCTCGGGTACTAAATGGACTGATCAAAGCATAATAATTCCGGATTCATGTTAATATCTATGCTGCGCGCGACTTCAAGCTCTTTTCTCAGGAGAGCGTTTTGCCAAATTATACATGCTATTCATATGTCCAATCTTTGAATGTTTCTCAAGTATGCAATATTTGGTCTATTGCAGATTCGCGCAGATTAGAGAAAAATTTAATTGGAAGATGCACGCATTTATTGCTCAGGAGAGCAAAAATTGCTGATTTTTAAGCACAAGAACAAAAGCGACCCTCTTCTATATGGGATATACATGGTATCTCATTACGTAACTCCCAAAGACTGTCTTCGTGAAGATACCATAAAGCTTGTAATCTTTATGTCTTTGAAACACATTGATCTAGTTCAACTAACGGACCTATCACCGTATTATGATATTCAATGTCACCTTGATATCGCACACACTAAAAAACTTCGACAATCATGTAGTCCAATAGAATCAGAAAATTATAGATTGAATTTAATTAACTCTCCCCGTGTGCGTGTGGCTATGACAATAAAGTTATGAACACTGTTGTAACTATTGCCATTATAAAATAACAAATGATCTTGGTCTCCATGTTTTAACAGACACATTATTTATTGAAACGCAATCTCTCTCTCTCTCTCTCTCTCTCTCTCTCTCTCTCTCTCTCTCTCTCTCTCTCTCTCTCTCTCTCTCTCTCTCTCTCTCTCTGGGTTTGTCTGATACCTATATGCTTATTCTCTTTATATGTGAATTGTTCCAATTCCTTTAATATACGATTTTGTTACCTTGTGATTGGATGTGCTAAATATTTGTAAAAGGAATGCCATCTTTGGATCATTTTTTGTGTTTTGGAAAGTACATAAGTGAGGCAGACAACACATGTCCAATCCGATATTCTTCATTAAAACGACGTTAAAATAATAAATATCTTAGAAAAGAAATGAAAAAAAAACATAATATTAATGAATATGATGCCATGTATTACACCTGCATGTCTCCATTTTTGGCCACATATTAAATGTCAGACAGTCTGAGACATATGAATCATTTTTCACCAAATTCCTTTATCAATTATTTTTGCGAAGGCAATCACGTGATTATAATATTTAAATTCATCCTGAAACAACGGGCGCATAATTATGTTATTTTTATCAGATCAAGTTTGTTTCTGTCTGCATTTTCTTCGTATCCTTTGCAAGTCATTTAAGACCGAAGTAATAGCAATAGTATAATGACTTGATACGTGTATGTTCATGACGCGATTTATATGACTATAATTGTGCAAACTAAAGAAGGAGAAATAAATAACAATAAACACAGGAAGTCTAGTGTGGCCGATTGGTCTAAAGCACCATGCGCTAAAAACTGGCATTAAGCATAAAAACAACACGAAAAATAAGTTGTTACAACTCTATGGTCATAAAGTAAGTACCAGAAAAGAGGCCAAACCAACAAGTTTGGTAAAGCTTAATCAATAATATTATTATCAAAGATGTAAATGAAAACGTGACAGGAGCTTAGAGTATTATGAAGTAAATCCAAAATATTCCTGATAAAAGTTATATGTATGTCCAAATGAATGTAAAGCACATTATCAATTATGTGAGTATCGTTCTACGATAGGAAGATATAAAGAGCGTGTGTGTGTGTGTGTGTGTGTGTGTTTATGTGTGTGTGATATGGAGTTTTAACTTCGCTTTAACAATTTTCCAGCTTAATCGGTTCTATGTCTGCGGTATGGAGGTTTATAGTGATATCTTGCATTGAGGTATCCTGCCGCAGACTTATGGTATGGTGTGTCACGTTCAACACAGTCACATTAGCCTGACACCAGGCCGACCAGTCCTAACTTTATTTAACCTATGCTGAACGCCAAGCGAGGCAACTGCTAGTACCATTTTTATAAGTCTTCGGTATAATTTGCCCTTGGTTCTACCCTGCAAGCTGCCACATCTGAGGCGGACGCCCTAACCATTTACCGGACTGGTAGAGCGTTTATGTAAAGTAGAATTGAATACTCGACTAACAAAATATTTTCTGTGAACAACCTGTTTGAAAAAGATATAATGAGTCCAATGCACCTAACATCAGAGATAGTTCATGTAAATTATCTTATTTATGTGGCATGCCGTTGAACGGACTTTGTATTACGATAAACCCTTCTAAAGCTCAAGCATTGGAGAATTATTATAAAAGAGCGCGGTTTTAATAAAAAAACAATATGAAGAAAAGTAACAAAACGTTTAATTCGTATATTTATTACCAACACAAGCGAGTATATTGTATTTTATATCATATCGTGCACGATGCTGAGATGTGATATTAGTAAGAACAAAGATAAGCAAGAAACAAAGCAATGAGTATAAATAAAGAAACGAAGTGTCAATATCAACTTTGATATGATGATCATAATGATTACGATATAACGACAACAACAACTACTACGACTACCACTACTACTACTATTACTTCTACTATTATTATTATTACTACTACTACTACTACTACTACTACTACTACTACTACTACTACTACTACTACTACATCTACTAATTAATAATAATAGGCATTACATGATATCACAAATAAAGAAATGGACAAAAACTGGATCGTTCTTAACATTGTTTAAGTTTTGGCATGCAAATCTGAGTTTTCTTTTAAGCACAGCGAATTGCTTAGAAAGGCTCCAAAGGTTAAAGCTAAAAAACGTATGAGAATCAGTCAGCGAATCTATGCACAGTACTACCCCTCCAAACCCCACTCCAACAAAAACAAAAAAGAAAATGAAATTAGTCCGACGCTTTTGTTGTTAGTGTAGGGTTTAACGCCATTTTTATCAGCACAAACTAGGCAATACATGGAGGCCAGTATAACTGGCGGAGTAAGAACCCTGGAAAACCCCGAAAAGGACCACCGACCCACGAGAAGCTAATGGCTAGCTTTCTCACGTACCCACATCAGCCCGAATTTAATTCAGCTCAAGTTAGTCAAACCCTTCTATTTCATAGTCACATATGAGCACGAAAGAACTCTACAAGAGGTGAAACACACACACACACACACACACACACACACACACATATATATATATATATATATATATATATATATATATATATATATATATATATATATATATATATATATATATATATAAACTTTAATGCTTAAAGCTGCATTTACTTGAAAAACATGAAAGGAAATAAATAAAGACAGATGAAAACGAAATTAATATAGTTGTATGATACTGATTTGCTGTTCTCCCCCTGAATACTCAACAATTCAGGCAGATGATTATAGCATTTAAATGATGTGGGGTTTTCATTACATGCTGTATTATGATGTCATTGAACCGGCAAAGAGGACACTGTGGTTCAAAGAACTTGTACGCATTCCACTTGTAGTCAACGTGAGGATAGTCCAAAAAAGTGTAGAGTATACGTGCTTTTACTGCCCCGATTGCATTTTAAGATGATTATGTCGGGCCTAAAATCGTGTACCTATGAAAGTCTAGTAAGCCAAATTAGAAATTTATGGTTCTTCCATGTGGTTTCCCGGGTTCTTCCTCTACCAAATATGTTGGCTATTATACATAGCCTATCATGTGATGAAAGTGGAGTTAAACTCACAAAACCACAAAATCCTACTTGATTGAATGGAAGCAATATCGAAGTAAAGCAGCTGACATACCCCTACACATGAGTTTGACCTCATTCTTCTTCGATTTTATCCATATCGTTACTGTACATAACCAATTAAGTCATCATTGTATCATTTGAAAAAGAATATAAGCTTTTTATCCCTAACCGTACTCTATATGTATTGGTCAATATAATCAGCAAGTAGTGCTTTATTTTGGTTTTAAACAAATTTCTGCCATATCTGATACATTCACGTTTTTTTTTAAAAAGAAAACTCTTTATTAATTTTTATAATTGTATATATAATGTATAGAAAATTATATGCTTATCTTTTATCAATAGCAAGATCTATACTATATGACAGATGTTTTTTGGCATATTATATTTTCATCCTACCAGAAGAGGTCTAAGATTTTCCTGAACTTGTAAAATGACATGTTTGCTTCAATAAATAAAGGATCTCAAAATTGGTGATAATTTAATACTGAAATCAAAAAAAGAGTTGAATAATGTTTAAATGTTTATCCTCCACAAGTTATCCTTCTTCATAAAGAAACAATTATATGGTGTACATTGATGATAAAGTTGTACGAAAACTAGACCTGAAGGACAAAACAACGCCATCTTACCAACTACTGGAAAATGGGTGCCTCGTACCCATCAATGGGATACTGAAAAGTATGTTGAAAAAACTCTGCAAAACAAACGAGAAAGTGTGGGACCAAATATTGTAATATGCGCTAATTTCCTACCGGATGTATCAAATAAAGAAACTGGTTTGTCGCTATTTGAGTTCCAATATGGAAGGGTTCTACGAGGTATTCAGATATTCGAAAGTGCGATGGCAAGAGAAGAAGATACAAGCAAAATAATAGCTGACTTTATTGTGACAATAAAAAAGACTCGCAAATGTCACGCATACTGTTCAGGAAACGTTTACAAAGAGGACACAGACTATCAAGAAACTGTAGGATAAATGCATCAATGTAGGAGGTAGTAAGACGAGAGACGAGATTCTTGTACTGCTGCCCTCAGACGCATCAAAAATGAAATCAAAATGGAAGGGCCCATATCGGACTATCAGGAAAGTGAACGACTTTAAGAACAACCGGCCAGAGTGATATTTCCTTATCACGTGAGCATCTACAACATTTTCAATGCAGTTTCCAAGAATCAGTCAAGGACATTCAACTTGGACCACAATTGACTGCAGATCCTTGTCTCCAGCATAGGTAAATGTGCAAAAGGTTAATGATTTGACGAACATCTAAGACAATGGAAGGTCACCTTGTAATACTTCCCGTATGTACAAGTGAAAAACACATCAAACATAAAACATACAAGATACCTTTTGTTCAACTGCATGTTGCAAAAGGTGCTTTAGAAGAAATGCTGCATCAAAATCTGGCAGCTCTGTTGTAATCATCTTATGCATCTCCGATAGGAAGAAAAACGTAACCCTACGAATATGTGTGGTCTATAGCAGAATCAACGAGTTAGCTGTATTTATGGCGTGTCCTGCTCAGTCCATAAATAAGGTATTTCAAAATCTGGGAAAGATCAAATATTTGAACATATTGGATCTTTCCAAATGCTTCTTTTAGGTATCACTAAGTAAAGACAGTCAGGAAAATCGAGATTCATTACACTATTTTATTTGCTTGAATTTAGTGGTACCACGTTATGTATAAAAAGGCCCCTGTTACGATTTTCCGTCTGATTTATAAAGTGACTGTTTAGAGAATGTCGCGTAACATTTTGATGACCTAATTGAAATATAATACGTCAATGGAGGACCATTTGGCCCATTTTAAGGCAGGATCTCAAGACGCTATAGCAGATTAAAAAGCAAGTGAGCAAACTGGGTCAGCCAACATATGACCAGTGGAATCATGCATCAGCGAACGAATTTAATGTGCCGAAAGATGCAATGACTTCAGCGACAGTCCCGATTACTCTTAAATCTAAAATTAATTAGTTCTACAGACAGGTGCCAAAGATTGAACTATTGGTGCTATTTTTGGCCAGTGCCTACATGGTTAATAACATGATATTGGATTTTTAAGCAACAAGCTTCTTCTAAGAGATCAGCACCTTTCCATCGTCTTTGCTATCAAATCCCTGATCCCTGAAGGGAGTGGCATTCATAGTAGAAACAGACCACAACCCATTCACTTGGCTTGATCAAATCAAGGACGAGAATCAAAGACCGTTTGGCTGGTCTCTTTGCCCTTCAGTCATACATCATTAAGATTTATTACCGGAAGGGGAACACAATATCAATTATGATGGACTTGCAAGAATATGATTTTAAAATAATTTGAAACGATGTCATCCGGTCTCCAGTGTTTTGTACTGAAGTGTGAAAGCTTATATGTTCATTTAGTTGGTGCTTAGATCATTTAATTATATAATTAATTTCTTTCAGTTAAACATATGAGCAAATTTAGTGCAATCCTGATTGTATGTAGATAAAAGTAAATTGAAGACATTAATAAAACAAGTAACCCTTTTGATTTAGATTGTGCAAGGAACTTAAATAAATCCATGTTTCTATGAGACTGACTTTCTTAAACTTATTGGTGAAAACTATGATTTCCCAGGTTTTGTTAAGGAGAGGTGATGTGAAAAAAGGTGCTTTTTGAGAGTATTATAGCAATTCATGCTATTCAGCATTAACTAACTCTCGACCTATTTGGGCTGTGTGAGCTGTATACAAATGTCTCATTAATACCAAATGTGACGCTGGAGAACGTTTGAGCTAATGTGATCTGGTGATTACGTTTTGGTAATTTTATCCTCAGTTAAAACCAAGGTCAATTTACTTAATCAGACAGTCTAGGTTTTATTCGTTGAGCCATCGATTGCATGGTGATTAAAGTATTTGGATACATTTTGTGTTACATGTTACTGCTTGCAACTGAAAACGAGAAACATAAATACTGTTCGTTGTTACAGATATAATTTCATTATTAGTGGGTAACACGATGTTCAAGACGGTTCACAAGTACATAAGATGTGCACAAGGTAAGAGATTTACCTGATCACTACTTTAGGAACGTATTATTATAAAATGTATATAACCTGAGGGGAATTTTAAAGCCCTTTAATCACATCACCCCATCACCACTCCATGAATCTTAACATATTAATACTTTTAAAAATTAATTTTCACTTTTGTTCATTTTGAAGGTATACAGTAACATGCTTCTGTTTTGAACGCTCATGTACAATTTCCTTGAATTACTTCATCAGCAAGTTTCAGTGTTAGCCATAGTATACTTTCCGTAATCACAACATTTACATTATATAAGTCATGATTACTGATAAAAAAGAGAGTACTCTATGTAATCTCATTCATGTTTCAAAGTCTTCTATATCAGTTGTTTACCTTTATGACTTCTGTAGAGAAATGTTTTTTTTTTTTAACAAACTCCACGCTTATTGCACAGTTTTGTTTTGCAGTAGGACCCACTTTGTATATCTTTACTTTTGTGAGATGAATCCACGAATCACACATATAAAGAGCATCAGCAAGCGACAGCCCCATTAAACTTCTTTGTGTATGTATACCGCCATTAGTGGACAATGTGCATCTGTCTCATGATACAGTGTTCACAACTGGTTGACCATTTCTACCATATATGTGTAGTTAAGTTGTCGTATTAACTATAAAATAAAACATAAATTACCCTTTTAAAATGGCATACATGAAATATTATACAAATTGTTACATCTCGATAATAAGCACGCATTTCTGTGCCAGGGTTATCTGAATTAGGATTGGCTATTATCATATTGCTGTTCAGTTCTTGATGGAAGTACGTGTACTTCCGACAGGTCGGTCAGACGATGTCGTTAAAACTGCATGTGTCATGCTAGTGTCTTGATCTTTGAAAATCTTGATATTTTTGATGTATGGAACATTTTCTTTTTTGAAGCGTGTTTTACCTTTCGTGCTAATTCATCGAAAATGTATGTGAACTGAATGGATTTAGACTCAATTATTATAAAGCTAGGGACAAGCTTATATGTATCAAACACAATTATTTAATTAATTTAGCAAATCGTTTTCTCCTCATTATGTTATGGCTGATACAGATCAATGAGACCAAGAATTACCTATCACGAGGAGTCCTAAGTAGCAGAATGGCAAGATTCCAGTTTTTAATTTACACCTCTTTGGCCATATATTTAATTCGTATTTTATATTAAATTAATTATAAACTTTCTTATTCGGTATAATATATTTAACGGTTTTGTCTCTATGGCAATTAGAAATAATGTACTTTCATACAGGTATAAGATACATAAACAGAACTTTCTCAACATTGGGAAACATGAAAGTTTAGACTGTAAGTCTCCAGTGTATGGGCTGACTTTATTGAAAAAAATTTTCGTATAATCTATAACGAGTAGATGTGTTATCGGTGAAAATGGATACATTTCAAGCCTCTGTCAGGGTTCAGAACAGTAAAGAATTTTATTGAAACAGATATGTTTTTAACATTGAGTAAGATAAACATTCGGTCTGTGAGTAAAGAATTTACTGTCTTTGTTGACAATGTCCGCTACTATTACTCACTGGTAATGTATTATTATGGTGTAGTTACTGTGAAGCTGGATACATTTTATGAGAGGTAAGACCAGAATAAAATGTTTCAAGAATTTGGGATGGTAGCTCGGTAGTTAATATTTAAATTTAGATAGATTTTGTTCGACTGTACCTCGGGTATAAATGACACTGTTTGAATTTTACCTTTTAATAATTGGGAAGTATTCTTGATATGGCTCTAATTGTTGTTGTGTCAACAGCGTGATGGACATGTAATGGAAATGTAAAATATGGTAAAGAGGTATGACTTATGACCAGAAAATCGATACATTACGACATATTGTTCGTAATCAAGTTGGGAAACAGCTGATAAAACTTTGTGCATGCAATGAACTATATGTATTGCTTGTGAGAGTTTTGGTATACAATTGACTGATGTTGTGTTGGTATCTACGGCAGTGGACAGCTTGTTTACTCAGATGTACAATGAACTACAATAATTAGATCTTGATTATATTTTCGTTCAGTTTATGTGGTTAGCATCAGCAAAAGTACCCATTTAATTTGGTAAATGTATTCGCACTGAAATGAACAAGATAGCGAAGAGAAATAACAACCGAATTTACAGCACCTTAAACAGCGAGTTTGAAGAAATTAGGTGCGATTTGTATCCATTTATTTAAATTATCAAAATAATTATATTAATTTTATACATTTTAAGTTTCCTTATGCTATTAAACCATTAATATTTCGAGTTAATAGAGAAAGATCGAGTTTATATAGATTACGTAATAATGATGAGGATACGAATCTATCGCTTATCGCGCTAATCGTTTATCTATAACATCTGATACCGATTCAGGTTTTGTCTAAGTAACTGTATATCTAACTCCGTTGCACTGGATGTGAAAAATCAATCTCATTAAAATCACGATTACACCAGATGGGACAAAAGCAAATGTCAATGATTGTATATATTGTTACGTGACTAGGCTCGTACAAAGTAACAAAGAAAAGAGTGAAACGAACAAACTTTGTAAAATTTAAAAAAATACTTTATTTTTCTATAAAACAAGGTAAAAATATGAAAAAGGACTTACGGTCTGTGAATCTAATCCAAAAATTAATTATAGAATAAATAATATAAGTCATATCAAGAAAAACTTTTAAATGTATCAAAGTTCGAATCTCGATGAAGTTAAAAAAATGGAAGGGGATAACTTCTTATATATCCTGCTTTGTGCTCTTGTATTAACAGTTCCTTGTCGAATTCTATGAATCAAGATTAATATTTCGGCTTTGGAATTCCGAATAATCTCCAATGAATGTCTTTGTCATATAATTTTGATGGAGAGCACTTGAATTTCCAGGAAAAATTAATGATTTCAAATAACAATTTCAACTCAATTGATCACAACACAAAGTACCTTAGAGCTCCTGAGGTATCAATTTATTTCTGAATTCAATCATTAAAGGCGATAGTTTTAAAAGCAGGTTTAGATCATGTAATGGGGTCACGTGATCACTTAAATTTGAATGGCGCATAAAGCCCATAAGATTAGTGACACGTACGCCATGAATGAATATGATTCTACCTAAAGTATCTTACTGTTAGATTCAATATGAAAAATCAAAACAAATTGTTTACAACAGAGTTGACAAATAAGCCATATGAACTTGATTACGACTAATGATTTTCACTCTGTTTACCAATTCTGAACCAAGGTCAGAAACTAGGTCAGCGAAAGATACAATGTAGCAACACATAACTGAATTTCTGACAAAATGTCATAGCTAGTGAACACAATTATCATAATAATAACATGTAATGAAATGAAAATAAAATGTAAAAGAATTTATAACTAACATACAAGCCATTAAATTGCACATATGTAACACTATGTTATGGTATATAACAATAATACTAATATAATATACTATACTATACTATAATATAATATAATATAATATAATATAATATAATATAATATAATATAATATAATAGAATAGAATAGAATAGAATAGAATAGAATAGAATATACTATACTATACTATACTATACTATACTATACTATACTATACTATACTATACTATACTATACTATGATATGATATGATATGATATGATATGATATGATATGATATGATATGATATGATATGTTATGATAGGATATGATAGGATATAATATAATATAATATAATAATTCTAATAATAAGTGACGGAATATTTACTTAGGTAAATATTATCGCATAAGACTGGGCACTTCATATAGTCTAATACCTGCGTTTTGTATTGATAAGACTGCGATAGGAGGGTTCGACTATTCGATTTACTCAGAACTCATCATGACATTTCAGCTTTAAAATAAAATCCAGTATCGTTCTTTCGTGAGTTCTATGCTGGTCCACTCTAGAATGAAAGAAATCTCAGGAGCTTCTATATATACCCAGGCCGGTATGGTTGCACTTCTCTTGGGACCTATTAAAGTGTTTATGTAATCAATGATACAAAGTTACAATTGCCGTTCGACACAGAAAAGTAAGTCTTGGTTACGGGGCACACAAATGAAATGTTTTTAAATCTTTCTTGATACTTTTGTTTCTTAGACCTATTATAAGGTTTTAAAAAAGATTACTATTAACTAACTATAAGAATAGCCAAAGGCCATCAAATCTCTGTTGACCATCGTATCAAGATAAGGGCGAAAATCCATGAAAAGACGTGAATAGAGGATTTTCGCTTATGCAATACCACAACGTCTCTGGACCTATGAAAAATGGTGGTAAATGTTAAGTCAAACCGACTAAAGTATGCAAGAGAGAGAGAGAGAGAGAGAGAGAGAGAGAGAGAGAGAGAGAGAGAGAGAGAGAGAGAGAGAGAGAGAGAGAGAGAGAGAGAGAGAGAGAGAGAGAGAGAGAGAGAGAGAGATTTATGGTTGTAGCAATGTTAAAACATAATAATGACTTAGATCAATTTTAATATTGTAATTGTAACTTGTTGTTTCGTCGTTTGGCTAAGATTCTAGTCCAAGCTAATTTACTTGCAAAATATGACAAGATCTAGATCGTTTTAAAATATATATTATAATTTGCGGCCAATAAAATGTTTCAGAATCTTGCGGTGTCTTACTGATCCACAAATATCCAGCAAATAGAGACTAATGCGTCTAAATTCCTGTTTGTACGATTCTGGAAAAACAATTTGAATGCTCATTGACTACTCGTCACCAGAGTTACCACAGGCTGTCTATACTGTGTCATAAGGACCACATTTGCAATAAAATAACAAAGATACGTTTGTGGCATCAGATTCGCTAATAGCCCTCTGAAACAAATATGATATCTCTGTATATTTTTCCTGTATGACTATGGTTGATTGTCGTTTGTGATTCAGATTGAAATAAAGAAGCTCTGATCAATACCTTTGACTTATAGATACCAGAAGCCACATTATCTTCATCACAATCCTAACCAAAAAATGTATCAGCTAAAGGCATAATTTCTTGATCAACACCAATCTCAAAAGCTTTTTCGCCGTTGCTCTAATAACTGCCAAAGCTGTGTATATATCAGAAACTTTTTATTCAAATTGGATCGATGTTCTTATCCAAACATTCTGGTCATTTACAAGTGGATTAACCACAACCTAGTGATAAATACTCACAATGGGTAAAGGCCACCCTTTTCCTAACGTCAGACTAGATCTGATGACAAATTTACATAATTGACATTAATGAGGACGCAATCTACCCTGAATAAGAACATTTTCATTAGAAGAAATATTCTCAAAAAAGACAAAGCACCAGACAATAAATGGCTCTGGTAAGCTCCCGTGTCCTTTTGACTTTTAATAGGGATAGAACAGGTAGAATCACTAAAAGGTGTTGTAGAAATATTCCACACGAATGGTTCATAATTCTCCATAATAAAATTAGACTGGGGTCTGTTGGAACCAACATATGTATTGTTTTCAATACATGGCTGTGACTTTTTAGAAATAAGAGCATTTGGAATAGCTGTGTCTTGATTCTGATGCTTACTTTTTTCACTATGTAACAATCATAAATAGATACCGATTTCTGATCAGTCTTTTTCGAAAATTGTGCAAGCTTTTCAGCCACCCACCCCAAAAAGAAATAAATAAAAGAAATGCTGACTGGAAGACTTACTGACAAACTAACTTTATAAGTCAACTAATACTCGCCAGGTGTACGAGCAGTATTTTCTAATGTTTCAACTTAATGCTCATCAAAATATGGCTGAACATCACTGTGGACGCAATTATTGAACTCTTTATATGGGTTGTCTGAAGTTGTCGTGGATTTGACCATCCGTCTTAGCTGAGCACCACCTATAAAATAGTTGTTCGTTTTCTCTTGCAAATTCGACATGGGTCTGTTCAGTGTCTTTCTTACAGTTCCTGAACCTTTGTCAATATTCCTGGGGTATCAACTAAAAATCCTAGAAGATACATTCCTTAACTACATCATGATCATAGTTTGCTGTACTGACCGTGAAGTATGGACTTAATGAGCTTTGCCAACAAGTACACTTTGTAATTTTTTTTGTCATTTAAAATATTTCAGAACTGTGTTTATCTACTTTTCTTTAAGCAGGTCGCTAACCTAATATTTCTGGTAACTTCTAAACGGAACTGGTGTATAAACGGGTAGGAATTAAAATAAAATTCACTATTTCAGACGACATTAAGAAATCTTGTTGATTTTACTATAAATTTCTAAAATATGTGAAATCAAAATGACATGTACTTAGAAAATGCCAAAAACTAAACGAATTTACTTTAAAAAGGAAGAAAGTCTTCTGGAATATTTTTAGAGAGATTCGTATCTCAGACGAGCACACAACTTCTGCTACGACTCTATGATCTTAAACTAACATAAAAAAGAGCCCGATCCAACAAAATTTATAAAATTCGACAGATAATTTATTTCCAGTCAACAAAGTGAAACATTAAAAGAGTTTGCATTATTAAGTCCCCAAATGTTTTGTAAGATGTGTATCAAAAGTAAAAATGTATGAAATCCTATTAAATTGTTACGTGTCTAGGCTCATACACTGTAACAAAGAAAAGAGTGAAGCCAACAAGCTTTGAAAAATTTAACAAAATTTATTTCCCTAGAAAACAAGGTAAAATATGAAAAAGGACTTGCGGATTTTGAATCTAATACAAAATTAATCCTAAAATTAATAATATGAGTCGTATCACTAAAAAGATCTAAATTAATCAAAGTTCGAATTCCGATCACGATGACGTTCCATAATGGTAGGCTATGAGATCTTTTATAACCTGTTTAGAGTTGTCGTGTCAACAGTTCATTGCTGATTCACTAAAATTAAAAATACCGGCTTCAGAATTCCATATAATTTAGTCCAAGACTTTTGATGAGCACTAGATATTTCCAGGAAAAATATTTTAACTAAAATTAACAACCAGAACTCGTCTTAACACAAAAATACATTGAGCTCCGAAAGTATGATTGCAACTAAATTAAATCACTTTAAAACGTAAGTTTTAAACGCAATTTTAGATCACGTGATGAAGTCACGTGGTCACTTAGTTCTTATGGCGTAGTAAGACCATAGGCCAGCTGACATGTACAAATTTGATTCTACTGAACGAATAAAAATTAAAAAATGCTTACATAGAACTGACACGCAAGCCAAATATGACATTGACTGCGACCAATGATTTCCAATCTGGGAAAGATTTAAAAAAAAGTTAATTACCAATTCTGAATCAAGATTAGGAACTAGCTCAGTTAAAATAAAAATACAATGAAGCATTATTGATTATTTACTGAATTGAATTTTTCGAAAAAATGTCAAATCCAGCAAATAAAGTGATAATTATAATAACAAGTAATGAAAAAAAAAATTAATTAAAACTAACACACAAGTAATTAAATGGATGTGGGAGGTCGCGGTTTCGAAGCCCGACCGAGTCATACCAAAGACTTTACAAATGGTACTAACAGCTGCCTCGCTTGGCGCTCAGCAATAAGAGGTTAGTGTCAGGACTGGTCGCCCTGGTGTCAGGATAATGTGACTGGATGGAAAAACATACATGTCTGGGACATGATGTCCCAATGCTAGACATCACCATAAACTGTCATAGTGCATACATCGTAGAGAAATGGCTGAATTGTTAATGCTACGTTACACACACACACACACACACACACACACACACACACACACACACACACTCCCCACCCCACCCCCACCCATCTTCGCAAAAAAAGTAAGAAATTGTTTTACGAAATATTTCACACAGACGTCACTGCAAAGTGGCACGTAATGCAGCAAACTTGGAAATGTCGACCGTTGGTGATTTTGTGACACTTAATAAAGCCTACACGGACATGTCAAACCTTATGAATTCAGATAACCTCGGTTGTCAGTCTGGTAATATGTATCCAGTTTCAACCCATTAACAAGGAAACCATTTTTATTGTCTTTTGTTGTGTTAACTTTGTGTCTGAAATTTTTTGTGGGATAGATGCAATCGGATACAATGTTTTTTAGTGTATTTGTTTAAAGATGACAGAACAGATGTGTCGGCTGTTGTAGACGCAACAGCTGGCTTTGGAATATGAACTGAATTTACGTACATTGAACGAAATACGACAACTGTTTAAGGGTGTAAAAACACTCTTTGTTTCAAGACAATGCCAGAAATAGACCACTATGTTGGCAGGATCTAGATAAATTTCAGGAATACATCCATGAGTATGTATTCTTTGTATAAGCATTTTTCTTTTGACTTACTTCTAATTAGCCATCCTGATTTTGTAGTGTAAAAGATGTTGTCAAACATCATCTTCTCACCACGTTGCTGAATTTAAGTCATGTGGAGGACACAAGACTCAATTTGGTAAAGTATAGATTTCTTCCACTCTCTCTTTAGTAATTTAACCACTCCTGAAATGTTTCGAAGTAGAACGCTTTGCCACATATGATTTTTTTCTTCTTTTCACTAAGTTTGTATATCAGCTGAGAATTACTAAAGCATTCACCGTATGAGGGGATTATTGGATTATTGAAGCTCTTTAAGTGGGACTTTGCAATAATTGTAGTTCCTTGAGATCGATATAATCCGAGTGATCTCTTGATTTGTAAATGAAGGAGACTGTGCTGCAAACGTTGTTATTTATTTTCAGACACTGGAAGGAAAGAATGGTAGAAAAACGAAATCAGAAACTTTTTGCAACGTTGTTGGTGTTTTCGGCACTAATCATCATGCTATGTAAGTACAAACGTGACTCGTTGCCGTTGTCGTGATTTGTTAATTGCATAATTACAAATTCGTTAAACAAACAAACAAACAGCTAGTTCTTGGAATGAATATATAAAGAAATACAAACATTGATTAGCATTAAGGATATGTCTGCATTATTTATCAAAATGTGAAATATACAACATTCTGTCCCAGTCGCCAACCATCTGTTGATTCAATTTGTTTTCTGAAAATTCTCAAGCACATAACTCTATTAAGCTTTGAGAAAATGGCCGCTGCTTAATAACTACCACATGGTGTTGTTTCTCTGTGCTGTTTGACTGAAAAGAGCGAACACAGGATTAACCTTCCGGCAATAATGCACACGATTGTCTATATACTGCACTTAATTAAACTACCTGCAAATTCTGAAACAGACTATATCGTGATGTGTCCATGGGACACAATTAATTTTACTATATATTCTCTACATTTGTTTCTCAGTACTGAACTTTCCACTGAGTGACAGTTAATACAAATCATATGTTAATCTATAATCCTTACAAAGATGACTTCACGGTGAGGTTTACCGGTAAATTGATTGTAAAGATAACAACATGCAATGGAACACATATATTTCATTTCCAGATCACACAGACAATCACACCATAAGCTCATATTCACAAGAATAAACAATTACCTTTAAATCCCTACCAAATATACATCAATAAAACTCTTCTATCACCACCAAAACGAGAGAGGAAAAAATGTTCTAAAATAGACTAGTGCTACCTTCGTGGGTACTGAACTGGAATTACTAATTGTGACACGGTGCCATATATAAATATCATGGTTGCAAAGAAATAATTTTGCCTCAGCACCGGAGAGGGAAACGCTACGATTAATCCAAATCAATAAGACCGTGTGATTTTTACACACATACACACACACATTTTATGAAACGCGCCTGTTGTTCTTAATAACACCAGCTCACCAGTTATTTTTGTGTTCTAGGATATTTATGGGTATTTTGGCCTCAAGATTGTGACAACAACTAACAAATTATGCAAAAAAAAAAAAAAATCCACGCAACACTTATTATATCCAGAGAAGAAATTTTTGTGACAGTTACATTACTGCGTTGTGCAGTTGGTGGCATCTTCCTTTTTGGCATGTAAACATTGTTCTTTAGCATGTTATCCACCATCCGCTTGACCGTATAAATAATATGACTATATTATGATATTTACTAGAATGGTGAAACACAGGAATCACATTTGAGCAGATCCGTTGTCAAGCTCTAAATTTTGTGTTCAAATCTTTTGTATAAGCTTTGCATGTCATATATTCGAGGGGTGCATTAATATGCTATCGAAGGTGGACAAACTGAATACCGCCAAACACTAGTTGAATGAAAGTCCTTCAATTCATTTAAGTCCTTTCAGCGAATATTAGTGAGGTATATTTAGAAACAAAAGTAATTTCGAAACTCTCGCCAGTACTTCATAAGTGTATTTATTCAGGCAATATTACTGACAAATGGAGTTTTTGCCCATTGCAAGACTATGAGAACAATACAATCAGTTCAGCAAGCTCATTGCTGTTCATATATGAATTAAAAACACCTTTAAATTGTATACAATTATAACTTGAGAAGCTGTACAAACGAGATCATTTTGAATATTAAAAAATGTGTTTCAAAATGACATTTTGACCATCACGCAAAAACCGGTCCGCTTTGTAAAACAAATATGTATAAGAATGACTGATATCTGAACATTACACTACAGTTTTATAACAAATTCAAGATCTGAAATTATCGGCATATTCTGTTACGATGAAATACTCAATATGGTTCAAATCCTACCTACATATATACAAATAAACGATCCATTTACAGGAAACAAAAACATAAAAGATAGCTGTTAAAGTCAATAAAAGGACTGAAACAGCTAAATTTAAGGTCTCAGAAAAATAGTGAAAATGAAATCTACTTAGGAATAAAACAAGAGCCTGGTAATCTAAAGCAAGATTTTCCAAGAGGACTTGCCTAGAACAGGCAAAAATTATTTCATTTCCACTGGAAAAAAAAATAAGTTGACAGCTCGTGTTTGTGCAGTCCGCCTCTCAAATCAAGGCAGTTGTTTTGTCTGTATTTAGGCTCCTACCATTTGAGAACCGGATTAGTATTCGAAATGAATCAGATGAAAATGCAACTGAGTGACGCAGACCACAAACCAGTTTCACACTCTATGAGAGGTATTATCACATTCAAAGATTACTGAAAATGGTGATTGCTTTTTGTTAGTTCCAAATCCATCTTTATGATAGGACAAATGATACCCTCTGCAATTTACGAAAATATGATAAGGAACCTAATCTCGCCTCTGGTAAAGGTTATACAAAAGCGAGCCATCATATTGTTAGTGCCTTGCTTTTATTAGAATTAGCATTAATTTTGTCTATTTTAGTCGTATTATATCTAGTTTAAATGTTAAGCACTACATTCTTTGTGTTGTTTTATAGATGCAATCTACTTCATTCAACAAAACATGACCATAACAAACAAGAGTTCAGAAGCCAGTTTTCCTGCAAATTATGCCGTCATACTCAAGTTCAATTTATCTATTGAAGATGGAGAGGATGAATTCAGTGCCGCTATGACACGCCTTAAGGAAAAGAATGGACACGGAAAAATGAAAACTTATAGCGCTTCTAACAGTTACAGCAAATTCGAAGTCAATGATTCACTTTTGTGCTGGGAAGATAGTAAATTTAGAGAAACATTTGAGGAAAACTGTCACTTTATTCAAACTTATCCTACTGGAGATTCTGGTCCTTACCTTAAAGAGATAGGTCTTTCCAGAGATTTTGTTGACTTTCCAAATTTCAGGATTCCTGTTTTGGTGACTGCAGCATCTTCGAATCATTTTTTGGAAGTCCAGGCGCTAATGCGGAACCTTCACAGTGTGGTATTTCCAAAATACAAAAATCTGAAATTTATCTTTTACGACATCGGATTGAAGGAAAACGAGAAGGAAATGGTTTGCTACTCGAACATTGAGTATTCTTTTTCGACGCGAATTTTTATCTGCATTACATTCACACTGACAGGCACGCACACACATAAAAGACCTTAATTTACGGTGGCTCAATCGTTAGCGTTCCCAGATTCACCAACAGTGGATCATGGGTTAAAATGCTGTACCGATCAGCTGCGGAACTGTATAGGCTTTCATGTCCTCTTGTGTTTTTTTTGTTTTGTTTTTTTCCCGTTAAACATAATTATTCAGTTCTTAAGTTAGGATATTCGGACGCTGAACGTACCTGGGTTTAAGTTCCATCTGAGTAATATCTTAAACTTACAAAATACTACTAGTTGCCTCGCTCAGAATTAAGAGATTAATGTTATTACTGGTCGGCTTAGTGTCTGGATAATGTGATCGGATGGGACATGATACTACATGTCTCCGGCATGATGCCTCAGTGCTAGTTACCACTATAAACTACCATATGACAGCGACTGGAAAATTGTTAAAGCTACGTAAAAATTAAAATCACAAACACACTTAGGAATTCGTGCAACATAAATAACAAATGATGAGTTTTATTTATATTGGTATAGTTTTCTTTTCTTATCATATTAGGATAGGACATTTTAATTATATTTAAGTGTAAACCTCGATGATAAGGTTAATAGTTAATTCCATGGTTAAAGTTAGGATGACAAATATTTCACAATTTTATAAACGAAAGAAAATACAAGACAATGAAATGACAAATTCTCAAATCATTTACAATGCATCGTTCCAGATAATCTAAGTTTACATTTATTCCCCTTTGTATTTAATTTCGAGAAATGAAAGAAGAGTAGAACCGTTTATATTTTTACATAGCAGTGAGAAATTATAAACAAACATAGTGCAACATCCTCAAAATTAAAGAAGGGAAGATACCTTTGTCTGCGAAATTTCGGAGAAGAAAATTAAGGTAGGCCGACAGTATTTGGCTCATGCGTCCACGAATATTTTGGTTATAAAAGGACTACCAAATTCTGCTTCAGGTAAAAAAGCACTGTCGCTGCGAATACAGATCATTTCCGTTTGAAAAGTATCCAGAACATGTGAAGATTCTAAAAGGATACACATTCAAACCACTGATTACACAGGTAGGTAGTCTGTCTCTGTCTCTCTCTCTCTCTCTCTCTCCATGTAGATCAAGCGTCTCTGGGCCATAATATTTCAGCCATACGACCAACACTGAATCAGAGAAATATTTAGATATTTTTAAACAATTGAGAATTGAATTAATATTTCATTGCTAATTAAATTAGATATACATCTTAGCCCTTTTTGCACGTAAAGCAGATTTACAAATACTAACAAAATGTTTTTCCTTACGACTGTAACATCATATCATTAAATAATCAAGAAAAAATAAGATGTTATTTATTTATTATTTAATTATCCTTAATTAATATTGTGTTCGTCTGGCGTCTTTGATTGCAAACATTTCTAAAACATAGTTCATTTATTTTCACCTACTTTCTTGTTGTATGATTTAACATCCCTGCGATTGCCGTAAATACGTAGGTATATTGGTCGTGATAGTACCAACAGTTGCTTCCTTTATCAGGTTTCATTCAAATAGTAATATAGCTTTCCCTTGCTTTCTACTGTCATTCTCCACACAACATGTTCCATTGATGCAAGTGGACCGTTTTTGTTTCCCATATAGTTTCTAATCTCCATTATAGCACATGACTCTTTGCGTCTTAGCCCAGTTATTGTTCATTGCTTATACCAATGATGCGTGTCAGATACGCCACCTTTTATATAAATATTCACGTTATCTTGAATTATACTTTTGATCAATTAGGATGTCTTAATGTTTAATTCGACCATTAATAAAAATGCAAATCAAGAGATGGTTCAGAACTCAACCTTGCCTTGTACTTAATATGCATCCGAAACAACTAATTAAACCTGTAGATGTGAGGACACATCTTTTCAGATTTTTTTAATATTTCAAAATTTTTCTACTTTTTGCCATTCATATCCCTACGTATTATTAACGACCATAATTTACCATGCTGTATTTTATCAAGATCATGTTTAAAATCAGCAAAACGGCATCACAATCAACCTCTTCGTTAAGAGATACATTCTCACTAAACGCCTGAATAATAAACATATTGTCGTTTGAGGATAATTTTTTTCTAAACCTCTGCTCTTCGCCTATAAGACCGTTATCTTCTGCCCACGTGTATTTTGATATGTTCAACACACCAGAGAAGACCTTGTACAAAGTATTGACAAGGAAGATACCCGTTATTGTTTGGATAGCACTTGACACCGCAGTTATATTTCAATTAATACTCATCTCCAGCTATGCAGGAAAATAGCCAGATTCAAAGATTTTGTTGACTATAGGAATAACAATGAGTGGTAAGATTGTTCTAGTCGTACACTGAAGATAGCATACCAGGACGGGGTTGTCTTTTGATTTTAGGCAAACTTCTCATAATTTCGTCTTTTGTAATAGAAGTATTTAAGTCATCCACTTTTATCGAGAAAGTTCTTCACTATCAATGTTACAAAGTTCTTAGAGTCATGGAACTCTGACGATATTTTTTTTAAATAAAGAGTTAAAGAATACGTACCAGCTTTGGGGGAGGGGGCGGAATTGCATGTCAATTCATGCAGAGGAAATGCATGCCAATTTATGTGGAGCAAATGCATTCCAATTCCTATAGAGGAAATGTATGCCAATTCATGTGGTGTAAATGCATGCCAATTCATGTGGAGTAAATGCGTGCCAATTCATGAGGTGTAAATGCGTGCCAATCCATGTGGAGTAAATGTAATCCAATTCATGTAGAGGAAATTTATTGTACATATTTAATATTTGCAATAAGTTTTTTAAACACTGTATTATTGTACTCTGTATAATTTTTGGTTATTGTGACCGAAAACAGACATCACAAATGGTAGATTTTATTATATTTTACCTCATCGCAGTATTTAGCCCATATAAGGTTGTGTTATTATAAGATTATGCGTCTTGCCTGCATTCTGAAAAATTCAAACCTATATGAACACAATGTATAGTTCATTTTCTGAGGGAGACTTCAATATCAGTTTCAACATATCCCTGAAAAGGTTATTATTTTGTCTTCATAAGCTAAACACTCATACAAATGATGGTACATGGTCTTCTGTGTAACGGAAATATTCCCATTTACCAACTGTACGAGTCATAAAGTGAGACGAAAATATTCAATTTACCAACTGTGCCAGTCACAATGTGAGACGGAAATATTCCATTTGCCAACTGTACCAGTCACAATGTGAGACGGAAATATTCCATTTGCCAACTGTACCAGTCACAATGTGAGACGGAATTATTCCATTTGCTAACAGTACCAGTCACAATGTGAGACGGAATTATTCCATTTGCCAACTGTACGAGTCATAATGTGAGACGGAAATATACCATTTACCAACTGTACCAGTCACAATGTGAGACGGAAATATTCCATTTACCAACAGTACCAGTCACAATGTGAGACGGAATTATTCCATTTGCCAACTGTACGAGTCATAATGTGAGACGGAAATATACCATTTACCAACTGTACCAGTCACAATGTGAGACGGAAATATTCCATTTACCAACAGTACCAGTCACAATGTGAGACGGAAATATTACATTTGCCAACTGTACGAGTCCCGGAAATATACCATTTACCAACTATACCAGTCACAATGTGAGACGGAAATATTCCATTTGCCAACTGTACTAGTCCTAATGTGAGACGGAAATATTCCATTTACCAACTGTACCAGTCACAATGTGAGACGGAAATATTCCATTTACCAACTGTACAAGTCACAATATTAGTTTACTCTTCATCCAAATGGGTTTGATGATCATCAATATTCGCTGTGGCTTTCATTTGAGAAGTGCTACCTTCTTGTTCCACATATAGACTTATTCTAAGTGAACAATATATAGGAGAATGCTTAGATTCATCGCGATTGTCAACTTTGAAACTGGGGATATAACTTAAAATTTTAAAATTCCATATGATATATTCAACTACACTTCATCCATTGTGAGTTATGCACATGAAATGACCATTTTTTTGCATCGAACTGTCCTCCACTGCGGATAAGAACATTACGCTTTCTTTATGAATTTGTTAGGGATCAGACAAAATTATTATGCACTTTATAGTCTGTTGTATTTTTCTGCACTGAAGAATTATCAGCACTACAATCCACACTAAGTCCAGGCATTAATAATAATAATAATAATAATAATAATAATAATAATAATAATAATAATAATAATAATAATAATAATAACAACAACAACAACAACCATCATCATCATGTTGCTGAGTATGTAGTTCAGACGTATTTTTGCACCACTATTGCATCCAATGACAAGGAAAGCGGACACTGAGTTGCACCAGAACCCTGTATCACCACAACTACTATTGGAAATTTTATAAGTTACGATAACATGCCATATACTTTATAACAACACAATTATACAAGTATGAGAGAAAGTTACTACTACTAATGGAGGCCGTGTTCTTGAAAAATGCACACTATCACTTTGGTGTTTTTTTTTTCCAGACTGTACTAAATGAGTATGGGTTTGTCATGTGGATGGATGCATCAGTACGTTTCCGCACAGGAGAGCTGGACAGTTTATTCGAAATGGCCACCAAAGATGGTGTCAAGATTATACCAGGAGATTTAGGAGTTGGATACAGAACTGATCCAGTGACATTCAAGTTCCTCCGAGAAGATCCGTGCTTATTTGCTGACAAAAAGGAAATTCAAGCGACATTTTTTATGTTATATCGAACACGCTTTACGATAGAGACCATCATGCGTCCATGGGTATCATGTGCACTGACATCGGGTTGTATGTACTTCCCAGGTTCACAAAGCAGAATCAGCTGCGCCAATCAGAATGGGCTTGGCTTCTGTCATAGGTTTGACCAATCAGTATTGAGCATTATCCTGTGGCGACTGTATCATGCCGATTTTGGAAGGGTATATATACCTGAAACATTTTTCCACATACAAAGAAACCACATTGCAAGATACTTTGAATATTTAGAAAAGAAAAACAATTTGTAGTTAGTGTAAAGAGCTCTTTGTTTGGATAACTGAGAAACGTTTACATGTTTAGCAATAAATTTTGTTCCCTCATAAACGACGCTTTGGTATGAAAGCTTGTAAAATGTGTCATATTACAAGATTGTATGTGATTTTCCTGAACCCCCTATTTTATTCTTGCTTTTAATACTGCTGCTGCTGCTACTACTACTACAACTACTACTACTACTACTACTACTACTACTACTACTACTACGAATCCGTCTCCACTTCAAAGTCACATTTGGTACTGTTATACATGTATATCCCTGTACATATTTAAGCACGATGATACATATTTTACCTGGATAGTCTTCTTTCTTCCATGTAATCTAAGATCTTCTTCTGCCTCTAATTCCGGTGAAAAGATTGTTGATTTTGATAATCAGTGGTGTTAATTTTCATATGTCTCGTATAGTAAATGTTCTCCTATGTTTGATGGTCATCTAATATTTCTGGACATTTTAGTACCTCTAAGTAATGATTTTGATTCAGTTTCGTTGTTATATAATTGAAACGATAATAATGTTAGCAGGAGACGAACAAGAACTGGAATCCTCTGTAAACCGTTTCAACCAAGCATCGCTAAGGTGTAGGATGAAGATCTGCGCTGAAAAATCAAGCTAATGACAAGCAATCCAAGAGGTGTCCAAAAGGAAATAAAAGTGAACGGAAAGAAGCTGGGCACAGTAACAAGCTTCAATTACCTAGGTGCCATAACCTCTGATGAACGTTTAAATAATGCAGTTCTTTCCATGATTGCATAGACTAAAACTGCATTTCCAATATAACACATAGCAATATTACAAATTACAAATAAAGTGTTACAAATAGGCATTTGGAAGGACGGCGACATTATGCTTGGGTCCAGGTTCAAGATTATTCGTTCCATCATCATGTCCATTTCCTGTATGCATGTGAGACATGGACCCTGACAGCAGGACCAGAGAGTAGAATCATTGGTTTAAAGATGAGATATAATCAAAGGATGATGAAAATCTGATTATTTGACCATGTCTTTAAACAGGAGGTGCGCATTATAATCCGAGGTGCAGTTGAACCATATAAATATCTGCTTACCAACGTAACGAATAACGTTTCATGCTCACTAATCTAGACTGTCAATGAGAATCCTACATGGCAAAGGTGGACAGGAATGGACTTTGCAATATCCCAAAGAGCAGTGGAGAATATTGCAAAATGGAGATTGTCAGAAAACCTCCGGTAGTGCTCTTATGATCAGTCAAATTAATGGAGAAATGAAAACAAAATCATACACAAAGTATCTTCCTCTATGGTTATGCCTTCATGTTCAACCGTGTAATCCTGTCAAATGTGGTACATTTGCAGTTAATTATAATATATAATGTTCCCTTTTGCATTTACAACGAATTTTAAGCTAGGATCTCTTATAACCAGTAATACAGAACGTACTGGTGTAGCGCTGGCACAATGTAAGTATTCGTTAACTCTCAAAATCCCAACAAATAATCTTTCATAAGCTTTTCAACACAAATTATATATTGTGTTTTTCATGTGTTTCTTTTATTATTAATTGCCGGATCACAGATGATGCAGCAATTAAGTCTAATCTGGTAATCACACTAATATTTCCTGATGAAAGCCAGGCCTAAAATCTCAGTTTGCCAACCGCTTCTTTCGTGATAGCTATGACATCGTTTTCTAGCTCTGCGTTTGTAGTTGCAATAAAGTGTTGGTCTTTGAAGTCTTTCCATTTTTATGCCGAAGTTCAGCGTGGCCGTACGGTACATTGTTGTGGTCTTGAAGTCTAAATCGATTATAGTACACGATCTGGTAGACTTTTTTTTAAAGGGTGTCTGTCAGTTTGATTTTTCTGAGATCGTACAAGTTTGTTCGTATCCTACTTGAGCTCGCGATAGTCTTGATCATTTTTTGACTGTAAAGCTTCCCTCAGTACTTAACTCAGTAGATAATTCAGTGTCAATCCGTTGTTTTTGTGCTTGATATGAATTTTTCTCCATCAGTCTAGGCATTGTATACAGGCAATTTTTGGAGACCACCGGCAGAAGAACTGAGAATCTTGTCATCAGGGTTCTCGTTTGTCTTTGCACCGTAACGGTCCCCTTCAATGTCGGGTGAGGGCTATGACGGTAATGGATGTAGATGCAATTGTCAGTATCAAAGCACAAAACTAGATCTCCTAAAATTTATAAATCGTTGTACAATCATAATAGGTGTGGATATTTAAGAGATTACACGTTTTGGATTCTGTGTTTAGTGTTTGGAAGGTAAATATGTTGTGATGCATATTTTTGCGATTTAATATTCTTCTTTTGCACCATAACCACTTTATGAGTTTTAGACACTACACACAATGTTTTGGATTGCGTGTATGGTGTGTTGGATGATATATAACGATTCACATTTTAAATTCCCATAAACCCATATTCATTTTTAATACTAATGAAACTTGGATGCTGGATTGTATATGTGGTGTGCTTGAATAATATTCAAAAGGTTGATGTTAAATTGTAAGGTGTGTGTATCTTTTGTAATTAAAAAAACTCTCGCGAATAGTTATAAAAAAGGTGTATATCAGGTAGTACATTTCTTGTGCATCACAAAGTTTGCAGCATGAAAACAGTCTATAACAATCATAAAGTTACCATTACGATTTTTCTTATCCCTATAAACACATGTGTCCCCTTAAACACTTTTGTACCTTGTAAACCTATTTGTCTTCATAAACACTTTTGTCCGTAGAAACATTTTTGTCCCTGTAAACAAATGAACACTCCCCATTAGCAAATTTTCCTGTTAAATCTGTAGGAGCCTATATAATATGATTTGTCCCACAATCGCCCAGCATGCTGTCTTATGGACGTATATTTAAATATAATCTGTCCCACCAATAGTCCTATACAAATACGTTTATATTTTTGAAAACATTTATCGCTAAGCAGGCTTATCATTGCAGTATGATACTGTGAAAAGAAACCGTAATATCCTATATACTATACGGATATACTCGTATAATTCCCTGAAAACCCATTTTTACAGAGCGTGTTTGTATGTGTCTTCGAAAATGAAGATGTTCCGCAGAGTTCTTGTTATATTGCCTGTTCCAGAATTGTTCTTTCCTTCATTTAACACACTCGTTGTATAACTCTGGATTTAGCACTGAAAAGTGAAGTCAAACTTACATCATAAACTAGTTCCGTCACTCACCTAAATTCTCAGAAATATATCCACGAAACATGTTTTGAATACTTACAATTATAGTCTAAGTAAAACTAGAAGTACAAAATATCCATCCATCCATTTATCGATCGACGACAGTTAACGCGCATTTGTATGTAGGAGCTGTCATGATTTTGCTGCATACGCTTTGAGCTTACAATGTTGTAAAGTTTTCATAAATCAAGGACTGAAAAAGCAGAACTTGATCAAAGTCTTACTCTTTCTGGCCTCTTAAATCAACTGAGAGAAAAATGGGTCAAACATTGTTACATTTTCTCTGATCCCATGTTTGGCTTTAGAATTGTTTTCCATCACACGTTACAGTGTTAAAATAGGATAAAGCACAATTCAACTCAAGATTTATATTTACCTAAGGATTATAAATTGTTTTATCATTTTTTAAAGTTATATGTGTTTGAAAACAAATTACAAAACAAACGTATCAGTTCCTTTGACTACTGACCATATGTTCTGAAGAGATATATTAAATCTGGACTGTAAAAAAAAATGTGAGAGAGAGAGAGAGAGAGAGAGAGAGAGAGAGAGAGAGAGAGAGAGAGAGAGAGAGAGAGAGAGAGAGAGAGAGAGAGAGAGAGAGAGAGAGAGAGAGAGAGAGAGAGAGCACTATTTAGTGACAGTGTTTCCAGACTAAGTAATTTGTTGGATTAAATGAAATGAAGATTATGGTAGAGTTATAAGTGTGTGTTTTCCACAATGGGAAAGAATGGATACAGACTTTTCTAGTGACATCTAGAAAGTGGAATCTGTGCAAGGTTTAAATCTAAAGTCAGATATCTTTCTATTGCCTCGTATAAATTTTAAACTTAAGAAACGAGAAGTAGAGCAAATCAGTATCTCCGACAGAAGTATAAATAAGTATAACAATTGTTATTTGAATAAATTCAGTAAACTTTGCTTCACAAATGCTCTAAAGGTATGCTTCCATCCCCGACATCAGACATTTTGTAGGCCTACCTTTTGTACACGTTTAATAGGTCTACAGTGTCATAACTCTAAATTTGCGTTTCTGTTATGTGAACCAGCCAAAAATATTGGAGAAAACTATACCTCTAGACACAACATTTACATTTTTCATTAAGTATTGAACGTATATGGAAATTGTTAAAATGACATTGGAAATCACTGGAACATTTGTACACTTAACAGTTCAACATTTTATTATATCAAAGTCTGCACATAATTAAAACCGTAATCAGTTAAACTAACTTGGAGAAAAGATATTTGGTGTAACATTTTTGATACCATGTGGAGGCAAGTAGAAATGATTCACTTCGCTTAATGGATGCATGCAGTAAACTGTTATTTTAATTTGCTTTTATTTTTTATGTAGTAGGGTTTGAAAAGTGCATGTATTATATATATTGTATAAGTACATGGATACATAGTAGAGAGGGACAATCATTAACTTCACTACTGTCATAGATATTTTAATTTTTAATTTCATAGATCAATATTATGCAGAGCAGCAGAGAGGGTGAACAGACCACTTTGCTAGAGACCTTATTTACGAAATTAAAATGTTCCTACGAGGCTGAAAAATAATGTCGATAACGTTAACCAAAACACTCTCTAATTGGGTTCCCTCATCTTGTTACTTTATCTTTGATACTTTTTTTGGCACTTTTTTTTACGCGCTGGTCACTAAGTGTTGGTTTTCCATCCTCTCTGCTGTTACCTTGATAAAATCAAGGACCAAAGGTTTTATCCAAACCTATACGATACCTTGATCTTGGATCAGGTAAATTTATCGTTGTAAATCCGAACGGAACAGCTTGTGCTTTTGAATAGAAATTTTCAATTTAATCATGTCAATATCCCCTGATCACCAAGTATAATAAATATTGTGTAAAGTATCATTATCCACGCTATTAAACAAAAATAAAATATTGCAGTTGTCTCCGATTACATTAATCATCTGTGTATATCGCCGAGTAACATAAATCACGATGGATTGAACACAAATGCCTCTGAACATTATTCACATAGGATGTATCATTATCATCCGAAATTCAAGGCAAACTCTTAATAATTTCTCCTTATACATTAATACAGCAAAAAAAAAAAAAAATAAAATAACAGAACCAGAAAATGGTGCTCTCCATTTCAGTCTTTTGCCATCCTCCAAACTTTCTCCCCCACCCCGTCTATCTCAAAGTACTAGTCTCCAGACCATACTTCTGGCACTTGACGCAGTAACAATATATAACTGTATGAGTAATATATATATATATATATATATATATATATATATATATATATATATATATATATATATATATATATATATATATATATATATAGATGCAATAAACTGACGACGAACAGTACGAAACTAGTAACTAACTAGCCTAAGCGCTTTCGACTCTTAATGAGTCTTTTTCAAAGGCAAATACAAAACATAGTTACGACAAACAAATAAACGCAACGTTTTTGTGTTTATTTGTTTGTCGTAACTATGTTTTGTATTTGCCTTTGAAAAAGACTCATTAAGAGTCGAAAGCGCTTAGGCTAGTTAGTTACTAGTTTCGTACTGTTCGTCGTCAGTTTATTGCATCTATTTTAATTAATCCCTGACAAACGTGATCCCTTGGTGGATCCAGTACGCTTGAGAGGGTTGTTATTCGCCATATGATTTGTATTCTTTATATATATATATATATATATATATATATATATATATATATATATATATATATATATATATATATATATATATATATATATATATATATATATATATATATATATATATATATATATATATATATATATATATAACTCAACGAATTAAAAATAATCTCCAACAATGTAACTGCTCATATAATTTTTTTTTCT
This sequence comes from Potamilus streckersoni, assembly GCA_016746295.1. Classification (NCBI taxonomy): domain Eukaryota; kingdom Metazoa; phylum Mollusca; class Bivalvia; order Unionida; family Unionidae; genus Potamilus; species Potamilus streckersoni. The sequence continues at coordinate 953,502 of JAEAOA010001233.1, forward strand.
GATCATACATCCTTCTGTAGGACTGTGTAAAATCCCAAAGTGGTTATTTCCGCTATCCGCATATATTGGCACCTAGCTATATTAATTTATGTTTGCTCTGATTTTTTCCAAAGAAATTCTGAGTGATTTAATTTGGTGCCAAGTAAAACTAGTATGTAATGCGAATGTTTTTGCTACACAGAAATGTCTTTACCCACAAAGAAGGGTATGGGGGGAAGGCATGTCGGTCGGCAAGGTGATTGGAATGGATCCGAGTTAGGAGACGAAATGCAAATTATTGAACCTGCTTGATATGACTCTTTCTCCATATATAATTTAAGTTGACCTTATCACACATCCTTCCTTAGTATGCAGGGTCAGTACTACTCACGAAAGCACATGTTCACGGCTACATTCCATCTTATTATTGGGTGATGGGCGCTTAGTCGAAAGGGTGTGTGGCTAGCGTGTTCATCGAAGGCGATTGTTGCCGTAACCGTCGGATTTGGGATCGAATGTCTCTGATTGTTGCCGTAATCGTCGGATTTGGGATCGAATGTCTCAGATTGTTGCCGTAACCGTCGGATTTGGGATCGAATGTCTCTGATTGTTGCCGAAACCGTCGGATTTGGGATCGAATGTCTCTGAAGGAGATTAGAAAGTGTCTAACATTCGCTATCGATAGTACTCTTTCCACATATATAACTTTACTTCATATTATCATATATATATACATAGATGGATGGAAGGATGGATGGATGGATGTATAGATAGATAGATAGATAGATAGATAGATAGATAGATAGATAGATAGATAGATAGATAGATAGATAGATAGATAGATAGATGCACAACACAGACATGGTTATTGTCATGTTAAATCTATTGATCAAGTTAAAACTCCATACTTACGGAGCAAAATTCAAATGACGTTGAAACCTCTTTCATTGATATGGTTGTGTAATGTACAAATTATGTCCTGTTATCAAGCCGTTCGTTAGCACAAGTTTGTGATCACTACCCATCTTAATCTATCTGGATCATTTCCACAAATTTTACTCACTGATTCATCATAAAGACTAATTGGTTCAAAATGAACACTGTTCTATTTGAACTTTCAGAATGGAGGCCATAACGACCGTCTTCAAAACTATTTTTTACTACTCCTCCTGCACGAGGAACGTTATATAAGCATGATATTTTGCTAGAGTTTCTGTGACATCCAATATGCCACTACGGCAGGCATGTAGAAATCTTATTATCGGTGCAACCTTTGAACGAATTGTCATATCAACACTAGATTGTCACCAAGATTTATCATGATGTTTAGTTGGGACTAAATTACAATGGTGCCGATCGCCCTTCCGATATGCATGATCTATGACCATATGTTCATCCTATAAATTTTGACCCTAGTTAGCATAGTAGTTAATGTAAAGGCTAAAGGCTAATTCTAGCGCAAACACCACTTTTTATCCCCTCTTCGCTCTCAGAATAAATACAAAATTACCCCTCTCTCTACCCTAAACTTCCAAATTCCCAAACCCCCAAACGATTTTTTTTTTTATCAAAACCCAAAGGCAGATATAATCCTATACAATTACACTAATATATTACAATGCGTACCTGGAACAGATGTTGCACAATGTAATGTAATTTGGAAATCCATCAATATCTCTACAGGCCAAGCCTTTGATGTACGCAGTCTGAGAATTAATCTCTACATCAACCAAGTCAGGTAACCTGTTTTAGTTATATTGAAAAGTTACGAGATGTGTCAAAGCGCCAACTCAAGACAGGCAGATTTATAAGCGAGTCAGCAAGATAAAACACGTAAATTTATCAAAAGTTAAAACTTGAAAAAGTGTCAGCAGGAAGATTTCAGAAAATTCTAGAAGAACGCCACACAAGTTTACATAAGCACTTTCAAGAGAGAGACGACATCTTTTGCGGGCAAGATCAAGTAAGTGACGTTTTTCATATTTCATTACCAGTGATCAATGTTTCAACTGTTGACATTAGAAATATTTCATTATCACGATGATAGAGGCTAAACTTTACTTTACCTCTCACACAGCGACGACATTCGAACAAATCTTTCATTTGAGGTTAGCTTAGAGGATATTTTTTTGTCGGTAAAATATACTTTTGACCAATCAAAATCAATTGTAATTTTAGTATATTTTCGTTGACCGATCGGATCATGAAAGATTTTAAATTCCGCTAGCAACGTTTGGTACAATTGTTCGAGGTAACTGAAATACTAGCTGTCATCAGATCTGATGAGCAAAAGTTTTAGCTTGTCACGAGTGCCACTAAATAATATACCTGATATTTCATTATTAATTTCGACCGTCAATTGCTTGCCGTCTATCATTAGATATTTGATCTTGCCATTGTAGCTATTTGTCACTGTAAAAGTTTCAAACATTGTTTCTTAAGTTTATATAAAATTACCGAATATGATGATATCGAGTATAGATCTATCAGCGTGACAATGCCCAAATGCAAATGTATCTACCCCATATTCGCAATAACGTTTGTCATTAAAATTGCTCAATCCACGTTTGATAATGACATCTGTTTCAAAGTTATTATGGTTCGTCCGTATAGCCATTGTTCTTTTAAAACTAATGCCGCCATCAAGCGCATACTTGTAATTATCAACTTTCAATAACTTTGCAACAAATTCGCGAGGCAGACCTTTTGCTTTTTTCGTTATTTAATTATTTTCGAACAAAACTACGTACATTTTGCTGCGTAATCCAATAAAATATTTGATGATGCTCGAATTCATTTCATCTTTAATCTTACCAATAACCTTTTCATTCATGTCGTCATTAAATTTACTGTCACGACGGTAATCGGAACGATCAAACAGATATCGATTATCGTATATGTCCTGATAAATGTCCTCACATTCGATTTCATAATCGAGCGATTCGGTATCAGTAAACAATAATCTACTTGACGGCCATTTAATATTTACAAAATTGTAATGAAAATCATACATCAGCCATTTTGATAAATCTAACACTGAAGCTCCAACGTAAATCGGCTTGTTTAGTGTTAGATTTATTTTTCTTCTTTGTATTGCAACAAGCTTTTCATTAAATATTTTCATGCAAAAAAAATCATCGTCTGACACAAGTTTGTTTCTGCTATGGATAGCATTAACTAGTTCAATATTTACACATTTTCTAATATTCTCCATCATCTTGCCAAAAGCGGAATTGTTCATCAGTTTAAAGAAGTTTTTTTTTTTTTCAAAATCAGTTTTCGCTGCAACTCTTCTTGAAGTATTCGAGTTAATATAATCGTTCATCCAAAGTGATTGATTTAATTTTAGAAATATATGAACTTTTCTCAACACAAGACCAGCATCTACTGAAATGCAAAACAATTTTTCTTATCGAGTAAATTTGGTACTAGTTTTTTGACCATAGAACTTTGTCTTGGTGATGCTGACTCTTGTTGTTCATTGGACAACTTATCCTTTCCTTGTACTCGATTTGTCAGGATTATTTTCTACGCCAAGTACAGGCTGAAGTAAGCATTCGAAATCAGCGTATATGACGATTGGGAATTTTTAGTTTGTGATGATTGGCAAACTGTAAAACTCTATTTTCGTTGGGCGGCATCCTTATTCGTTTTTCGTCACTATAGTACTGCAAATGCTTTTGTAATTTTTCATTGTCATTACAACCGTGCAAGCAGCGATAACAGAAGGACGTTTTCTTCTTTCGTTTATTATAATGTCCACCAACCAGTCCATTAAAGTTTTTAATTTAAACGCAATTATTTTTATAAAACAGCAGGTTTATTGTCGATTGTGAAGCTTTGTTTGAAGTATATCTTGGATAGGTCTTTTCTTTTTCATCAAGTCCGAAGACATTGATCGCAATATTGTTTTGCTTTTCAAACATTGGCATTTGATTTTCTACCAATGGAACGTCAATGCCATTAAAATTTAATCTTGACACGTGGCTAATATAATTCTCAACACAACGAGATGCTTTTTCTACTGGAAATAGCGCAGAAAGAACAGCCCAATGTAAACATCTGTTATCGTCGTTTCTTTAACGTTTATACAACATTTTTTATTTTTTATCTTTGGAGGCAGGTCGATATACGAACTACCGCTTAATACGTTATATTTCATTGTGTGAATTAAAATTTCCTTGATCATTTCAAACATCCAACCCGAACTCAATTCGGTAAATTCATCTACCTTTTTCCAAATTTATTGGTGTATTTCATCAGCCAGTGCCAAAAGATCAGTCCCAAGCGAAACACGTCTTGATTTTGCATTAATGTAAGGGTCTGTAGTTTCTGTGTCAGTCGATTCCTTAGATAATATAATTTGATAGTGCACCAATAGCTTTATACCGTTATGTTTTTTTCAAATTCACGTTTTATTGTTGGCTCTAGCCAATGATGAAGATTTGTTGCAGTAAAATTTACCAGTACGATTTGTTTATCAAACCGATAACTGTTGTAAAATCCTGTGAAAGCAGTCGCTATTATTTTCAGGTTCTCCCACAAGGCTCTTCTTGGCTATATCACACAAATTTAACATTGTTGTATTATAGGGCATTTCACGGTTGCAACGAAGTTACGGATCGTAGTGCTTAAAATTACCTCCCTTAGTACCAATGCGAATGCCCACAAAAAGTTTCCAGTAAAGGAGAAATCAGAATCTCAGCTGTACTACTGTGGTTAAACCAATGAATAAATTATATCTGTCTAACATATTTTGTTCATACTAGGAGAATAATTATAGGCATTACATCAGATAATTAGATTCGGTGTACATTCTTGCATTATATCCGATAATTAAATAATAATTACTGTCCATACTTAAATGATATCAAATAATTGATTTAAATATACTCCCCATATGTATATTATACCAGATTATATAATTTATATATTTCTATATTTATATGATTGATTTAATTTATGAAATAAATAACACCAACACGTAGAATGTGTGACCGTTTTCGCTTTATTGCTTCATGAAGTGTATATATATATATATATATATATATATATATATATATATATATAATCCATAAATTCAGATACATTTGTAAGAACATTTCATTTTCCTCTCCGATTTTAAGCATTTATTGCATATTTTTGACTGCATAACTTTAACGAAAATCATCTCAATAATTTTCATTTATCATACGTTGATATATTCTTCTTCCTCAGTTTTTTTCTCTAGGCTAATAGTTCATTTATAACACGAGTAAAGAAAGCTATAACACGAGTTCGATAAGAAAATTATAACACGAGTTTATACGTCAGCTGAAATGTTTTCTAAAATGGAACACAGTATATTATTGTATTCAGAGGAACCTCCCAAAGCAATAAAACATTAGCTATTATAAAGATAAAGGAATGTAATTAATGAAGATGGAATATTTATTCATATTTCGGTGTAAATATCATACAATATTCAGATTAATTAACATGCCCAATGACTTTTTTTGGTTCATTTTCTTTTTGGTGGTGGTGGTGGGTTCTCACATCATTACACAATCGAAAAATTATTTCCTTATACACGTATTTTTTTCTTGCCTTGTCCAGTCAAACATAGCCATGCATTCATTCAACCTAATATTTAATTATCTACATTTATCGCTGGTTTTCTCAAAACTTAAAACATCAAGCATCGGACGTTGCATGCAATAACTTTCAGAACGATTTTTCTTAGCCTGTGCTGACACGTTGTAATAACTCAAATTTTCTGGTGTATTTAGACAACATTTCTTATTGCCACCAACAAATTCATCTGAAACAGCTTTCTTAAATTTAGTTTAATTCTATTTGACATTCCATGCATCAATTATGTAGGTTTAAAAGATCCATTTATTTCACAAATTCCGTCGTATTTTTGGTTCGCCTTTTAAATCAATATTGATCCGCGTGACCGGATGTAAAGTTGCAGACAGGATGATTTAAAAAAAGAGACTGTTTGTAAGAACATGCTCTTCAAGTCAATAATAAATGGATAGTCACAACTATTCATATTTGTTGTCTTTATCTATCAGTCACACTTTCTATCTAAGCATCATTACATGTTCGTTTTTAAACAGAAGTTGTTTATGTAATATTCGTATGCGAACCCATTCATTCAAGCATTTCGTTTCATTTTTACTTACAAAATTTGTTACCCACATCCTGGGTCAGGTGTTGCATCCAACCTTGAAATGTTATGTTTTCCGTTTAATTTAAAGGTGAAAAAACACGTAATGATGATTTACATTATAAGAGGCAGAATTAATATTTAATACAAATAATACTATTATAGAATTTAGATAACTTTTAAAACGTACTCTGCAAATATTGGAATCCTAGTACGCCGATACACGGCACTCATCGCCTTGTAGTCACACACCAGCCCATATTGCATCACGACTAAGCACGCATCACTAATAAATGATGCGATTAAAACGGTATTATATGCACTCGTGCGTAGCAGACACACAGGCAGGACAACCAAATAATTAATTCTCATCTTTATACACAGTCATTCCATATCTTATAAACCTAATCTGCCTCCATTTCTGGATCTGGATTGACCACAAGTCATCAGATTATGCAGTCATACTGGACAACTGAGTTCGAACACCTTCATTCAAATTTATAATGAAATTCATCGTATCAATTTGAAGGGCACAACTAATTACATTTTGTAATAGCAACTATGGTAATTATTTTATAATAGAGGCGTATCATTCAAATGTGTTGTAAAATTTTTTTGTATTTAATATAATTGATTAAAGTGTTATATTTTATTTATGAAGGGTCTTGTTGTTCTATTGTGTATCTATGCTGAGATCTCCGAATAATTTCATTTCTTTATTGTCCACTTGATTCGGGGAATAACGCCGTGATCGATTTTCCTTCAAACGACGATAGCCACAACAACCACGTTATATATGCTATTTGCCTCATACCAGTCAAAACCAGTTAAACACAGTGGTATATAATTAGTCTAAGTTATAACTCTTGTTTTGATGGCAACTATCCGGATTAAATATTTACCTACAAGTGCTGAAAATAAAATATTAAATTTTTATCAGCTAAATTTTGGTCCCTAATGTGACGTATATCCGAACTAAATGTTTATTCGTCTAACATAAGATGTAACTGTCAATCGATGTTACTAGAGCGCTTTTAAGGCATCGGCACGCCAGACACGTGCCTAGGGCCCCGCACAGCAGAGGGCCCAGCTGCGGCCCCAAAACAAAATCTTAGAGTCGGTTGTGTTAGCAGTTTAGTCATATTTTAATATATTTAACAAAATGACACACATGCACATGGAAATGCTATGCAGTACTCTCTCTCTCTCTCTCTCTCTCTCTCTCTCTCTCTCTCTCTCTCTCTCTCTCTCTCTCTCTCTCTCTCTCTCTCTCTCTCTCTCTCTCTCTCTCTCTCTCTCTGAGACTGAGAGACTGAGGCGCAATTCTGGTTACTTTCAAGGTTAGAGTTTGTGCTTAGGTCCCCCAAACTTCTTAAAACGGCTCTGTATGTAACTTTATCTCTTTAAAAGCATACGAATGGCAATGAAGAATGAATCTTGAAGGCATTGTTAAACGAATTTGCTGAATGGTCGAATAGTGTGTGAATAACTATCGGTGTGTGTGTGTGTGTGTGTGTGTGTGTGTGTGTGTGTGCTTGTGTATTTAATTTTTCGCGATCAACGAGTATTCATTTGCAAAAACTAACATACATGATTATTGTACAACGGCAAAAGCACCACCACCACCACCAACTGTAATTACAACAACAGCAACTACTACTACTACTACTAATAATAATAATAATAAGCCAGTTGGTCATCAACGCAAAATCAAAACATCTGAAACACAGCGTGCAATCGATATTGTTTGTGCAGAAAGAATGCTAGTATGTAATGTAGATGACACAATAGTCAGTTTGGTAAGATATAGTTTTCTTGTCTTGTAAGTTCTTTGGTAATTTTACTGCTTTGAAACATTCCTGAAATGATTCGGAGTAGACCTTTGGTCCACAAATGATTTTTTTTCTTGCAGATTTATTCGATTATTTATCTGTTGTAGCTGTCAAATACTAAAGAAGTCACCGCATAAGTAGATTATTAATCCATTGCAGCTCTTCGTATAAACTTCGTAATAAATGTATATGTACTTCTTTGGGTACTATATAATTTTTGAAATATGAATGATGGAGATTGGGATACAACCCCTCTGTTATTTATTGTCAGACACTGGTAGCAAAGAATGGCCAAAAGAAACTCGAAACATTTTATAACTTTGTTTGTGTCTCGTACTCTAATCATGCTATTATGTAAGTGCAAATTCGACACCTTTTTCTGATCCATGTTCTGTAGATGGTATTAATCCAGATCCGTTAAGCAAACGAATAGTTTTTTGGGAACGTGGAAATAAAAAGCATAACTCCGTAGATTAGCACCGAGCTTCTGTCTACCTTGTTTATCGAATTTACAAATAAAACTTCCTGCGACAGCGGACCTCCTGATGACAGCAATTTGTTTTTAGACGGGGGAAGTTTATAGTAAGAGAAAATATTCCATGTACGTATATTTGGCCGCTGGTGCTCAATAACAAACATATGGTGTTATATAGTTGATGTGCGTAACTGTCAATTGGACTTTATGGATTACTGATCATATAGCAGGCAGAAAACGGAATTATTATCAATGATGCCTCTCCAGGTCTCACCATAAAGAGCATGCAGAAACAGACATGCTAGATGGCAGCATTAATAAGCGTGATAAAGTATGAAGTTACAAAAGGAATGATTTTCTTTGATACAACATATGTACAATAAAAGGAGTATTACTTTACTTAAGGAGATAAAACGGGTTTTGCACATTAATATGTTTTGATGACAAAGCCAGAAACAAACAGAACTACACACAAATCATCTCAAATACACAAGTCAATGATTCATATAAAAACAAAATGATTTATACATCTGGAAGGTATTTATGTAATGCAATTATATCCACCACAGAACAAAATAAAAATAAAACATACATAAATATCATAGCAAATTAACTGCAGCTATAAATCGCTAACAATATGAACAATGTAAAAGGCTACAATAATGTTACATAATAATGTACATACAAATAAGGAAACATATTTTGATCAACCTTTATGACCTTTAAATTTGCATCAAATTTAATTCAAGACAGAAAATATATGACTCATATATACACGCCATAAATGATGCATTTTTCAAACAACTATATTTTATAAACGGTTTTAAAATGTTTCAAATTATATTCAGTCCAAACACTTCTTTGTACAAACCATGAGCATTTATTAGAAACAATGTTTAATCAATAAAGTTAACATTTCAGCTAGATAAACCGAATACGAACTGATAAAGCTCAGATGTACAACACACTATTGATGTCGTGTTCCATCTGCAGCAAACATCTTAAATCACCAGAATGAAGTGATTATATGCATTACCTTCATTGGGCAACATTTACAACTGGTTTTTCGCATGCTAAGCAAATGTAACTGTTTTTCCTCTGTGAAGGTACAAATATCATCGAGTGACAGAAACGTTCTGAAGAATCAACAAAACTTCGCATTTATGATGAGAGGATTAACGTGTTTGAAATCTCTGATGCATAGAGTAAACAATAAACGGCATAATAAAATCATGTATGTTTCAAGTGTCGGGGACTATTTGCTTAAAGTAAAATACCTTTGCATAAAGGTCCTACATTCAACTGAAATAATTATGGCACTGTTTGCTAACGTTATGATTTGATTTGCTTTTCGCATTTTACCACATCAGAAGTTATGTGGTATAAAATGAAAAGTATGATATGTACATAAAGATCCAGATCAATCCAACACTGTATATGATGATTTTGAAGAGACTGTGTCTGATAGCAAGCATGCAAAACTACGAGGGTAAGTGCTTTTCAGTACTGAAGATCATTGATATCTGATAAAATTGATTTGATAGCAAACTTGAAAAAACTACGAGGGGAAATGCTTTTCATTACTTAAAACCATTGATAAAATTGATTTTAGTCTAGACCAAGTAAAAAACATGATGGATTTACATCCTTCGTCAATGCCTGACAGATGAATGCATTTCAAGATTACATCGGAAGAAAATATTATATGTAATTTGCATATTAGGTCCACAGGTTCCAAATAAAATGAGTGACAGTCTGTTTCAGCAGTGTTAGATGATGTTAAAAAAAAAAATTTCAGTTTTATCAGTTCAAATCTACGACACAGATGAAAACTGAATGGAAAATTAAAAGCGGATATTTTATACAAAGACTTTAATATGGATTATGTTGCTTGTGCATAATAATGTTACTCAGCTAAGAGATGATCAAGTGTAGTACAATTGGAAATGAAACTGAAATCCTGAATTCCAGTGATTCATTTAATTTGATTTTACAAGGTACATTTTTAAAGAGATAAAAATAATATTTATTTCAAAGTTGATAAATAATCTTTCAGATAACCTGAATAACATAAGTGGGTAAAAATGGAAAAGTAAACACAGTATGTAAATATTGTGAGGTGGGGAAAGAATATGGTGATGATGCACCTCGGGAGTGATACCTATCCAGCTTAGAATATTTCGTACTGTCAAGTCTGCGAATATTATCAGACTTGGACTTTCAAAAGAATCGTATCATTTCAAGAATGCCATGAAAATATTAACTACGAATTAATCGCAAATGTTTGTTGGTATATACTTTTCATTAGCTAATTTAGTTTCTTCTCTGAATACTTTATTAAACTTTGACCCATTTAGATGATGTGTTTGCAACATGCTTAGCAAAACAAAAGTAGCAAATCTACCAATGATTAATCATGTACAATAACATGTTCAGAAGGAAAGAACTAATGTGTATATCACTCTTAAATAACTATTATCATATCACGATTGGGATTCTGTCATCTAATACAGATGCTACTATTTTTCTAGATACAACATATATTTTGGCAATTATTTTATGTCATTTATAATATGTCAAAGATATGTCTAACCTATATTACGAAGAGTAAGTGGATTAGAAGAATTAGAGAATGTTTTCTAAACTTATTATATAACTCTGATGTCAAAGTACTTGATTTTCTTCAATTTTAATACATTCCAACCGTTCTTGCAATTCAGACTTTTTCTTTTGATTTATTATTTCCGTTTCGATCTGTTCTGTTTTGCAATAGACATTATAAAATAATATTCTATGTATTGTATTTCTGATATAGCAACTACAGGAGAATTTGTGTTCATGTTATGTATATTTAGTTTGTGTGTATTTAAATGTGACTGTGTATTGAATTGTATTGTAATCTTGTTTGGTCTTGTTTCCACATATATTTATTCCGCTGTGAGTTTAAGGCTGAAACTTGAATATGACTTTAAATGCTTCTGAAACAAACTTTGTTTACAGGTTATACTAATTTCAATTAGAATGATTATTATATTTTCGGAACAAATGATTTTGCGACATAAGTATTCTTCATTTACCATTTGTGTCTAAATTGATTTACTGTTGTGTTTCGATATAATTTGCGATGAATAATTTATTTAAATCTTTGGAATTAACGAGTTTTCGTTGACATTTTGCACAAATTCACAACTTTAGGATTATTTATGAATCTGTTTTAAAGAGATTATGTTTCATCAGCACATTCGAGTTTAATATTCATTCGGAACATTCTTTTATTGCGGGCTTGTGTTTGAACATTTAGGATTAACAGAGATTTAATTTCAATTCAGAAAGTTTCTCTAACATTTTTACTTTGCAACCTAAAGAATTAAATTATTTCTTGGTTTTACAAAACTTGATGGCTTAGTGTTTTCAGGTTAGTTAGTTATTAACGACTTATTTGCAAAGATGATTAAATACCACCTATGTTTTGTAGCTGATAATCCTTTCACCTAAATAGTAGTGTCGTGCTTTAAATTAGCTCATGCCAATCATCGTTTATAATTTATTATTGCCTGTTGCCATATATTACATGCAATATTGTGGGTAGGTCCTTGACTTTGTTTTCTTTGTACAGCAGTAGGTTCATTCAGATAGACACAGTCAAGAACATATTTGTTTATAATCATCCTTCTGTACATTGACTAAATGTTAATCATCAGCCAGTAGACTATTTACTTAACTTTAATTTCAACGACAACTGAATCACATGAGCTATATATATATTTTTTGATATATTATATATATATATTATATATATATATATACCACCTATTATATATATATATATATTATATATATATATATATAATACCATCTGCCTTATAAGAATTTACAATTTGTGTTCATAATAGAAATAGAACATCATACCATCATTTCACTTTTGTTCTTTATGTTCTATATCTATATCTCCAAATTTCCAACAACAACTTAATTGTATTTTCGTTTGTGCTAAACATGATAGGAATCATATATTCTCTTTCTTTATTTACTAGTAATGTCATACAAGCATCATTTTTCATATGAAACAAATAATCGTCAAAATTATTCTTTGAAAAATTGAAACAAATATAATTTGGAAGTCAAGCATGTTTTGTACACTTATGTAGTTCCTTTGTTTGAAAGACAAAGATTTGTTGTGGTTTGATTGACCTTGATTTTTTTTTTTTTTTTTTTGGTTTCTGCGGTCATTTTTACGTTTTATCAAAAGCACACATTTTTTTTTTTTTTATATTTTTTTTTTTTTTTTTAAAAAAAAAAATTAAAAAATTTAAAAATAAAAAAAAAAATAAAAAAAAAAAAAAAAAAAAAAATTTTTTTTATTTTTTTTTTTTTTTTTTTTTTTTTATTTTTTCTTTTTTTTTTTTTTTTTTTTTTTATTTTTTTTTTTTTTTTTTTTTTAATTTTTTTTTTTTTTTTTTTTATATTTTTTTTTATTTTTTTTTAATATTTTTAAATTAAAAATTTATATAAATATAAATATATATATATATATAAATAAAATATATATTTATAAGAAAAAATAAATATATATAAAAATTTTTTATTTTTAAATATATAATAACAATGTGTGCTTTTGATTGATAAGACGTACTTATGACCGCAGAAACCACATCAACTTTAAAATATCAAGGTCAATCAAACCACAACAAATCTTTGTCTTTCAAACAAAGGAACTAAATAAGTGTACAAAACATGGTTTGACTCCAAATTATATTTGATTCAATTTTTCAAAGAATAATTTTGACAATTATTTGTTGCATATGAAAAATGATGCTTGTATGACATTACTAGCAAATAAAGAAAGAGAATATATGATTCCTATCATGTTTAGCACAAACGAAAATACAATTAAGTTGTTGTTGGAAATTTGGAGATATAGATATAGAACATAAAGAAAAAAAGTGAAATGATGGTATGATGTTCTATTTCTATTATGAACACAAATTGTAAATTCTTATAAGGCAGGTGGTATTATATATATATATAGCTCAAAAATGTGATTCAGTTGTCGTTGAAATTAAAGTTAAGTAAATAGTCTACTGGCTGATGATTAACATTTAGTCAATGTACAGAAGGATGATTATAAACAAATATGTTCTTGACTGTGTATATCTGAATGAACCTACTGCTGTACAAAGAAAACAAAGTCAAGGACCTACCCACAATATTGCATGTAATATATAGCAACAGGCAATAATAAATTATAAACGATGATTGGCATGAGCTAATTTAAAGCAGGACACTACTATTTAGGTGAAAGGATTATCAGCTACAAAACATAGGTGGTATTTAATCATCTTTGCAAATACGTCGTTAATAACTAACTAACCTGAAAACACTAAGCCATCAAGTTTTGTAAAACCAAGAAATAATTTAATTCTTTAGGTTATAAAGTAAAAATGTTAGAGAAACTTTCTGAATTGAAATTAAATCTTTGAGAATCCTGAATGTTCAAACACATGCCCGCAATGAAGAATGTTCCGAATGAATACTAAACTCGAATGTGCTGATGAAACATAATCTCTTTAAAACAGACTCATAAATAATCATAATGTTGTGAATTTGTGCAAAATATCAACGAAAACTCGTTAATTCCAAAGATTTAAATAAATTATTCATCGCAAATTATATCGAAACACAACAGTAATCAATTTAGACACAAATGGTATAGGAAGAATACTTATGTCGCAAAATCATTTGTTCTGAACATATAATAATCATTCTAATTGAAATTAGTATAACCTGTAAACAATGTTTGTTTCAGAAGCATTTAAAGTCATATTCAAGTTTTAGCCTTAAACTCACAGCGGAATAAAATATATGTGGAAACAAGACCAAACAAGATTACAATACAATTCTATACACAGTCACATTTAAATACACACAAACTAAATGTGCATAACATGAACACAAAGTCTCCTGTAGTTGCTATATCAGAAATACAATACATAGAATATTATTTTATAATGTCTGGTGCAAAACAGAACAGATTGAAACGGAAATAATAAATCAAAAGAAAAAGACTGAATTGTAAGAACGGTTGGAATGTATTAAAATCGAAGAAAATCAAGTACTTTGATATCAGAGTTATATAAACAGTTTAGAAAACATTGTCTAATTCTTCTAATCCACTTTCTTCGTAATATAGGTTAGGCATATCTTTGACATATTATAAATGACATAAAAAAATTGCCAAATATATGTTGTATCTAGAAAAATAGTAGCATCTGTATTAGATGACAGAATCCCAATCGTGATATGATAATAGTTATTTAAGAGTGATATACACATTAGTTCTTTCCTTCTGAACATGTTATTGTACATGATTAATCATTGGTAGATTTGCTACTTTTGTTTTGCTAAGCATGTTGCAAACACATCATCTAAATGGGTCAAAGTTTATAAAGTATGTCAGAGAAGAAACTAAATTAGCTAATGAAAAGTATATACCAACAAACATTTGCGATTAATACGTAAGTTAATATTTTAATGGCATGATTGAAATGATACGATTCTTTTGAAAGTCCAAGTCTGATAATATTCGCAGACTTGACAGTACGAAATATTCTAAGCTGGATAGGTATCACTCCCGAGGTGCATCATCACCATATTTTCTTTCCACGCTTCACAATATTTACATACTGTGTTTACTTTTCCATTGTTTACCCACTTATGTTATTCAGGTTATCTGAAAGATTGTTTATCAACTTTGAAATAAATATTTTTTATCTCTTTAAAATGTACCTTGTAAAATCAATTAAATGAATCACTGGAATTCAGGATTTCAGTTTCATTTCCAATTGTACTCCACTTGATCATCTCTTAGCTGAGTAACATTATTATGCAGAGCAACATAATCCATATTAAAGTCTTTGTATAAAATATCCGCTTTTAATTTTCCATTCAGTTGTCATCTGTGTCGTACATTTGAACTGATAAAACTGAAAATTTCTTTATTTTTTTAACAGTATCTAACACTGCTGAAACAGACTGTCACTCATTTTATTTGGAACCCGTGGACCTATTATGCAAATTACATAAAATATTTTCTTCTGATGTAATCTTGAAATGCATTCATCTGTCATGCATTGACGAAGGATGTATATTCATCATGTTTTTTACTTGGTCTAGACTAAAATCAATTTTATCATTGATTTTAAGTAATGAAAAGCACTTCCCCTCGTAGTTTTTTCAAGCTTGCTATCAAATCAATTTTATCAGATATCAATGGTCTTCAGTACTGAAAAGCACTTCCCCTCGTAGCTTTTTCATGCTTGCTATCAGACACAGTCTCTTCAAAATCATCATTTACAGTGTTGGATTGATCTGGATCTTTATGTACATATCATACTTTTCATTTTTTATACCACATAACTTCTGATGTGGTAAAATTCGAAAAGCTGCAAATCAAATCATATCGTTAGCAAACAGTGCCATAATTATTTCAGGTGAATGTAGGACCTTTATGCAAAGGTATTTTACTTTAAGCAAATAGTTCCCCCGACTCTTGAAACATACATGATTTTATTATGCCGTTTTTTGTTTACACTATGCATCAGGATTTCAAACACGTTAATCCTCTCATCATAAATGCGAAGTTTTGTTGATTCTTCAGAAAGTTTCTGTCACTCGATGATATTTGTACCTTCAAAGAGGAAAATCAGTTACATTTGTTAGCATGCGAAAAATCAATTTCCGTGTTGTAAATGTTGCACAATGAAGGTAATGCATATAATCGCTTCATTCTGGTGATTTAAGATGTTTGCTGCAGATGGAACACGACATCAGTAGTGTGTTGTACATCTGAGCTTTATCAGTTCGTATTCGGTTTATCTAGCTGAGATGTTAACTTTATTGACTAAAACATTGTTGTTCTAATAAATGTTCATGGTTTGTACAAAGAAGTGTTTGGACTGGATATAATTTGAAACATTTTAAAACCGTTTATAAAAATATTTGTTTGAAAAATGCATCATTTATGGCGGCGTGTTTATATGCGTCATTCATTTTCTGTCTTGAATTAAATTTGATGCAAATTTAAAGGTCATTCTGGTTGATCAAAATATGTTTCCTTATTTGTATGTACATTATTATGTAGCATTATTGTAGACTTTTACATTGTTTATATTGTTAGCGATTTATAGCTGCAGCTAATGTGTTCTGATATTTATGTATGTTTTATTTTATTTTGATTTGTGGTGGATATAATTGCATTACATAAATACCTTCCAGATGTATAAATCATTTTGTTTTTATATGAATCATTGACTTGTGTATTTGAGATGCTTTGTGTGTAGTTCTGTTTGTTTCTGGCTTTGTCATCAAAACATATTAATGTGCAAAACCCGTTTTATCTCCTTAAGTAAAGTAATACTCCTTTTATTGTACATATGTTGTATCAAAGAAAATCATTCCTTTTGTAACTTCATACTTTTATGCTTATTAATGCTGCCATCTAACATGTCTGCTTCTACATGCTCTTTATGGGGAGACATGGAGAGGCATCATTGATAATAATTCAGTTTTCTGCCTGCTATATGATCAGTAAATCCATAAAGTCCAATTGACAGTTACGTACATTTTATATTTATTATTCTGATCGTCTGCTTTCCTATATCTCCTTAATATGTTTATTGTCAAACTGTTTCTTTCATGGAACTGTCTTCTGATGTTTTTCTCTTTTTGCATAATTTTTAAATCAAACGTTTGTTTGCGTGATCGTTGTGGTTTCACCTTTCTGCTGGTTTTAAAATAATGTTGTTTTGTATGTCTTTGTGTGCGTTTTAGTTATGTATGCTGTTTGGTCTTAATAAATTGCTGCTTAATAATGTTCAAATAACATCATTTTTTTTTTTGTTAGGGAAGATTGCTCCGTTAACATTATTTAAAGCTTTATAACAACCTTTATTTGTACTAAATAATTTCAAGATATCATAATTATACATCATTCATATATATTATCAATCCAAAAGATTATTTCTTACACAGATGACTATACACCTATTTACCGAGATTAATAACTGCTGAAGAAAAAATCTAGCTGTAGTCGAATTACATATACTTTCCACAATATATAGTGGTTGTAATACCTAACATATACCTTTCTGCCTACCGATCTAACATTTGATGCATTTATTTGAACAGAATGTTGCTTATTACCAGGACATGGAGCATGGGGCATATATGACTGTCAAATGCGTTAGAAGATTAAATCACCAATGCGATAGAGTCATCGTAAGTGCATTTTTATATTACAATGTACAGGCTTTGTCCAGCAAGTGTGGCTATATTTATATAAACTAATATATTGCATGAACTGGATAAGTCATTAGCCTGGTAATTGTGAATTTTCAGGTGGTGGAAAAATCGAAAGTGTAGCTTTATCGAAGTAAAAAAACGTAAAGTCTAATAACAACAGACTAGTCACTACTAAATATTCACACATGCATCGCTCATGTATAATATATGTCAGCTGTTGTTTTCAGGTTATGATGTGCACGAGATAAATTCCATACAATGGACATCAAATCTATTCCCAGAAATGTGTCCCTATTTCCTCCATTCTCTGTCTTACTATTCAATGATTTACGCGTACAATACACTGTATTAGGCTTGTTTTAAGTTTATGTGAAAGTCTATGTGTACAGTTAATGGACATATCTAAGATTATACTTATATTTCTCTGACGGTTATGCTTTCACTGTGACCAAATTGTCTTAAATATTGATTGAGGGCAGTTAGATTTACATGTGAACAAAGCGATTTAATTCACAAAACACAACAGTGGCAAGTACAGCAGACATAAAGTCTCTACAATAAAAAGCTCTACATAAATTAAACTAATAACGAAAAGCCTCAATATCTAAGTTTTATCGGGCAAAGAGCTACAGGCAACATCGTCCTGGGCAAATACCATTCACAGTCAATGGATAAAACTCTGGAGGAACATAAATTAAGTGCAATAAACGAAGAAAGAAGAAATATGTATTTATTGATCCAAAAGCTATATAACATATTACCCAAGCTGATTTGTTTCATTTAAAATACAAATCTATTTTGAATTGCATCCATTAACATTTAAGTCGTTTTGTTAGGAGATAACTCAGTTATTACTGTAAAAGTATGCCAGTTAAGTGTCCGTCTTTGATAATAAGCCTTTAGCAAATACTTATTTAACTTCAATGTGCCATAACAGATCACTCTGCCTACAACAATACCACAGTCGCCACCGGATTCAGTTAGCATTGTTAGCCATAGTTTGTGTTTTGAATTGACACGTTGTTTTAATTTTTCTTTCTGATAGTATATGCATTTATCTTTTCACTATTTTGATAAGGATATGTAAATTCTCTGACTTACTATCATCTGTGATATAGCTTTAGATTTTGGGTGAGGTATAGATACATCCTTATGGACTTGTTCTGTAATAGATACATACGTAGATGTTGATTTAGTTTTATATAGTCGAAGCACCGATCTTCAGCTATCTTTTCTGCTAATTTGATTGATACATATTCATCTGATGTGTCAGAAACTTTTCATTCGCTATTTAAGCCACATTTTCAGAGTGTGTGCTAAAATTGTTTGCATCCAGTGTGTAATATCCTTTCAAGTGAGTATTTCAGCCATGCATTCTTATAATGTTGCATTAATTCTCGAGAGTATAATTTCCGTTTCTCTATATATTATATATAGAGCATATTATTTTCAAACCTTTGTGAAATTCCATTTAACTTGTGAATTATAAACTTGAGAAAGCAGATAGCACCATGTATTAGAGACCCGTACATTTGTAAAGTAATGTAGCAACAAGGATACTAATAAATCAATTAATGTTGTTTTTTGTTCATCACTATCTTCAAATAGTTGCATGCAATTCCAAAACACTATATTATTTGAACAATGATACAATCGAATTTATAAAAAAATAAGAAAATATCTGAAACTATTCAATGGATATGTTAAGGCCGGTAAAAAGAAAATTTACACACACACACCTCAATCCCTTTCCCATCCCCACCCCGTATATATATTTATAATAATATATATATATATATAATATATATATATTTCTTAGTATATATTTTATATTATATATATATATATTTATGGGTAAGGGACTTAGTGTGTCTTTATCTCTTTTCGACCTTTACCTAGTATGGAAACATACAAATACGTGACAGTAATTACGACTTCGACATGCGGAGACTAGAGTCACATCTGGAAACTCCCTGGGACGTCCGGATCGTATTGGCAAACGCTATCATCTACTGGAACAAAGAAAGTTTGGATTTAAACATTTAGTTGCAAATAAATGTTTGCAACATTTTAATACGTTTGGAAAATAAAACTATGTGACACAATCTAAATCGTGTTACTAATGTACGTAAAGTGCAAATATTAGATAAAGTCTGGCTCATGCTTTGGACCACTGGTATATTTTTTACAATTCATGTTACAAGTATATATTAAACAATTATGATCAAATGGCTTGTATCAATTATTGTATATTGACATGCATTTTTTTTTAATTGAAAATCGAAATATCTTTGCGAAAGAGTAAGGAATCATGTCTGCTTTTAAAGGCCTTGTTTCTCTTTCACGAGACTCTCGTTTAAATACGAAGCCGATTTTGGTGTCTTTTGTGAAGGTTGAGAACACTGACTAGATGCAGATAATAAAATTAAACTTACCTCATGGACGTTTAGGTGAATATATCTTACCTTGCAGATGCACTTAGAGTAAATGGGACTTAGCGTACCCGAGCAATTTGAAGCACTTTCTCGAGGTATCACTGGACAAGAAAAACTAAACTATTTACCACCTCGAAATAATGGACGTTTAGATGATAACGACAGAACAGGTGAGAACAGTTGTAGAGAAAGAAATACCGTGGTGTGTACAGTATTATCAAAAATGAAAATCCTAAAATAAATCTTGAAAACAATGCTAAATTCATTTGTATTGTATTATATCTCTTTAATGTTCTTAAACTGTATATGGCTTCTACGAATGTACATATCAAGCTATAATATAACACTTTAATGATAAAACTGTCAGTTCAAGTACATTAATGTAGACAAATGTTCATATACATATTTATATATTCAGATAAATCTCGACAGCTTAAGGAAAACTATAATGTCAAGGTCGCTATATTGATCGATTCAGGAGTATGGGATTTGTAAGTGCTCTATATGCATAAAATGCATCCTTCTCTATCCCTCCTCACTCTCTCCTCTCTCTCTGTCTTTCTATCTTTCCTCGCTCTATCTTATCTCTCTCTCTGTCTCTGTCTCTCGGTTTTTTTTCGTACATACATACATCTATAAGTTTACTTTCGACTTACCTGTCTATTTCAGTCACAACGTTTGGTTTCGATGTGTGTATGTATAAGTGCGTGTGCAACAAAGATTTTTAAACGAATTAGCAAGTTATAATCTTAACAGTAGGCAATTGATTATGCGTCACAGATAATCTTGTATAAATATTTGCTAAAAGACTGCTTTAGTATAGCATTGCTCATTTCATTCCTTGCAAGGTATGTTGAAATTTACAGTGATATGATGGTGAATGCAAAATGTGATCTGAAAATAATGCGAATGATTACAATAAGTGTGACAAAACTATTGTATAATATTTCCAGAGTTTTCAATTCTAGAAAAAAGTGGAATTGGAAAACAAAGGCAAAGGTCACCATGTCACCAAGGACCACTGTTTTCTTTGAAATAGAGAGTTCAAAGAAATCGACAGTTTCATATGTTACTTATTTATGGTCAAACTAAATTATAAACATGCACACATGCATACGTGCACACAAATATAGATATAATCGATATTATATCCATGATTGCAGATATTGTTCGAGGATATCTTGTGTTCAACCTACACGCAAAATGGATGAAGTGAAAAGAAAGATCAGAGAAGCGTATTCACACATTATGAATGGTGTAAGTAATGAATACATGATCATTAAACGCAACTAAATTCCCTTCTCATATTTTGAAACCAAACTGTTGAGTTGGAATCAAGTAACACACCATCATTCAGTACTATAAAGATCTATTTTGGATCATCGAAATAGAACACGTGTTTTGATTTCGTTAAATGCATATTATCTGATTAGATTTATTCATTAATAGTAAGCATGTTTGTGTTACTGTAGTTTTTGTAAAATAAATCTTGGTGATAATAGACAGTAATATTAATTAAAACTACCTTTCTTTGCTGGCCACCTATTTAAAACAACAGTATGTTGATATGGTGATATTAATAGTGACAGGTTTTGAGAAGTGTTATAATATTTAGATCATTACATATTCTGCTTAATTACAATAACTTAAGTATGGTTCCTTCCTCATTGTTCTGAATGCAACAGATTTTCTTTCATGTTCTCTTTAGTAAGCAAGTGATATTTGCATTATTTTGGAAGGAATTTGACTAAAATATAATTTTGCATTTTTTATTATGTCGATATCGTAATAATATAAGCACTGACATTATTTATTTGTATTTTGTCACAGGTAAACTTACGATACAAATCAATCAATGATCCCAATATCTATCGATCACTATCATCCCTCAGAGGTTTATATTTTTCCCGGTAAGGAACTTTTGTAATTCCTGAACGTCCATAAGTGTTTTTGAGGGATTTGTCTTTTTTAGTAAATATATATGAGTTAAAATAAATCCTCGATCACAACAACTATTACATTCCAATTTACTCTCAGCTTCGGCTAAGGTGGTGGTCATTGCGGCGACTTAGTTAGAAACATGGAATGTCATAATTCCTTAAATATTCCAGAAGCATGGCTAAACCATATAGGATATCATAATCATTTCCATAAGCTAGAAATGTTTCAACATGTAACACCGCAATTATAATTTTCAAATAAAACCTCTTACCATTGGACTAACCTCATAAAATTCTACTTGTAGTTTTCATATGTTGACTGGATGTGATTATGGTTTTGTTGCTCAAAAGAAGAGGAAAATAGTTGAAAGATGTAAACTTTTATTCTCTAATAGCCACATGAGTTTATCGTAAAAGTCATTCTGTATTTATTTTGCCTTTACTCATGAGGTAGGGAGGAAATGATTCTTTATGGAGCAATTCTAGGTCATAACGTAGCTTCTGTCATGAGAAACATTACTTATATAACTAAGTTAGTAACGGTCTGAACATGACACAGGTTTATCAAGTCAGTACATAATTTTCTTTGTATGGATACAACATGATTAAGTTTGTTGTTTGGATATGTATTACTTGAATACGATTTAGTAATTGTCTTTAGAAATGTAACGCGTGTATATTTTATAATGAATTCTTTGCGCGTTTATGGTGCATTTATATTTGAGCTATTAATTATATCTAGGACCATCCTCTATAAGGTAGCTTGTAGTGTTTACTGTAGCCGATATATTTCCTTGAACTAGGAAAATAAATCTGAAACAATCTATGCGTACCTTTATTTCCATCCACCTTTATCCCTTGCTCGTGATTATTTTCACAACATTATTAAAAATATTATAAAAACAATACAGTGTTCACAATCAGTTACATTATTGCTTTGTTACTACGTTTGTAATTTAATGTATGGTTTCACTGGTTTCTATTTTTTTTTCAAGAGCAAAGATCAATTTCCACATAAAAAGTCTAAGGTGATTATAGACAAGGAAAATAGCTATATCGAAGCATTACCATATCTAGAAGATCTTCATGACTGGGACCATGTACATGGAGTCAAAATACTACCACAATTCGATATTGCAATGCTCTTTACGACGTAAGTATACGTACAATGGATATAACCCTAACGTTGAGTATGAATAATAAGCAAGCATAAATTCTCCATTAATTCATTGAAGACACTTTTGAAGCTCTTGCAGTTACAACATTACTAATTTTAAAACATATGGTAGGTTGCTTTTAATTACGTATGCAATAATTTAACACAAACTTATTATTTCCTATTATCGGTCTCCTGGAAATGATTTAAAAAACAAACCTTGCCAGCATCTTTAAAATTTAAACAGTTTGATGGTGTTTTATAAGTTATATCACCCTTTACTAAGAATATTGTGATAATTGTGACTTTTCTTCTAAATTTAGAAGACAAAAAGCATTATGTCATTTTGTTCTTTGTTTAACCAGGAATGTGGTAAACATCTATTTTTTAGGATGTCTTGCCTCAGAGGATCTTTGTTTTTCGCACATCCAACCAAACTGTTTATTTATGCTTTCACTGATATAGAGAGGAATTGTTTTAATTGTTGATCTCGTGTATTTGATAACACCAACCAAAGGGACAATTCAAGAATCATTATGAGATATTATGATTATTGTTGTAGTCATGTGTGTTTATGCAGGTGAATTTGTACAGCATAATTGTTATAAATAATTG
Source organism: Potamilus streckersoni (assembly GCA_016746295.1). NCBI lineage: Eukaryota > Metazoa > Mollusca > Bivalvia > Unionida > Unionidae > Potamilus > Potamilus streckersoni. The sequence goes on from JAEAOA010001233.1 coordinate 977,388, forward strand.
GAAATGCATATTGTACAATTTGTATTGGAATGATTACAGTTTGCATTCAATCCAGTTGTCAGTTTCCGATATTACGTATAATTCCAAGACTTAATAAAGAAAAAGGTAATAAAAAAACAAGCCAAGACTACCAAGACCTGAAAATTGGAACTAATAGCTGGCCAAATTGAATGATATCTACGCCTATTCTTTACAATATGAACATATATAAAACCGAAGGAATTCTGACGAAACTTGTACGATTGTGATATGGAATATATGTCTTGTTTTATACTCTAAATTAGATTAACTATTATGGATAATTTATGAATGGAACCCTTAGGTAGTACGAAGTGCAAACTGTCCAGGTTCCAAACGCTATGTAAAAATATAACATTATGTATGTAAAAAAACACTCATTGGACGGACATACTTTTCTAGTCAGCAATCAAAATGTCAAATAAACAGAATTCGGCTTACAGCTATGACAGTCATGTAAAAATGTTTAATTCACGACCACAAAATTTCAGCTAAGGCGCATTACTTCTTTATTTTAATTTATTATTATTATTATTATTATTTATTTTTATTATTATTTATTTATTTATATTATTTTATATTATTATTATTATTATTATTATTATTTAATCTTTTCCTTTCTCTTTCTTTAGAAATTATAATTATTTATTTTATACTTATATATTATTATATTAAATTTTTTTTTTTTATTAATATTTTATTATTTATTCAATATATTATATTTTAAAATATCGCAATATATACATAATATTCCGTTTTACCTCAAAATCATTATGATTTGTAATTTTTATGATATATTTCTCATCATAATTAAATTTCACTTGTGTAAATACATTAAGGAACGTAACTTTTCATACTAATTTAAAAGCTTATACTATAATGTATACTTTACACAAACTAAATTGTATGGTTTTTTTTGCTTGTATTTTTTCTGCAAAGTATGTAATCTAAAAAGCACGTTGAACTTATACATTATGGTGTATTCCACTCTATGTTAGGGTTATTATCAGACAACGTATTTTAAATGTCCTGACAACACAATGAATTCTTTAAGATGGATGAGTGTACATGGGACTTCTGTACTAGAGCATTTGGTATTACGTTTTACGTATATGTAGTTTAACAAATAATTTCTGAAAAAAATATGATAAGTTGGTAAACATGTACATAAAACGCAATTTTTTTTCTTATATATTATACAATTTTGCATTTAGTACTGAAGTTTATATTTTCTAAATACAACATAAATAGAAAATTAATCGAACATTATAACTCTAAAAATCATTTTTTTTTGTCAATACAATATTCATATACAACCTTATGAATACCAAAGTTATGCCATTATTTCGAAAATCATTTATAAATACTATGTATTCATCTAGGATGACTAAATGAAATAAATATTCAATGGAATTTTACCTTAAAATGTGGTAAAAATTTGCATTCCGAAATTAAAATATATGTATGAATGCTTTTAATATATTTAAAAAGTAAAACATAGAGATTATTCAGGCATATGAGTGGGTGTAAAAAAAAATTTGATGATGGGTAAATCAAAACTATATTTTCCTAAAATTTTTCAAAATAATTGTATTAAAAAAAGACAAATTGTCCATGAAATGTTCAAGTTTCTCATTATAAAATATGTTAAAACTTTATAAATTATATTAAATATAATCATTTGAAAAAACATAATACGAAAACAATTCAAAGGAGCTCATACCACCAGCTGAATTATTCATACAGTATTATCATTAGTGTGATTGTTTTATAAATAGAAAACAAATAGAATATGAAACAAATGTGAAAATGTATTCATAAATACATAATAAAAACAATTCAGAAAATTTGTATGAAATTTATAAAAAATATCAGAAACTAAAGGAATGAAAAGTCATCTAAATGTTATAATAAATTTAAAATGCAAATAATTCTAGATTTTATATACCATTTGAAACTTTCATAATGACAAATAGGTCTGATTATAAATGTCATATTTTTTTCAAGAATTAATCTTATATAAATTGCACATAATAACATGTTTATTTTATTTAAACCTTATTATTTATGAAATAGTTTTAATATAATTTTTAATTTTATTAGACAGTTGAAAAAAATGCAAAAATAACAAAAAAAACAAATTTTCCAATTATACAATTAAACCAACATCACAAAATAATGATAGAGAAATGTCGCGATAAGCAGTATTCTACTGATCAAATTGTATTGTTTTTTAAATCTTGATTGTCTCAAATATTGCTTAGAAAATATGTAATATTAAATTATAACCAAAATGGAGATTATCTAAATAAAAAAGGAAATCCAATCTAACCTATTCCTTATTTTTAAAAATAATTCGGTAAAATCATATTTCAATTGTTGGAAACATAAATTATAAAAAATTAAAAAATCAAAAAGTCACTAATATCATCGGTAATAAAAAAAACAGTTTATTGAGCAACTTTCTTGAACAATTGTAGAATATGTTAAAAAAAACAGGTTTTGTAATCAATACAACCTTATTATACATAATATTAATAAAAATAAATAATAAAAGATTATTGATATATAAAATAAATATATAATATATTATAAATATATTATATATACAATATATATCATATCAAAATTTGTGCATTTTAATATATTTATAATTAACAAATATTTTGAGGCATATATTCAATGGTATCCTAAGAAAAGCTTGCTAATAAATATATTAATTGCAATTAAAAAAATAGCATCAGAAATTTGATTGCTGATTTTGCAATTTAATTTAAAATCTTTCGGCAATCATTGGGCTATATGCAATTATTTTAAATGGATGAAAAATACATTGAAAAAAGCTTTCCAAGATAATCTATTCATGTAATTTTTTAAAAATTCAATTGCTAAATTTTAAACTAATCAAATTTATTTTATGTGAAAAACATTTTTTATGGAATTTTATAAACCTAAATAAAATGAAAATTAATACCAGTTGTTAATAAAAATGATTTAATAAATCTGCTTATTTAATTGAAGATAAAACAATTTTATGCAATTTCTCCATGTTTGTATCAATAATTTCAATTTATTTATTAAAAATTATAATATAACTATGTAAAATTAAAAATTAAAAATTGCTTACATCAATAATAAAAAATTAATTCTTAAATAAACTTGGTCGTTTTCATATTTTTAAACAATGGTATTTATTAATTTTCAATATAATGGAATTTTATATTAATAGATAAAAATGCTAATGATGCATTAATTTGCAATACTTTAAAACATTTTTGTAGAAGCTATTAAAGTTTTCAATAGTTTAAATTTGAAATTTACAATATATTTCATTTGAAATTAAATCTAATTGAAAATCAATAAACATTTAGTAAAAAATGTTAATTTTATTTTCGAAAAATGAATCTGTAATGTATTTCAATTACCATTAATTGAATTAAATTGTGTATAAATTCTATTTCAATCACATTCATAAATTTTCATTGAATATAATTTTATATATATAATAATAAAAAATAATATTATATATATATTAATATATTCTATATTTAAAACTTAATCAATCTATAAATAATATATTATAATTATGTTTATAAATATATATAACAAATTATATATTTATAATATATATGTCGCTATATAATTATCTAGCATTATAACTTCATTATAAAAAAAATTTACGTTTAATTCCTATTATAATAAATATTGTATCAAATTATAAAACGATTTAAAAAGACTATTCAAAATAATTTAGTTGGTCCCTGTTATATAATATTGAAAAATTAAAATAAATATATAATAGAACTTACAGATTGATATATATTGTTTTTTATTTTATAATTTTAATGGCAAATTTCTGATTTCATAATGGCCATTATATCGTTGTACCGAACCTGTAATGACAACACAATAACCACCACCCACCCATCCAACCTTCATGCTTAATTAAATAACAAAATAAAACTTCCTTGTTAACACTTAAATGTATTAAAAAATCATAAAAATGCATCAAATATTTGTCACCATACAATTTGACACTTTTTTTGTTTGGAGGCAATTCCATTTAATGTTGAAATTAAATCATCCATTTTTTGCGACAGAACTTTTAAGTTACAATTCTAGAAAGAATAAACTTTGTCTATGTACATGATTTTACACATGATACAAATGTATTGTAATATTAAATTTCCCCAATGTGATTTTTGGTTTCATGTATGTCAAATATAATCCTAAAAAAAGTTCTTTTTTTAATTATAATTAATTTTCATTTCGAAAAATATTTACAAGCGATTCTTAATTTTATGAAAGAACTTTATTTCTGTTCATGGTATTATTTTTCATCAAAAGAGAGATGTGAACTTCGGTTTGATACTTTTTAGGGATCATTATCAGCGAACAATGTCACAACAAAATTTAATACTGAACTTGGATAAACAGGAGTTCAAATTCTACTTTTTTATTTAACTAACCATTTAATGCAAAAATGTGCAATAAAGTTGTTAAAATAATGACATTTTTAAAAACATTACATTTAAAATGAAATTTGTATTGCCATTTCAACTATTTATGAAAACCTTCAAGGGTAAACTATCTAGCTTTACGGAATACCGTCAACGATGTGATAAACAAATATGAAACATAATATAGATAATTTTTAAGTTAAATTATATAACAATTTAAGTTAGAATTAATTTTTGCTAAATTTTACTGAAATTTTAATCAAAATTGATTACAAGCTGATGAAAAATAACTATCAACCGTTATAAATCTTAAGAAAACAAAATTGATGAATGAAAATTGAATTTATTTAATTCAATTTTATGATAGATCATTATTGAAAAATATTTCAAACTGTGGTTCTGAGAGAGTATTTTGTTACATTGACCTGTATTTCTGTACAAAAATGACATATATTCATAAAAATTTCCTAGGATTTCATATGATAAAATTATCTAATATTAGGTTTAAAATTAACATTTTTATTGAAAAAATTAAATGGCATAAAAAAAATTTTGCAATCATGGAAATAAATAAATAAATATAAAGATTTACATATTTGTAATATAATAGCAAGATTGGATAATATCGAAAATTCAATAGTAATATTAAATATTATGTATACTGATTATTTATAATACTAATCGTTTGTTTTTTGCAGATACATGATGGCGAATTTATTACGCGGTAGCTAGTTCTAAATTCATGGATTCTGTAGCATATATTTGATATGAACCGAAATTGTTAAACCATGTGACATTCAAGACTTTCAGTCAGAAAATTGGAAATTTAATTTTACTTTTCTGTTGAATTTCGATTCAGCATATATTACATAAATGCATAATGTACATTTTTATATAATAAAAGAAGATTTTTTTCCAATTTCAATACATTTGTAGTTATTTTTATTTATACAGGTATCTAAATTCAAAATGTCGTTTTGTCAAATATTTATATAAACTTTAACTATAATAAATATGCATCAAAATAAAGATAGTTTAATAGAATTCAAATAATTAAAATATAACTAAATGTAATTGTTTAATAAAATTCCTACATGCAAAAATAGTTTGAATTGAGTTATGTCATTAATTATGTATCAATTCTATATTTTGATACCCTTGGCAATATATATATATATATATATATATATATATATATATATATATATATATATATATATATATATATATATATATAATATGTTCCATATGTTGATTATTCGTTGGAGTCAAATATCTTGATAAGTTCCATTAAGGAACGTTAACATTTGGTTATATGAATTGTTGAAATCGGTGTGCATCATGATAGTAAATCCTTTATTCGACTTTACGCTCATAAATATGGCGTCGGATTCATACAGCTTTCAATTAAATAATACACATCACTTAACATGTCTACGCAAAATCCAACCCTAAACCGTAACAGAAAGTATGTTGACGAGTAAGTCGATCTCCGGGTGACCAAAGGCTGGTCACGTTATGTACAGTGATGCTAACATGACAACATAAAGATTAACAAGGGATCACGGTGGGAATAACATTGCGTAGAATAATAATAAGCACCTTAGACAATTTGCAACCCACAAACATGAGAGAATTGTTTCAATGCTGACGATATTATGATATTCCTGGAACATGTAACAAATAAATAAAATTAATGCCTTGCAGATCCCTAGCCTTCTTAATTGGCAGCGATCATACCATATGTTTTGATCATTCCTACGAATAAGCCAGGCGGCATGGTTGTAACTGCATACAAAGGGTCCTTAAATATTCAATACCACAAATGTCATAAGTATGTAAATCAACCGATCTTTTTATCCTAAAAGTAACAGCCATGAATGTCTATACAAAAAACCATGACTTATGACTTCAGCGAAGATATTCCTCGCGATCGATTACGACTTTGCCCAAGAATGTGCTTTCTGTGTTAGCTAAAGATGGCGATACCGTGTGCGGTCCGTTGAACAATCTATACTGGCGCCTTTCAGTCAAATAGACTTGAAGACTAAGTCATATGTTGACCAAATGTGTGCTGCAGCCTCCCTGGGAGCAGCAGAGAGGGTGAATCCTACAACAATATATTTGCGACAAAATCGATTAAAGCCTCAGAATGCCAATGGAGCCTTCCTACGAAATCTCATATTTTAACCAAAAAAAAATTAAAGGTCCCATTTTACAAATGGAGCCTTAGCGATTTTGTCGTGAATACATTGTCATAACCACACTCAAATTGCTGCCATCTACGTCTACAAATTTTTGCGACAAAATCGATTAAAGCCTCAGAATGCCAAATGGAACCTTCCTACGAAATCTCATATTTCAACCAAAAAAAAATTAAAGACCCCATCTTAGCGATTTTGTCGCAAATACATTGTCATAACCACACTCAAATTGCTGCCATCTACGGTCGCAAATATGTTGTCATTTCACCCTCTCTGCTGCTGATTAATACAAATTATTTAACCGATATTTGTTAGCTTTTCACAAACAGACTAATCGATAATACTTCACCACGTAGATCAATTAAATTATTTGACTGATCGGTGAGTGTAAAATTAATTCTGGTTAGTGAATCATTTTGACATTGCATATAGACTGGATTAGTCGGATTCTCAACAATTAAAAATCCGGGGGGTGCTGTTGGTGCAAATGAATAAAGAATGTAACCCTGTCGGGCTTGATTTGATTGTTCCATATTAATTTGATAACTTCCTTCGATTACATCACACGTTAAATTAAGTGCGATCACCGATGAAATATTCACATTGTTCGGTGCGATATGTCTACCGTCGCCGTCGGGAGAATTATTATAAGTGAGGATAATAGGCTTCGGCTGGCTATCTTTCCATGATTGATAAATTTTATTAAATCCTTCGTCGATGGCAGTTCTGAGTTTTTTCTTTAACTCGGGAACATTATATCCTGGTAATTTATAATTTGGATTTTCATTTATATTTTTTTTATAATCTTGAGCTGAGCTAGTTTTTGAAATCGGGCTATTTTCATCAGTGAAGAGATTAGTAATCCTCGAATTAAATATTTCCATGTCATCGATGATTTTATTACCCGCGGCGACTACACTAGTAAACTCAGCTTGTGTAAGAAAGCCAGATCTTAACGAGGGTAATAACGACAAAAAATCATTATTCATTCTATCAAGGATGTGATCTTTAATATCTACAAATGTTGGACTTGTTTCATGTATTTCCAGAATTTCACCTTCCTGTGGGATATAATCATTAAAAAATGGAATTCTCCACACATCTTCACCATATTGATTCTTACGTCGATATCTTTTTGTGAAGTTTATATCCTCGAATTTTTTATATCCTTTTGATGGATTTTCAGGTCCTATTTCATCAGTGACGTAATCAGATTTTACAGGCTCGGTCGTGTAATTACCAGCACTTCTAGGTTGATCTTCGGGCCATCCTAATACTGTTCTTATTGAACTGTTATAAATATCTACAACGTACCCAGGAGAGCCTATTTCAATTGTAGATGACAGTGTTGGTTCATGAACTGTTATCGCAATTTTTGATTCTTTTTTAGTAATGGATTTTATTCTACGTTGTAATTCATTATTAATTTGCTCAATTTGATAGGACCCAGTTGGTATTGAAACAACGTTCCAATCTGGAGTGTCATCTTTTTTATTCCTATATGCAAATACCAGAGAATTATTAGGTCTCTGACCGCCAAATGGAACCGATCTGATATTAGGCCAACTATGATACACTCGTAATTTTGCCAACGCGATTTCCTTTACTGAAACAGGTGAGGGAAAATTCACACTGAATTTAGGGTTTGTTGACGATATTGATATCATGCTTGTTTTCCGCGGAGTGGTATTTTCTGCTATCCGCTGAAGTAGTTGAATCTCTTGCGACATTATTATTATTATTCACAATGTCTAATTTTGCAATAGATGAAAAAACGCTAGCGTTTTTAATCGTAGTATCATAAATACGTATCATCGCGGAGAATTCGTCTTCGGTAATTATCGTATCATCAATCGATGATGACATCAACGAGGATAATTGTGAGTAACCGTTAGATACTGCTTGATGTTTTACTATATAGTCGTTAAGTTTTTCTTGAGAACACGATGATATTTTTTTAGTAATAGCATTTGCAAGTCCAGCAAATGTTGTCACCGCGGAAATAGCAATTGGGACAGCAATCGGAGCTACCATTGTTACTGAAGATAGTATAATACCAGCACCGGCCATTATACCAGATACCGAGTATACTGTAACATCAATTGCGGTAATTCTCCTGCGATACTTTTTAATTTTTATTTCATATTCATCAATGAGTGTTTTGAGTTTTGTTAAGAACTCTTTGACGGTATCATAGCGATATTGCGATGATGGAATCATATTATTTTAAAACCTCAAGTGGTTTTTAATTGTTAAAAATTCTAATTTAGATCAGCTACAAACTCCATGTACCATACAAATGATGTCTTATTTAAATTAGGATCAGTGCTTGTTATTGTAAACCGTTTGTATTCACCCACGTCAATAGTCGTTGAAATCACGTTGTTGTATCCATATGAAGTCGATGATGATATATTAAACTGATTCAGTGACACTATTGTTAATCGATAAATACCCTTGTTTGACACAGTGAGGGTTACTGTATTCTTTTTAGGTTCCCAATCTAATGATCCAGAGAGAACTGTGTATATCATATTTATGATATTTCTCTCATGAGGAATCTTTATTCTTTCAAGTAGCGGAAGATTGTCTGTTTTAAATTTTGTAATATCCTCGATAGATTTTTTAATACTATTAATGCTATCTCTAATAATACTAAATCCAGCATCATTAATATTTTTAATACTGGATTTAATTTCATCAAAATTGGATTTAATTTCAGCGAGAGATGGAGAGGTTACCGCTGGTGTTCCAAAGAATTTATTGATAATATTTCTACGAAGGGAAGTATATGTTGTTATATGTTTTTCAAGTTCTTCATTTAAATTTTTTAATGCATCTGTGATTGTAGAAACGAGTACACCCGGTTTGAGTTTTCCATCATTTGAATATAACGCTATTGTATCTTCAACGACGTCACGTCTTCGTATTAAGACATCATCCAATGAAACATTACTAGATTTCAATTTGCCCTGGCGATCTTGAAATACAACTATTTCCCCAGGATCTACACTTGACAAATTTAATGTCTCGGCGATTTCATCTTCGATTATTTTTTTTACACTTTCGACAGCGAATTTGCTATCGGTTTCTGTTTTTTTTGATTCTGATAAAGGTCGTCCCCAAATATCAATCATTATACGAAAATGCTACGTTTTTCTAAATCATAACGCTATCGTTTTTGCCATTGCCTGCTAGTATATTCATTAACAACAACTTGTGGTGGTTTCCTTGGAAATTTAGATATCTCTGCAAGGAAGTTTAATACTTCACGACCGCATATCGGTGGATCATTTAACTGTTGTGTTGGTAGCGTGGAATAAAAAATTGGAGATGACTTTGTTATTGTGGATACATATCGCATGAATTCTTTTGGTGGAGCTAATCCATATGAATCAAAATAGACAATTCCACGTGGATCAATTGCATATGCGACCCAATGAGTTCCTTTTCCGCTGCTGTTATCGAGATTGATAATACCCGTTTCATTTTTCATTGGTTTTGACGGTAATTGATCTCTCATGAAAACTCCTCTAAAGTTTTTTATTGATAATGATTTTACAGCATCAATTAAATCAAAATTGGACATTGGTGAAAATCCTAGGGATTTTTCCACTAATAAGCCGTTCCTGGTATTCTTAGGCCCGTGCCCTTGTACCAATTGTGTGGAGTTCCTGGTAGTCTTAGACCCTTTCCTTTTTTTTTATAGCCTTTCCCAGTAGCTTTTTTCAGGGCCATTCCTGCAGCAGTACCAACGGCTCCTAACGCTGCCGCCTTCGCAACCGCTGGGGCAGCCGCTGCAATCAATGCTGGAATAGCAGCTAACAGCGGGAATATTCCACCCGATTTTATCATACTGGCGATAGCTGCTTTCGAAAAATCAATTTGAACTCCTCGTTTGTTCTTTAGCGCATCATTGAAATGTTTTATTTGACGATCTGTCAGTGATAATTTATGTGCACCACCGGACATTTGAGTGGGTTTCAGCGTTATTGTAGTTCCACATTCTTTAGCCGACTTTGATTTCAATTTCTTGACCTGACCATCAGTCAACTGGACATTAACAATACTATATGTCATTCTATTCTAAAATGTAATTTACACTTTCAATTGATCTTATTGTGAAAATCCTAACTACATGTTTGGAAAATCAAAGATTTTCTACTGGTGCATCAATAAGTCTCATTCGTCCGCCAACTCCTTCTAACAACATTGATTTATCACTGAGAATGACAGCAACTGCTCTATAATCGGCTATACCAGCAGGGCGTTGTACCCGAGCTTGGAAGTATATATCAACAACAGATTGTCTCATCATGTCAAGATGTTCCAATGAAAAGTAATAAATCGGATAGTGTTTTTCAAAATCAATTTGCGATATTTGCAAACCAGTATCAACATTTTGATCACGACCCATATACGACAATATTCTATGATATACACGAGCTATGTTGTTGTTTTCATAATTAAGATGTACAATCTCTGCTGGCTCTTGTTGTCCGTTTATTCTCAACGAAACTTCACTTACTCCTAATTTATCAAATATCATATGACTAGATAATTGTCGACCCACTCGATTTGCATCCTGTAACGCTATAAAGATATGACGTGGAGCTGAAACACCTTGTTTTGATGCTAAGTGCCATGTAAATGTGCCATTTACATTATCCTGCTTCGTATCAGTCGTTGTTGTTAGCCAACTTAGCAATGATTTTCCACCTGTGTCCATAAACGATAGTAATTCTTGCTCTATTGTAACTGCTGGTGTCAAGACGGGTATCCATAGAACCAATTTATTTAAAATGACTTTACCATCATCAACACCATTAGCATGCCAAATTGCATCATTGTCATTTTCTTTTCGCACTAACACAACCGTATGCTTTGCTCCATAGATGACTTTTCTGACATTTCTACAGAATCCGAATATATGATGTAACGGAATTGCACATGAAAACCGTCGATGTTGTCCTTTCAATGTTCCATTTCGTGTTGCAAATCCTAGATTGAAATTACCATTAACCCTTTTTAAAATGTCGAATTCAGCGCCTGGTCTATCTTCACGGTCTAGATTAGCTGCGAGTTGTTGATCAACTTCTGCAGTATCTACCGCAGTTCGTACTTTAATAAACTGAATATGGTCAGCATGATCAGAAGTATCCTTAGCAAACATCATAGACGGACCAGCCGACCTTGTATAATCATCAGAATATCTCGCAAGTCCGATTATTGTTGTTGCAATATCAACATCTTGTTCTATTGATTCAATTTCTTTTCCATCAATGATATATCTTGCACTGTTAAATAGCGCCATAATGCCATTATTTACAAAACCAACTCGGATATTTTGGTCATTCCCATATGGTGTATCAGCTGCAACATTTGTTACAAGCTCTCCTTCTACTTCAATAAACGCCTCACACGGCAAAAAGTATCTACTTGTATCTTGAACTTGAAGTTCAACTCTCCCTCGTTGATTTGGCTCTCTTGCAGGATAGGCATAATACTGATAGTTAATTTTAGAATCATCTTTATTCACCGGTGCCGCCATATCAAACGCTGGATCAGCAATTTTTTTAAATGCCATTTATACTAAAACGTATCGTTTTTCTAAATCATTTTCTTTTTCGATTTCCTCCAAGACCGCTTCCCGCTATCATACTTGCAATATTACTACTATCTGGTGAAGTCATTGCTAATGATGCTAGTTTTTGTTCCACTGCGTTATTTATCACTTTACTGACATTTGCAGGCATCATTGTTGTTGAAGGTAGCGGTGGTGGTGGTTTTCGTCCGAATCTAGATTTCACCAATGACGTTATTCTATTCTTTGCGGTAGAAAAGGCCGTTCCTGCAAGATCTCCAACAGCGTTAATTCCCTTATTACGAATAACATCAATGGCTTTCATCGCTAATTGTTTAGCAATTGGTGCTACTTTTGGGGCTATTCTTGTGAATAAACCAGCCATGGTATTTCCAAGGCCGTCACCGTAGTATGCCTTATAAACGGGTAATCTTGAGTTCACTACATACACGTTTGTTGGTTTATTGTGATTATAGTGTACTATCATCTTATTTGAAATGACTTTGCAATTTCTAAATACAATTTCAATCGCTAAATTCCCCCGGAATTCCGTCCATTAACTCATCCAAGAGTTCTCGATACGTATGAATATCAATTATCCCACCTTGGAATAATCGTCTGCAAATATCAAATGCTTCATTAGTTATTTCGACTGAGTTATTCCCAGCTCGCTTACCTCCCATAAGAACCTCAAGTCGTGATATATCATTAATGATATTACTAGGACACATATGAGAATCATGATGAGAACTTCCATAACCCCCTCCTGAAGAACTTTCTGGTTCGGAAACGTTTTGAATTTCTGCAGCTGATTCGGAAACATTTTGAATTTCTGGAGATTGTCGACCTCGACCTCGACCTCGACCTCGACCTCGACCTCGTCCTCGTCCTCGACCTCGACTTTGTTGTTGTTGATCTAAACCATACTTATTAACTCCCATTTGAAAAGCTAGGTAATTCAAGTTACCCTTATTTAAATTTCCGGGTTCATTTTTATTAATTTTAAATAACCAATCCACCCATTGATCTCGTTTTATTGTGTTTTTTTTATACTCATCTTTTAAAAATTCCCTTCTGTTATAATAACTTTTGACAGCAAAGTCACCAAATGACGCATAGTCTTCAGGTTTCAGCAATTGAATTCGTCTGATTTCTTCTATAGCTTCATCAGTGAATTTCTCGTTAAAAGGAACACTTTTTTTAGTGGAAACACTAGCATCTTCAACGTGGTTATCATCAGTATCAATATTACCCATTTGTTGTATTTCTCGCTGAGTTTGTAACTCACCTGAAAGCTGTTTTATTCCCTCGTGAGTTTTTTCAGTTTCTGTAGCAATCTTTCCTAATACATCAATAATAGGTACTGCTCCCTCTTTAGGGATGTCGCCGTATATAGCACGTTCTGTTGCAAGTTTCATATCTTAGTGGCTTTAGTTACAGGGGCAAAAAGTTGTTCGCTTCCAATAGAAAAGTCAGTCTGCGCTTGCTGTCTAAGTTGTAGTTTATCTCGCACGTTATCTCGAATTGGTATAAACTCTTTCAGTAATGCTAACCTCTCACGGGCTAGTCTGGTAGTTAATGCTTCTGATGTCATTATTGGAAATGCTAACGATTTTTCAATTGTCGGTTTCACTTGCATCAATCAAACGTCTTATAGATTTCACTTTCAAAGCAATCTCTGACCGAACTTGGTACTGTTCCCCGAGTTTCTTTCTAATGGCTTCAACTATACTAAATAGCCGAATGAATAAATTAATATCATTGTTATACAAAGAAGCATTAACCGCTTTTTGGATTCTTTTTATCAGTGAATACATTTTAGGTAGAACATATCTTCCATGTTTTAATTGTATATCAATTTGTTCAAATTCATTCAAAAGTCTGTCTTCATTCAAAAATTCAGAAAGTACGATTCCTTGATTTCTTAAATTTGATATTTCTGTGATGATAGATGTAATATCTTGAAATTCCATTTATTATTATTACTAATGTATTTGTATCTTTAAAATATTTTTATATACAAAAAAACAAAACATATACAATGCCCGTCTCTTCTCTCATTCGAGTTTCGAGGCAAGAAAGGGCACATACATTAAAGACTTATACAATACCCTAACCCCCCAATCGAGTTCAAGGGCGGGTTATATGGGTATTAGACGTGAAATCCAAGTGATTTCTTTACAAACATTGAACAATACATTACATATATACAATGCGATTATATAGGATATATACAATGAATGAATATTTACAATGCGATTCAATGAATGAATATTTACAATGCGATTCAATGAATGAATATTTACAATGCGATTATATAGGATGGTTATATACAATGAAATGATAGGATGGTTATATATACAATGAAATGATAGGATGGTTATATACAATGAAATGATAGGATGGTTATATATACAATGAATGAGTATTTACAATGAATGAATATTTACAATGCGATTATAGGTTATATATACAATGCGATTATATAGGATGGTTATATGATAGGATGGTTATATGATAGGATGGTTATTATGATAGGATGGTATGATAGGGACAGTACAGGACGATACAAACATGAAACGACGGGGCGGACCTACACCCAATCTGCCAATCAAAAGCAACCCAAGAAATTAACCCTGGTTGCAGTTGAAAAAATTCAACCACACCATGTCAATGGCGTGGGAGTTTTAATTGGCAAAGTGGGCTTCGTTTTAAAGCCCCAAACTTATTACGGCTCATATTATATATAAGGTGAACTAATACTGCAGTGTCAATGTGTAGGTGTGTATTTATTTTCCTAGCATTTCATAATGAATACTGTGTAGTAATTTCAATGGAAGCTAAGTATTTAAATAAAACATTAAAACAAGAAATACAACTGTTAAATAATAGCAATTTTTTTATTAATTTCTATAATATTACGATTAAATAATCGTAGTAATAATGGATTTACATGACAAGATAACTCCGTAATGGGGGATCCCTGTCAATTCAGGACCCTGCTATTTCTTGAATCGAGAATGATATTTTTCTGAATTTTATTACACATAGCCACACTAAAACTAAACTACATGTAGCGCATTTTACTATTTTGACCTCACATACAATCTATTTTAATTTGTAATTTTAAAGTAATTTCATTTTCATACAAACGCTGTTAACGCCGTCTTTGTAATTGGGATTTTTAAAAAATCTATTAATAGAACCCTGGCCCAGTGTCTTGTCTTACACGCGCGCGTTCCGGTACAATAACTATATTTACTATGTGGCTGTTCCGGCTGTTCCAGTTATTGTCATTTACTCTTTTAATGCATATATAAGTGAATATTGCGAATAAATATTGAAAAAAAAAATATGTACACAATGATATTAACGCGCGAAACGTTTTTAGTGTATTGCCCTATGGTAATTGATCTGAATGGTAAAATCATGCAAAAATGACTAAAATAGCATAACTCACTATTGAGAGTTATCTTGTAAATAGGAAAACTTTATTCTATGTCCATTTTTCTTTGAGATAGCTGTTTGATAAATCCCTTCAGCAACTTTTCGTACTGAAGGAATACATATTCCAAAATATTTTCCCGCAGCATTCATTGAATGAAAAACTCTTTCTTCATTCGTCGTTGTATCAAATGACTGTACTGGTCTCTTTCCAACTGACTTACAAGTCCCTGTCTTTCCGTTTTTTATATTCTCTCTTTGAGAAATGCATTGTAAATTGGAAATCGCGTTATTTTGAATATTAGAATCAATGTGATCAATAACACAGCCATCTTTAATCGGTCCCATATAACACTCAAAGACTACCCTATGACAGAGATATCCCTTTCCTCCAGCAGTAAATTTCAAGTATCCCTGATTATTAACATATCCCACGGGTTTCTTTAGTCTACAGTGTCTAACAACACCATTACGAGATATTTCATAATTAACGAGTATTGGATGTGGTCTGAATTCTTGCTCCATTTATATATAATAATACTATTTGTCTAATTCATCATTTGCTTTAATTATAAATCTATTAATGTAGTCTTGAGGGGTTTTTATGATTTTGTCTTTGACAGAGTCATGGTTAGGGTCAATGATGGCGTTTTTTATTCGTTTATCATAATAACGTTTCAATTCTCTAAACCGCTTACCCCCACAATTGATACATAATTGTGATTTTCCTCTCACACCCACCCCACAATTTATGCATGGGGACGGGCCTGTCGAATTATTTCTGACACTCTGTAAGTGATATCCACAGAATTCACCTCTACACGATTTATTGCATGGGGTTACTGATCCGATCATAAGCCATTTGCAGTGATTCATTATATATAAACAAACTTTTCTATTTAAATACTTGTCTTATTTATATGAATGAAGAATTCAAGAGATTATCGGCAATCAAGCCTCGGAAAAATATTAAATTCAATCTTGATAGAACTCTCGAAGACGTACCAAAAGAGAGAATAACTAATAGAAGTCTGATTAGAAAAATACGAGATTGTGTTCATGAGTTTAAACAGGATGGTGCATCACACACCTGGTCAACATTTAGAATTGATGGTGTTGTTGATGCTAGAATGAATGATGAAACAGCAGCTATGATACTATCACAACTTGGCAATAAACGGTATTTTATCAGAGTGAAATTCATTATCAAATTAGAATCGGGCGAATATATTATAAGAGACAAATTTGTTCCAATTCTCAAAGATGGGACATCAGTCATTGTTAGCCGTTATTCCAGACCAGGGCTGTTAACTGGAATTGATAAACCATACTATGAAAAAGCGTATCCAGAAACAGCAGTCGTTTATGGGATGTATCCGTTAAATAACCCTGACATTGGAAAACTAGCACCAATGAAACAGTCAACGTCAGCGGAAAAGCCACTCAACTGTGTGGCACAAAGAGTCTTAGAACATTTTACAAATGCACTCCGTGGGAATAAATTAACCGATCTAAGACATAAAAAAATAGATGAATGGGAGCTAACAGTGAAAGAGAACGGAGCAACTATTTCCGATATAGCTAGATTGGAAAAGTCGTTGAGATTTCCGATAACCGTTTTAACGATAACTGGCGAAGTATTATACGAATCGAAATACAATAAAAACGGAGCTCCAATCAAAATTATTGATCATAACAAGCACGCATGGACATCCGCGGTTACAATATTCCCGCGAGACAGAACAGTGAAGTATATCCCAGAAGAATTCACCAAGGATGGTATTCTCACTGAAGAAAGATTATTCGATGCTATTGCTAGTTTGTGTAAAAACGACCATGTATCAGTATGGCTACTTCATAGTTTTGAAGATGAAGAATGTCAATTCAATCAATTTGTGAAACCTAACGGTGAATTATATCGTACTGAAAGTCTACATAATAGGATGAAAAATCTAGCAATAAGTCTCAGTGAAAACGCTAGCGTTTTTAATGAAAAATCCGAAGATTACGAACAGTTACTTACAAATTGTTTTACAATTCCATCAGTTGCAGCTCATTTTGCAAGAAAGAAAAATAATTGGAAACCAACACGAAAAGAGTTTTTACAGGATGTTCAATCCAGCTGTTTGGAATATTATCATGGCGGTCTATGGAACGTTAAGTACAATCGTGAGAATATGATATCAGTTGATATCGTTGCCTGTTATCCAGGAAGTTTTCTAGGATATGGATTCGCTGGTGAGTATTTTAAACGGTTTGGACATCCCACACATGAAATGACTCGCGTTGCTATTAATGGACCACTGCCTGATTTTGATTTGACCGGTTTTGCTTGCGTAGTATCATTTGAATTCGCTGAAGGACTTCATCCGTGTTGTTATGTTTGGATTGGTAGACACATGGCTGAAAGGATGTGGTTACCAATAGTGTTATTGCGATATATGATTGATTGTAAAGTGTTAGTTTCGTTGATTGTCAGCGAAGCGATTATCTCATATCGAAAACAAACCAATGTCTGGTTACCAGAACCAGAATGTCTTGATAGTATAATCGATAAGTCTAGAAAACATATTGATGCTGACGAGGAGTACATCATTGAATGGTCAAAAAAGATATTTAATCAACGAAATAATGAAGCAAAGGATCTCGGCCGAAGAATAATCGGTAAATTTACACAGGGTGGAAAAAAATTTAACTTTAAAAAACAATCCTCACGATTGATTATAGATGATGCCGAATACGACTTCGTTATTAAAGATGCAGTAGAGAAAAATAGATACGCAAATTGTAAAACAGCCTTCTTGTCCAATAAAACAAAGTTAGGTAGAATTGTTACTTACAGTGATGGAGAAAGCTCTGCATATCTACATTTGAGAGCTTCTATGCTGGGTTATGCATCTATCAATTTATTTGCAATGATAAATAGATTTCCTAGTATAGCAGTCAGAGTTGCAATTGATTCAATGTATGTCGATAAAAAATATATCAAAGAGATAACTAAATTTACTAATAGCGAAGAGACTTGGGGAACATGGCGAATTAAACAAGAAATACAACGCGATTATTCTGAATCAGCAGACGTTGAGATTAAAAGCAGTTACCTGAAGAACGATAATTCTATCAGTGAAAAATCTATGTCTAAAGCACCACCGATATCAGATCCAATTTGTAGATATAAAACAGTTTATTTAAACGGTTGTGGTGGATCTGGAAAGACAACACGTGCGATAGAATTATATCGAGAGAGAACGTCCATGATTGTACTCACACCAACCCATAGACTAGCGAGAGAGATCAAACAACGAAATGTTGAAGCTTGCACGTATCATAGTTTTTTTCGATACAAGGGCGATGCTTGGACTCCTGAGCGAATGGGTGAGAAATTTATTCCAGCGGTTATTATTTGGGATGAAGCATGTACTGTTTCAGAAGATGTATTAAAAATGTTTCTTGATTGGTTATTGCAAAATAATACAAAAATTATATTGTGCGGCGATCATGGTCAACCACCACCATTTGTTGGTAGAAGTCCACATAATTGGTTAAAAGGATTTGTTGATTATTACGAAGAAATTGATACTGACTATAGAGCACTCGATGAGCAGTTACGTGAGTTTAAAAAACTAATTAGATTACAACCCGATAGAATTCAATGTGAAGTAGCGCGTGAAATAATTTCTGAAACACCTATGAATGATTTTTGGGAAACATGGAAACCAAATGATTTTGTAGTAGCAAGTAGAAAGATAGTCAGAGACGCACTTCAGAAAAAGTTGTTTGAGCTACACAAGAAAAAATTCCCAACGTTTCCAGTACCATTGTGTTATAGACCATTGGATACACGAAAGCAGAATATTGAAGTTGAAATTCCAGGCCAGACGGAGAAACAGATTCTAGTGTTAAATGATATTGTGCTAGTTGATATCAATACTGTAGAAGATGCATTATACGCTGATAAATCACCATGGACGCTTGGTTATGTAACAACAATACACTCGTCACAAGGATTGACCATCACGGATACAATTGTTTGGATAGTTGATAATCGCATTGAATGGTCAAATTTAGTCTATCTCGCAGTGTCCAGAGTACGACGAATAAATCAACTACGAAGGATTGTTTTCGATGATGATTTTAATGCAAACGATGACAACACTGATATTAGCATCATTAATAAAAAACTCTCTGGCTACAAACAGCAGGACAAAAAAAAACAACGAGAATTTGATATTGATGCTGAAGTAATAATTGCATTAAAAGAACAACAGAATAATCACTGCGCCAGTTGCAATTGTATAATGCACTGGCAGTATTCGGATAAAGACCCTCGACAATTCACCGTAGACAGAAAAAATAACAGTCTTGGTCATGTCAGAAACAATGTGATGTTGACCTGTCTTGAGTGTAATAGACGTAACGGAGCTAGTTAAGACCATGTGGCGGTAATTGAGTATCGTCCGGAATGACTTGTAGTTGTTCGCGTGTAAAACCACGCTGAGGTGCAGTTGAATCCAATCTGTAGATTGGAGGTCTACCAGTTGATCGCGTTATAGTTGAAATTTTATGCGTAGTAACACTCCATATAGGATCAGTAGCTCTTCTTTTACCGCCTTCAAGCTCTCCTGGTTCGTATAAATATCTCACAGTAACATCACCGAGAAGTGGCTGAGTGCTAACCCGCTGCGGTTGTTCGGGAATATATTCTTTTTTTATTGCAATATTTGGTTTCATATTAATAGTTCGAGTAATCTCATTATTTAACGCTGCAACTACACTCGGTAACCTTTGGACCCATTCACGAGATCGTTTTTCTTGGATGAATTCTTTTGCATATTGATATCCAAATAACCGTTCTGCAAGAGTTCGATTAAATCGTTCTACAATTGCCTGATCACGATGTAACGCAGTATGCCCCGTCGTATTGTAACACTATGAGTTTTCATTGTTGATAGAACAGCACCTTGAAATTCTTTGCCAGGATCAACTTGTAATAGATTTGGCCATCTTAGAGGACCTCGTCGATAAATCCTTTCAAATGCAGAAGCGACTTCAGAAGCTGACTTTGTTTTCAATGGTTCTGCTTGTTTAAATCGACTCGCAATATCAACTACAGTTAGCGCGTATTTGTAACCATGGTCATGTGGTAAAAACAATAAATCAGCCTGATGAACTTCATTGGGTACGGTAACATCAAAATGAGAATAATTAATTTGTTTAGGCGGTGGTAGATAAATTTGCCATATAGCTTGTTTGGATAACCAATCTTTTGCAGTGGATTTTTTCACTTTTGCAGCGTTAGCGAGTTTACTGATTGCTGCTTTACCCCTCCAGTATCCTTTCGGAGAATAATAAATAGATTCCATACTATAAAAACACTGGTGTTTTCAATTACCAGCACCTAACACTAATTTGCCTTTCATAGCTGATTTGACCAACCATGAAGCCAATTTTTCTTTGAAGGATTTATCGGGAATAGCATTTAAGGCATGAATTAATTTTACATCCGCGATATGTCTTTGTTGCAAATTATTGCTTTTATATGCAACATCATGAGCATGACATGCCTTATCAATAGCATTTATCGGATACTCACCAGGCCGGGGCTGATTTTGATCATCAAGTCTGATATCTAATCTCGTTCCGGGACCACAGTAGCTATATCCTGGAAGGTGTTTTTCTCCGGGGTATTTTGCCCATGGGGTTCCGGGGAGTTTTCCAAGTTTTGCGGCAATATCACCTCCGAGTTGCTTTTTTTTAAAAATCTAAATTTTTTTGTACCACATGTTACACACTTACCAGTAAGCGCTAGTCTATTGTTTTTAGTTGTAATGGTTGTCTGATCGGTTGAATCAGTACGCTGTTTACACTTAACACAATATAGATCCATAATTTATATATAGCGTTATGAATATAATTGATTTTTCAGCGACTAAAAGAAGAGAACCGGTAAAACACCACGCAGCGCTTCCGAATTCTGTCCGTGCCATTATAATCGGACCATCTGGATCAGGCAAAACACAATTACTGCTTAATTTGATAATGCGATTTATGAAGTGGGATAGATTATATTTAGTTGCCCCATCCGTAGATGATCAACGGTGCTATGAAGTGCTAAAAGATTATAATGAAAAAGCATCAGAAATTAAAGGTGAAAGTGTAATCGACTTTATTACTGATATTGATGATGCACCATCAGTAGAAGATCTCGATGGAGACATAAACAATCTTGTAGTGTACGATGATGTAATGTTAGATAATCAAAAGAACCCTGCTAGAATATTTTCCCGAGGTAGGCATAAAAACACTGACGTGATATATGTCACTCAACGATATACTCAAATTCCAAAAGTGATTCGCGATAACTGCAATATTCTTGCTGTATTCAATGGCGTTGATACACATACGCTACGAAATATTTGGCAGACATGGTGTTCCGATATGGACTTCAATGGATTTAAAAATTACTTTAGTCATGCTCAGTCTGTCCCATATGGATTTATAACAATAAATTTACACGACCCTCGGTCACGATATCGTATTGGACTTGATCAAATATTTGGTTAAATAATTTGTATTAATCAGCAGCAGAGAGGGTGAAATGACAACATATTTGCGACCGTAGATGGCAGCAATTTGAGTGTGGTTATGACAATGTATTTGCGACAAAATCGCTAAGATGGGGTCTTTATTTTTTTTTTGGTTGAAATATGAGATTTCGTAGGAAGGTTCCATTTGGCATTCTGAGGCTTTAATCGATTCTGTCGCAAAAATTTGTAGACGTAGATGGCAGCAATTTGAGTGTGGTTATGACAATGTATTCACGACAAAATCGCTAAGGCTCCATTTGTAAAATGGGACCTTTAATTTTTTTTTGGTTAAAATATGAGATTTCGTAGGAAGGCTCCATTGGCATTCTGAGGCTTTAATCGATTTTGTCGCAAATATATTGTTGTAGGATTCACCCTCTCTGCTGCTTTACGAAAGAAAATCCATCAATTCAGGGTAGCCCAATGCTGATCATTCAGGAATAAGCAGTCCCTTGATGATTTAGAATTATCACTTGCAAGACTGCACAAATAAATTCGTTTTGAACCGTGCATTTTTGATGGATAAGATTTAAGTACGTATTTCTTACATCACTTAAAATAACAAAAAGCTACCCGGTTTGTAAAATAAAATATCAATATACAGACTTTTTAAATTTACAATCTACAGTTTTCCGGGAAGGTCAACATTTGAGAATATCAATATATTCCGTCATGCTCAAACTCAATATTTTTTTAATCCAAATCATACCAATGTCTATACAGATAAACGATCGATATTCGAGAAATAAAAACGTAATAATTAACCATTAGCGTCAATAAGATGATTAAAACAGCCAAATGAAATCCAACCACTTTTGAAAGTTTACCCTGTCATAGCAGTCCGAAAAAAGACGTTTTCAAATAATTTAACTAGAACTAAACAAACTATTTATTCCACTGGAGAAAATAAGTTATCAGCTCGTTTTTGACCCGTCCGCCTCTTTTTCCAAGACAGTATTTTTTCCTGTTTTAATGAGTGAACCGGACTGGTCTTCCACATGACTCAGATCAATATACGGTTGAGTGACTGAGATCCCGTGCCTAGTATTACTTACACTACGTGGCACATATAAAATTCTCAGATCCTTGAAATAGTATCATTGCGTTTGTTAGATCCAAATCGGATTATCTTTATGATATAAGACACAAATTGCCCATTACATTATAACAGAACTGTGTATAGTAGTCTAAATTTACCTCTGGTAAAGATATAAATACAGGTATGAATGTGTTGCCAGCATATTGCAGATCAACTTCTTTTGCTAGATTTATTATTTTATTTTTTTCGTTTCTGTATGGCACAAGTAGCAACATATTTTGTTTCCAAGGTTACGTGTACATTCCTCCTCATTGTTATTTTGCATTACATTGTTTTTATTGTAGTACAGATAGTCTTCCTCAGAGGACAAGACACTGCCACGTCAAATCCAAAACGAAGAAATCGGAAGTCAGTCTTTCTGAAACTTACAACTACATACCCATGTTTATTTTATGTACTGAAGAAAGGAGAGGTAAATTCATTGCAGATATGACACGCCATTGGGAAAAGAACGGACACGGACATATGAAAACCTATCGTGTTTCTGATAGTTACAATAAATTCAAAGTCAGAGATTCGCTTTGGTGCTGGGGGATAGTAAATTTAGAGAAACATTTGAGGAAAACTGTCTTTTTATGCAAATTTATCCTATTGGAGATTCCGGTCCTTACCTACAAGAGCTAAGACTTGCTGGAGACTTTGTTGACTTTACAAATCCCAAGATTCTTGTTATTGTGACTGCACCATCTTCCGATCACTTTCTGGATGTTCAGGCTCAAATGCAGAACCTTCGAATTCACAGTGTAGTATTTCCAAAATCCAATAATCTGACATTTATCTTTTACGACATCGGTTTCAAAGAAAACAAAAATGAGATGGTATGTTATTAAGACATTATGTATCATTTTTCAAATAGTTCATTTCTCTGCATTAGATACACACATTCAAGCACACTCATATAAAAGTCATTAATTTATGATGGTCTATTGGTTAGCGTTTCCGATTCCATAGGAATGGATTGTAAGTTGAAATCCTTCACAGACCAACTGGAGTCGAATATCGTGGTGTCTTTTAGCACGATAATTAACTCCCATAGCCCTGGAACCAAATAGTTTTCATGTGCTTTGGTCTAGTTAAACAAAATTATATTATTCTTAAATTAATAATTTATGCACCAACATCAATAATTTGTGATGATGTTTATGTTATGTCGGTTTTCTCTTCTTATCATTTCAGCAAAAGTTCTTGTAATTATGTGTCAAATTGAAGCGTAAACCTCAATTAAGTAGTGAGATAGTTAGTAACAATGACAAGTATTTCATAATTTCACAAACGTTAGTTAAGATAAGACAAGATAAGATATGAGATGATAAAATCTCAAATGTGTGTCTGATGAAAGAAAAAAATCTTCAATTTGAAGCTGCCATTTTAAAAGGAATACTTACTTAAATCCCCGTCAGAAAAAAAACTTAATTACATTTTATTTTGTATGATCAAGAAGTTTCCTATTGTTCATAGAGTTTCCACATGCTGTAAGCCTCCATTTCTTTCCGTGCTTTTTAACTTCGAGGAGTCTGAGAGTGGAATATTCCGCGACATTATATAGCAGTGAGGAATTAATTAACGGTAATAGTATCACATCCGCATAAAAAAGATTTGAAGAAGAAAAAAAAAACATTTGGTTGCGAAATTTTGGAGCCACGAATAAAATATATATTGACAGCAATAAACAGTTGGGAAATGGGGGACTCTTCTGCTTATAAAATACTACGAAATTCTGCTTCATGTGAAAAAGCATTGTCGCTGTGAATGCAGATCATTTCCATTTGAAAAGCATTCATAACATGTGAAGATTCTGAAAGGATATACATTCAAACCAATAATTACACAGGTAATCTCTTCCATACCCGTCTCTCCTTGCAAGTCATGTGTATCTAGACCATTGACAGTGTTGCAGCCGCACGGCCAACACTGAATCCGACAAGTATCAAAATACGGGTAATTATTAGAATATTAAACTAGATCCACATATTACCCATTTCAGAGTCTAAAGCAAGTTTAAAAGTACTAGCAAAACGTTATGCATTATGATTCTACGAGCATATCAATACGTTATGAGAAAAATAACCTACGATGTAATTTGTTACCTATTAATTTTTCAACGCTTATTACTGCGCCCGTCTTGCATCTTTTATTGCAAACAGTTTTAAACACAATCTATGTATTTCCACTTGCTTTATTTTCTTGTGCTTAAAACGTCCCTACACATCTTTGTGTCTGAAATACGGTTGCATATTGTTCCTAATGGTACCACAATTGCTTCTTTATCCATGTTTAATTCAAACACTATTGTTATATAGGTTTCCCTCGCTTACTACTATTTCTATCCATGCGACACGTATTTTTGTTACAAGTAAAGTGTTTTGTTTTTCATGTAGTTTCTTACGTCTATGACAGCATACGTAGTTGACACCTTTTTCTTGATCAATGAGTCTTATTGGATAGGTACTGTTTGTTGCTTATACAACTAATACTCGTCAGATGCTTCTTTTCTTAAGAAAATTTGCATGTTATCTTGAATTCAAATCATGATCAAAAAGTTGGTCTGTATGTTGAGGCTTCGTGGTCTTTTTTCTTTAACTGACTGTTCATATCTTTCTCCGCGTTGTTTTTAGTTCAGGAATTTATATTGAAAAGGGCCTATCGAATCATTAAGTTTGTACTGTCACGGTTATATGGCCGTGAACAAAATAACAAAAAGAAGTAAAATCAAAAAGTTTCTTAAAAACTAATTTATTATTCCAACAAATAATCTATACAAACGAGTCCTGGCAAATTAAATCTAAACACATTTGATATTTCTGCAGACTGAAAAAAAATCAGAAACATAAATAAATTAGGCATGATCATCTTTTCACTTCTTCCACCTTTTTTAAATCCCCACGACTCTATTACGACTCTGCCGCAATACCGCCCACGTAACGTATGTCGCGACACAACAAATCTGACTTATATCGAAACACATTACGACTCTATGCCGCAATACCGCCCACGTAATGTATGTCTCAACACAACAAATCTGACTTATATCGAAACAGAACCTTTCTGACTTAATCTTCTAACGGGGAATTACACCAAACTGTAATAATCTGATCGTTATATAGAATACAAACCCGAATAAACAATCTATTTCTAACTCATTATCTTAAAACAGAATCTTTAAAAAATGGACAAAAATTAACTAACGAATCTCTTTGTTACGGTGTTATGAAGCAATGTTCTTAAAGTAAGTAACAGAAAAGCGTAAAAAGCATCAAGCTTTGTGCAATTCAACAAATAATTTATTTCCCAAGAATACAAAGTGAAAACGTAATTAAAAACTAACGGTATTGGGAATCAAATCCTAATTATCCTATAATTATAGACACAATTGTTATAATTGAAGTCCTGAATGCTATTTAATAAAAGTCCAAATTAAATCCAAAGCTGTAGGTATTGATATGTCTGTGGTAAGTCGAAAAGTGCTGATGTTCCAGCAACCGTAAGTGGAATCACAGTAATATAATTTCTGGTTTGAATTTAATATAAATTCCAGTTAATTTCTCTGTCCAGCAATATTATTTTTATATGAGCACTCTCTTTTTCATGAGAAAGTATTAATTGGAATTAAAAAATTTAAAGAAATTAATGCCTGTCCAAAATGCATTATGAGTCATAACATATAATACAACTTGATTCTGCTAGATCTTAAAGCACCAATGAATTTTCTTTCCAGTAACAAGGTTATATAATTCTGTACTTGACCTCAAGTCACAAGTAGCATCTTCTAAAAAAACATTACCTAATGGAAAATAACCTTCTAGAACGATCCAAATGTTTACTAGATAAAAGTTTTTTTTTATAATTAGAAACAAATAAATAAAATAATAATATAGAAACTGGACTAAGTTAGGTATAACAGTGGAATCCCAATAACCTAGACCCATACCAAAATGAATATATCCAGTATTACTAATAATGATTTTGATATTTAACCTATACACATAGAGAATATTTTAGCTACGTACTACTTGTTTATGACACGAAAAGAATGTAACTCTTATCCTTGACACTGATAGGTTACTCGTTTGATAATATGTGTACAGTTTGGTCATGCTTCGTGCTATATCTTCTCTTCAATGATTTTAATTTGGTCAAAAATACACTTTATAAAATTGAAATAATCATACCAAAGAATGTTTTAAAAAGTACTTTCAGCCACCGGACCATTTTACAAAATACAATGCAGGTAAATGCAGTGTGCGTCATATTGTACATAACTGATACAGGATACGAATTTATACACAATTTTAGATATTACTCCAAAGTATATCATTCGTAGCTCATAGGGGTTATCAAAGACTGTCTCAGACGAAAAGCGAAATTGATACAGCACGGAAGATTTCTTGTAATTAATATATAATTGTGAGTAATGAGGGATACTGTAAAGGTTTTGGTTGTGGGTGTTTGGGGTGGGGTACTTCCAATATTTATTTAAATTATTGCAGAAATCTCACCCTGGCTCGATTTTGGTTGGAAGTTGATTTAGTGAAAGTTAGATGTACAGCTCTGAACTTCATCCTTGTTTGTATCTTTAATCACTAAACCGTCGGTTCGCAATACCGACGGTTAAGTGATTAAAGATACAAAAAAGGATGAAGTTCAATAACAATTTAATAGCAATTGAATGGTCAATAATTCGAATTTCCCAATCGTGACCCGCATAACGCTTGATAATAAAATCGGGATTTTTTTCCCCCAATAATTGCTCCAAATGCAAATGTGCATTACTACGCGCAACAACAGAACAAAATACTATGGACGCTACACGCTGATGACGGACACGAACATATGCACAATATACGGTTATTTACTGTGCGATCTATGCCATTTCAGCGCTTCGGTTCATGAAACATGCGCCTACATTCTCGGTTCCTTTCACGTATCTGATCTGCATCTGATACTTCTGTAAGAACAGCAACCATTTTATCAAGCATCCTTTGGACAATTTCACCCCTAGCGAATTAGGCGAGGGTTTGGTGGTCGGTCTCCAATATGAACTTTAGCCCGTACAATTACCGCACGAACAATGACATCTTGAATAAGATTCCGAGGCGTTCCCTCTCCGATATGGAGTAGTTCTTCTCGGCAGTAGACAGTTTGCGGATGATATACGCGATAGCAGAAAGAGTGCCCTCGTGCTCATGCCGTTGTCCTGCTATTAGTCCGGTGTCACACGCGTCAGTATGCAGCACGAATATTTGGACAGATACGGTAGACAAACAACAGCAACGGATGTCAGTCTACCCTTCAGCGTTAGGAAAGCTTGCTCAAACGCATCCATTCAAATAACTTCGTTCCGGTCCCGTTTCCTGGTCAGGTCAAACAATGGCTCCGCAATTGCACATAAATTGGGCACAGACCTCCAGTAATACCTGGCCAATCCCATGCAGCATTTCTCAGCTTCGACCTCTCTGGCGGCTGACTCAGGGTGTGTCCTAAATATTCCAACATCCGGAACCCAAGGTGGCATTGGGAAGGGTAAGCCGTCAACCCCGCTTGACGTAGCCAATCCAGAACGTCAGCTAGCAGAATGAGATGCTCAACACACATCTATATGGTTTGCAGGTGATCATCCATCAAGTTGCAAACACTCCTAACGCGCAAGAGCTTTAACAACTTCCGCGTCATTCCAGTGAAGACGCAATTTGGACTCATGAGTAACCATTGGTAGGTCCCGTCAGGAATAGCAAAGGCGAGCTTTTCCCTATCCTCATCCGTTACCGGAATTTGCTAATATCGAAAATATGTTGGAGTCAGGTAGCATTTCGACTTTAAATTTCGTCACCTGATTCAGCTTCAGGTAATAGACACAAAAACGATGGGTGCTATCCTTTTTCTGCACTAAAATTACGGCAGAGCTGACGGGTTGGATTACTCTCAAAGCAATTATGTGCTCAATCTCTTCTCTTACCACTTGTCGTTTCGCGTGGGGCAAAGACTATGGTTTCCTCTGGACTGGGCGGTTATCTAATTGCTTGAACCCAAACAGGACAAGTGATGTTCTCCTGGGTATTTCCGTAAGTACATTGAAATGCCATAACAGCAACGTCTCTACCTCTTCCTGCTGATTCGCAGTCTGCACGGGGCACACTCCACTTCCGAGAGTGTCTCAGCTCTCGTTAAAGGACAGCTCGGGATAGTGTACGCACCTTACGTATCACATTCGTCATCCTCAGTAACAATCGTGACAATGAAAAGTTCGCTGACAGTCTCTCTTTGCCGATATTTTTTGAGAAGATTAGTATATTACAGCTTTTCTTTAGTCGGTAGCCGGATCCGATAAGTCTGACCCCCAACCTTCCCGGTCACAAGGTGCGGTTCACTCCAAGAAACTTGCAGCTTGTTGTGTTCTTGGGGCAACAGCAACAACACCTTGTACCCTACTTCATACTGACGTGGTGTTGCGTTTGTTGTAGCACTTTACCTGACGAAACTTTGCTCGCTTGAGGTTCTCCTGTGCGAGGGTACAAACGTATTCCAGTTTGTTTCGCAGATTCGCGACGTACTGGTAGATATTACGTACCTCTTCGACAGTGTACTCGTCAGTCCACAGCTATTTCAGTACGGCGATGGGACCAAGTACGGTTCTCCCATACAGGAGTTCAAAGAGAGAAAACTCAAAACTCGCTCTTGTAGTTCTTCCCCGATATGCGAAAAGCATGGCAGCAATATATCGATTCCAGTCTTTGTGACGGCCTTCACACAGCTTCTTAAGCGTATTTTCAATGTCCTGTTAAACCGCTCGACCAATCCATTACATTGAGAGTGATATGATGTAATCGTGAGGTGCTTATTCGCCACCAGTCAGTTCACCTCACCCATCAAACAACTCATGAATTGTGCCACTGGATCGGTCATGGTTTTGGTCAGGCACTAGGACTCTTGACTAAATTCCAAGCAGCGCTCAACGACGGTTTCAGAATCAATATTGCGCAATGCGACAACCTACGGAGAGCTTGTAGCGTAATCTATGAGCATTGAAATATACCGATTTCCTTGGGATTACGCGGGTTTTATCGATCTGATCAAATCCATCGCGACAAGTCGAAATGGTTCATTGATAAGAGGTGTACTCACCAAGGGGATGGGTCTAAGATCTGTTTTTGGTGCCATTCTCTGACACTTGTCACAGGAAAGACAGAAGCTCTTAACATCTCCCTGCAACCATGGCTAGTAGAATTCCTTGACAAGACAACGCGTCTTGGTAATTCCCAAGTGTCCATCCCACGAGATATTCATGCGCGAGTTTTAACGGTTCAAATCGCTTATCCTTTTAATTGCCTTCTTTGTCTGAGATACTAATACCTGCTGAATTTTGTCCAAATCAATTTGGGGGTGAAAGATTAGCCCTTATATTTACTGCAATGTACACATTCAGTATGTCTATTTTGAAAAGCCCCCATCCCCACCATGTTCCATTTTCTTAAGACCTCCATCATTACTAAAAATTGATATTTATTTATTGTTGCAAGAACGATACTGTTTCAGCAGTCAGCAACATCATCAGAATATTGTATTGGAAAAATGTTATCAAAATCTTTTGAAATCAATACAGTTCTATTGCATTTTACATGAAGCTGTTTAATTAGATCATTAGTGACATTATTATATGCTCATTGTTTTCGCCGTTAACTTTACATTGGCAGCATCGTTCAATATTCCCTGATATTAAAGACCTTCATATTGAAGTCCTCGTGCTTGATGCACGTGAACGCGCGGTACGCTATGAAGTTAAAAGGTCGGTGGGCGGAGCTATACGCGTCTGAATGCAATTACTGTGTATTGAAGGAATCTACAATTGTGAACTTTATTTTGATAATAGAAAGTAAATTGTATTATTAAATATATTTTCTTGTGAATTATATTATTAAATATTTGGTAATGAAACAAAAATGAGCAAATGATAAAAAGTTTACTGCACTTGAATGGAAAAATTTGAACTCATTTTCTTCGCATGCATATACTGCACTCTCAAGGTCGTGCAGTATGGGCATCCGAAAAACTCGCTGATATTTTCCCATACAAATGCAGTAACCTATAAGTATTGTCTTATGTGAAGTAGTTTACTAAGCTAGTCTATGATTGATTTATCCGATTTCTCCTACGTATATTTACAAATATTCAACATATCAGTAAAGAACTTACACAAGATATCAACAAGGATATTATTGTTTGGATCACACTTATTACCGCTTTTATATGCCAAATAAGACTATTATTATAAGATTCTTCTTCACCTATTTAATAACAACTAGATTCAAAACTTTGTCAACTAGAGAGTTAATCAATGCAGACAAAATGAGAATTCAGGTTTTGATTTTAAGTAAACTTCTCATTATTTCAATATTTGCAATAAGAGTATTTAAGCCATCACGTTGCCAGTGAGAACATTCACCACTAACAAATATTACAATGTTATTAGAGTCGTTGAATTCTGGTACTGTCTTCTTGAAAAAGAGTTACAATATTCACACCAGCCTTCGAGTGAAATGCGTGCCAGTTTGTGCTGAGAATGATTCATTCTATACGATTCTGCTACTAAAATTATGATACAGCACATGGAATCCATATTGTCCTTGACCCTGACCAGGATTAAAATCCCAATCCTTAGCCCGCACTCATAGAGAAAATATTGGCTTTGCATTATGCATTATTTGTTTGCAACAACAAAATTCATTGGTCAGATACAACATAAACTTGATATTGGACATTGTCATGTACAGCATATAATTACATATAACAAATAATCATAGAGAAAAAACTAACAAACACAAACTAAATATACATAACATCATTTGCTGAGGTCTGAAACGATCATTGCTAATGTCTTCATCAGCTATACCAAACATTCACATAAATATTGATATATTATCTTCTGTAAGACGGATATAATACTATTTACCAAGGGTTCAACCATCACATTTAACTTTCTAATCATCCAAATGAACATCATGGTCATCAACATAGACTTTATTTGTAGTTTTAAAAATGCTACTTTAAGGTCCAACATTTTGATTCAGTCTAAGAGAACAATATATAGGAAAGTGAGTAAATTTATGAAACCAGTAATATAACTTCATATTACAGGAGAACACATACTTACTACACTGCAACCATTGAAAATTATACATATGAACTAACCATTTTTATGATCGACGAGTCTTCCAATCAGAATTTCAGACTTACAATTTCTGCGTAAATCTATTAGGGATAAGAATTTTTTGGTCTTTTGTATTTGTCTGTACTGAGCAATCGTCAGCATCGTATTCTACACTAAATCCACCTACTACTACTACCTCTACTACTGCTACTAATCATTGTTGTCATCTGCTGTAGAAGTATGGTGTTTCTGCACCACACTGGCATTCAGTAAATGTGAAAGCGGAAACAGATTGAACCAGAACCAATAGTACAACTACTACTACTAGTGGATGGTCGCTGTTAGCTAAGTTAGCGTGTACAAGTGATTTTATCTCCTTATTGTCAGAATAACGGCGTAATCTGTAGGTGTTATTTGGACCTAATTCAGTGATGTAATAAGGATCTTCCCATCGGGGGTAAAGTTTTGTTTATAACCCTACGGGTATGTTTGCGATTTGTAGGTGTACATAATCTGTGCTAATACTAATCTATGCTAATACTAGTCCTGTAAGACGATTACAAAAATTAATATCAGCATGTAGTTCTTGGTTTCTTTAGTTTTCTTTTATATGTTATTTTCCTCTTTTTGTTACTTGTTTTGTTTTATTTTTGTTGCATAACATCAGTAGAACATATTTATCGGTGACTACGGTTATTATTTTGCTTTAGCGAAGTGTGGTGAAAAGCTCTCTCATTATTATGGATAGTACTAGAAAGCCGATATTGAGTTTATCTTCTTGTTGCATACATAATATCATTAAATACCAGCGACATTGAGGTAAAAAGGTTTGCTTTGAGAACCTTGGAAGAATTTAGCATTAATCATGAGTAATGAAAGTGAAAATTTTAGTGTTGTATTAGTCCTACTCTAATAACCATTACGTTTGTCCATTTGCAATCAAACCTTGACCTGTGTGTGTTTGAATTAAAAATTGCATTGAATCTAACCTAGGAGCAATAAGTGAAAATATCATTAAAATCGTAAAACTGATTCGTGTATTACTGACTTTAAATATGAAGAACGAAAGGGAATGCGTTGCTGTTTTCGTTTCAAGCAAACTTTACTCAGAAGTTGATCGTATGCAGGGCAATAGCTGCTCAAAAATGCAATATGCAGGGCAATAGCTGTTTACAAAACTATGTGTTGAGCAATCGCTCAGACACGTTAACTATAGAAAATATATATAATAACACTACAACATCATTTGATGCTGCAAAACCATAGAAGGAAACTCTCTACTGACTGGTTTGAAGGCATTAGATCCGTACCTTTGGCGTTTCGCCAAGACAATACCATTTGGTAAACATTCATATGATTTCATATGAAACACGTGAGAGAAAATCTCAATAACATTATAGAACAACATTGAGCTAATAAAACAAACATCTGCATCAATATGTTTGAAACGGCTAGGCTGAAATTACAATTCTCCTTAAGATAGGTAAATACGGTACGATCTGTTATATGTGATGGTAGCGAAACATGTATACTGTGGTTTGAGGTGTCAAGACAAGCAGGCTTGATGTTTGATATAAATGCTTAGTGCATGGAATGACACCTAAAGGTTCATTCACACTCTCTGTAGTAGAAATCTTAGCAACTCTGACGTATGTTATGGCAGTAGGTATAGCAATGTTATTTACTCAATGAAAAATGGAATATAGCATAATTGAGATTAGTTTTTGTTAATCGTTTGAAATTTACACACTAACCTTCAATTTGTATTTAAAAAAGTCAAAATAAGATATAGCAAAAACATACATTTGTGAGATATACCACAATGCAGAAATATTCTTCATATGAACTAATAGTAAACAATACACCTATTGTCTCTAATACCGAAAGAGTTCAAAATGTTGAAGTCCCTTTCACTGGGAAGGAGTCTGTCAATGCTGTTGTCGCTGATCTGAGGAGAGCGTAGATGTAGTTGCTGGACCCATGGAGATCTCTGTGTATAGCACGGATAGAGGTAATTCATCCTGGGTTGTAGTTAGGTCAAACTCGGTGCTGGACTAAGTACTGTATGCATTCGGAATGTCGTGGTCTCAGATGTTACTGCAAAAAGAATTCTCATAGGCGATGTATGCATTTTATGTTGCAATCCTCTCATAGTTGTAATCATATTCGTTCCCGCTGTGATGTTTCTGGTTCTTGTAGCTTCTAACATGAGTGAGGTTGTTTGAATCTGGGTTTTCTCTTTGAAATATGGTGGCACTGTTGCTTCTGGAGTTGATGTAACATAGCCGGACGGAGTGGAGTCTAATGGTGTTAAGAGTTACGGCGTTAGTCTGTTCCATAGGTGATAATGACGAGGTTGACACCTTTATTCATCCACCACATATTATGATAGAAAACTGTTGGGTTTCGGCGCTCTTAAAGATAGAGAGTCATCTTATAACGCTGTCATCTTACAGTGGTGTGATCAGAGAGGGAGAGAGAAGAAAGTTCGGCCCTCTTAAAGATAAGGTGTCACTTATATTGGTGTAGATACGGCTACATCTTTTTGTGGGAAAAGCTTTGGCAACGAGAGGTAGCGGATATCGCTGTAAAATACAAACAGACACTCACTTTTGATCTGGACCTAACAAGTTAAAGATTCACAAGGGCTCTGCCTTTTATACTCTGAGAATTTAGTGTAACATATAGGTATCACGCACGACCTTGTTCAAAAGTCACGCATGTCCTCGTGTAAAAGTCAAGGACGCCCTTGTCTCTTTGTCTCAGACTAGAGGGGTCTGTGTTCAATAATTGTCTCTTAAGCGAATGACCTTTTAAGTCGTATGTTGCTTACAACCTTGAAATTTTGTTGCAAGTGAGGCCATTCATACCATGAACATTTTAAACCAGACAGTTATGAATTTGCTGAATAAATTTGTGACAATTTGTAAAGAACGCGAGCCCCACAGGCAAATCGTTTATTGTTCCATTCGCGCTATGAACTTTTGAACTGAGGTCATCTTATGATCCTATCTATCAAACCTGTCACTGCGGGCAATATACAAGAATGTGACGTACAGGTTAATTCAATGCATCTAAGCAGATTGTTTTCTCTTAATAAATAGTAGTATTAACATAGTCTAACACAACTTAGATGTTATTATTCCTTTTCAAAATTGATATCTTAATACATCCATGAATGTCATAACCACTGACATTAGGTTGTATGTATTTTCCAGGTTCACAAGAGAGAATGAAATGAGCCAGTCAGAATGGGCTTGGCTTCTGTCATAGATTTGATCAATCAGTAATAAGCATCATACTGTGGACTGTATCATGAGAATATTGGGAGGATTCGCTTATATACGAAGGGGGGAGGGAAGGTAAGGGAGAAAGTTGATATTCATAAAAGAAATGAATCTTATGTCTATTGAAATAGAATATTATTTTTATGAATGAAAACTGTAAAAAAAAAAACAACATAAAATACTAAAAGAAGAACAAAACCAGGGATACGCAAGCCTATGCCAGTTAAATATCCTCTGAATTTGTTCTAATATATAACAAGGTTAGTCACATTTGAAAGCTTATTTACATAATCTCAGCGATATATTGTCTCTGTTTCAACAAACTGAGTTAACTTACCCAACGTGCTAATTACCTAATTAAATGAAATAATACGTGTCAGCTTGTATGTTAATCTAATTAAATCCACTGCGAGAGAACTTGAGGTAATCGAATTTTTATGGAAAGCTATATGGGACCTAGGAAATCCATTGCAAAATTATTATATGCAGAAATAAACACTCCATCGGAATAAGCTGTGTGCCTCAAATTTGTCCATATCGGCTTAAGTTTTATTATGTAATGCCATTCAAGGAGAGTGACTGACAGAGTTTACACATTTCTATCAGTCATTAAAGTTTACAATTCCGCTCAGGTTTCATTGCTTTAGCTGTCAAATAACTTAGTGTGTACGCCTCTCTCTCTCTCTCTCTCTCTCTCTCTCTCTCTCTCTCTCTCTCTCTCTCTCTCTCTCTCTCTCTCTCTATATATATATATATATATATATATATATATATATATATATATATATATATATATATATATATCAATTTTATATCAATGTTTGCGGTTTTCCCTGTCAAGGTGTCATTAAATTTCTCAACTCCGAACCAAAGAGTGTATATACAATTTTTAACAGCCAAAAAATGTTGTCGCCAAAAAGATCTCTAGATGGTATATTTTGTCGCTAGAAAGGAAAAAAAAATCGCAATATGCGACATTAATGAAGCCCAGCGCGATTTCCGGATTTGTGATTTAGTTATGCGATTTCCGGTCAGTTTTAGCGTGTAATTCACTGTCAAGTGCTAATATATTTAATGTTCTAAATCACTTGTTTTGATCAGCCAATCGCGATACTTTCAATGGATCATATCTGCTAAGGACATTAGTCTCATTTGAGCCAACTACCTTCTGGGTGATTGTCGAATTGTCTTCTTCTGTAGGAATGTTGCCTTTGTGGAAGCGTTAGTTTCAAACTATTTTCCTATTTTCTTAGAGTTTTGACACAGGCATCTTTCAGAGAGTTAAGTACTTATTTATATTATATTGTTTCCAGTTCCACAAATTCTGTTAACTGTCTCTTTGCTATGCATTACATCACACTTTTAATGAGTCATTCCATCTGTAACCGCTTGCAGCGTCATTTGAAAATGGAAATATACACTAGATTGCGCAACAATTTTAACATTCGTCGTTATTCTAGAACTTATATACAGGTGCTTGTGGTAGGACTGTCGACAAAAATTATCAGGCAAGATTTCTCGGTCGTACGTAAGGTTAAACTAGATATAGTAGTTCTTCTGGTAGGAAAAAACGATATTAATCGGGACGATTTGACTTCGCCAGAGAAAGTCGCGTACAAGATCTTAGGATATTCATCTATCTTGCAACATGAATACCAAGTCTAAAATATAGCTGTTTGTGCTTTATTGCCTCGTTTTACTACAGGATAAGGGAAGAAAGATAAAGTACATGGGAAACTCGCCCCATAGATAGATCTATTCCATGGAATACTCGCCCTAAGAGAAATCAATCCAGGTGTCAGGTGAAATTGCCCCATGGTTGTCGGAGAAATCGACTTACTGCACCTGGAGTAATAGCTCCAAGGATCACATATACTAATCTGAGATGTCGCCACATGGTTGATACGGCTTAATTTATTTTTCTTTTTCTTTAACACAAAAATGTATAGATGGTTCCCGGTAAGGTAACAAACAGACGATATTCTGGACATTTTACCTGGACGATGGGCAACCGGTCAGTTTCTTCATTGATCCCCAAAATTTACCATTTTTGACAAGGCATCTGAAGCAAAGTGACCTTATAAATCACAAATATAGATACTAAGAGAAAGCCTATTTTACGTTCTGTTTATGTATGCAATTTCCGTAAAAGTATCTTGATAGTCAATGAATCTATTTCAACTTCCAAACACCATATACAATCAACAGTAAATCTGACCGCTAACCACAAAGATGCAGACGTCACTAGGGAACTAAATTTATAAAATATGCAACTTTTCAGCTTTTCAATTTGATCAACTCCACTTCTGTTCTTAACAAAAAAGAGGTGTTCTCTGTCCCTTTTTGCTCTGCTCTTCGAATCATTAGATGCATTTTTTTAAAAAAAAAATTAAATGATGAAATGCGGCAAAGGGTCAGACAAGCCATTGGGCCTTACGAAGACCTCCTGACCACAGTGAAAAACTTGCCAAGACAGTCCTGCAAGGCACTATACTAGGATGAAGAAAGAGAGGAAGGCAAAGAAAGAGATGTAGACAGACATTGAGCAACTCACTGAGAAAGACGAATCATCGAGAGGAATGAAAGTAGTTTGTTGTTTGGTCTTGTTTGATGCCTCAACGGTCTATTTGTCAACGGGACTGATGATGATGGTGACGATGATGAACAAGATATATGACTCCTTTAATATAAATGGATGTGTATTTCAAAATTCTTTCAATCGAGACTGTTTACTATGGCACCAGCCCCCCCCATGCCCTTTAATGGATTACATGTGTCTACACATCTCTTCGAATCAGACAAAGGAACATAAATGCACAAAGAATTAAGAATTTATATCATTTTACATACATAGAAATATAGCAGATAATTCCTTTGTTTAAAAATGCTATTTTTATATGTGGAAGACAGCTCTTTAGTTGTATCAATCGAGGTTAACCATAATGTCATGATGAAAACGTTATTGTTCATAATAAATCTAGATACTAATTATTGATTAATTAATCAGTGTTTATAACATGATGCTACAATGCATTTCGTCAGGTTCAGCAGGTACATGGAGTGGGCAACAAACTTCAATTAGTACTTTCGTAAACTTTGAGAAGCCAAATATCATGAATCCTATATGTAAACAAAGAGGTTGCCGAGTAAAATATATTCTTTTAAAAGTGGCAAACTTCCGTTCGTCATTTAATTTGGAAATAACACTTTAAAAGTACGAAACAATAAATGTCTCCCCTTAAATTCGTTTATCATAGCTTCAGTCCTACTTTGCAATAATCGAAAATAATATTCAAATATATCGATGGAACAAACTTAAGTTTAAATTATTATATTCGCTGCTGTGATGATTATACATTCTGAACACTTTTGAGATTAAAGAACAATAATGATTACGTCTTTGTGAATCGTCTTTTGAGGTTTTTTTTTTTGCATGTAAAGCAAATCACAACCTGAGATCATGATTGCAGAAAAGTAGCGTATTAAATTGGGTCAGACCATGACAAATTGCTTCAAGACTGGCGTGGTACTAATTAGTTCATAGTTAAGTTTAGAGGTTTTGCCTGTGCCTTTCATTACAAAATATTCATGATAAGAGTTGATTTTTAACCTAGACTAATTGAGAAGAAATCATTCTTTATTTTAAGATGCCTTTTAATGATGGCTGTAAAAGAAGTACGGCGGAAGTGTACATGTAAAATAAATGTGAACTTTAGTCAGAAGCCATGTTTTGATTATCCCGCAAATGAACCATGATCCAAGAAGGCGTTGATGAGCTGTTATTCGTAATTATGCTGGTCAACATTGGCAAGTGTTGGTGTGTTGTGGACCATAAAAGCAGTGTCACTCCTAATAATCCTTTTTTGCAATGTTGGTTTGCGTTCAGCTTATAGAAATGCATGTAGGTAGTATGTTGAAAAAATAATGATGGTCTGATCCCTATCACATGCAATGCTTGTTGATTGTGAAACATTCATATTAAAAAAAAAACATTTCAAGTACATACGTACATATCATTCGTTTGCAGAGTGGTGACTTTATTTCAGCCGAAAAAATGGGAATTAAGTTATTTATGTGATCACTACAACAAAACAGCATCGAGATCAGTCCAGAGCTGATTTTGCATCACCTTCTGTTGTCACAAATTTAATTACGCCATAGTTTCACGTCCCATTTCTAGCTCAGAGTGAGATGTTAATATAAAATATTCGTAGTACAGTCTGCATGACCACTAGTCCATATAACATACTATCCTTTTTCTCTGAGTCAAGGTCCGGTCCACTTTATTTTTTTTTTCACATGCATGCACATTTATGTACTTATTGGTAATTGTTTCATAAGCAATTCAGACAGTTTGTGTATATTTCTGCTCTAGTTCCACTGCACAATGCAAAAGTCTGCCTCATGAAGTCCCACCTGGTATCAAAGATCCAAACGTGAACATTTTAACAAATTAGCTAATAACCTTCATGGCTCAGACCAGGATGAAATACTCCCTGGTTGGCATGGTAGGTAAGTGGTTCATATCTACATTTAGAAATTTCGTTTCGCCAAACTTTTCCTTTTGTCATTTTCTCGACAGGGGTTGCTTTTACCTCTTATCAATTAGGAAGGAGTCATTCTTTATTTTGTGATGACTTGTATTGTGGTTGTAAAGCAGTGCAATGAAAGTACACGTGTACAGTAGATATGGTCAAAATATGTTTTGAATGACCCTTGAATTTATCATTATAAGGACTGATGAGTTGTTTATTTTAGTCATTACTCTGGGAAAGAACTTAAAAGTCGTGTTGTGTTTTATGGACTATCATGGCAGCGTGACCCTTAAGATTCCTTGTCTGACTGCAATGTTTGTCTGAGTTCAGCATTGAGAAAAATGTATATAGGTAATATATAATAACACTAATGGAGATCTGAACCCAGTTGGGAAGACACCGTAAACATTGTTTACTTTATTACGCGTTGCGCTCCAATGCTCTTAAAATTCATACCCAGTCCAGGTAGTTGAGCTTCGCATGAAATCTTTTTATACAACGGACTGACCTCGAGTTCTTCTATACATCTACGTCACAGGCAAAGAGTGTTTACAAAGTCATCATGGGATATAAGGTGTTTACACCTTGTTTCAGGATCACATATATGTTTATTTACGTGATCTACCTCACGAAATGTACACGTTCATTTCGGTATGCGCATTTGCTCCGTAAGGAACAAGAAGGATAGCAGAAATGTCAACAAAACAGGCAACTGAATCCGCTACGCCTTAAACGGCAAGTTTAATATATTATGTAAGATCTTTTATCAGTTCATTGCAATTTTAAAAACCATTATTTTTAATTTTATACATTTATGTTTTCAGTAGGACGGAAATAATGAATGTACTAAATGATCTTGTTTTGAGATGATAGAGAAAGATGCATCATACATGCTAATACGCATGCATAGTTTGAGGCTTATTAAGAAGTACATGCTCACAGAGTTATTGCTTTGACACTGGTGAAACTGTGCATATATTGAGAAACAGGGCCAGGTTTCACTAAACATCTTAAGTGCGTTTTTCTACTCAAATTTTGAGATTTTCCTCAATATTGGAGATTTTTCTCAAATCCGGTTTCACAAAGAACACATGAGAAAAATCTCAACTCAAATTTGAGAAATTTGCTCATTTATCTGAGGTTAAGGTTAAGCTCCCTCAAATGCATACGCTCAAATATGGCGCTTGAATGACGTTATCGTCGACGTCATACAATGAATCGATTAGAAAAGAGAATTTTTAGGGACAGAGTTAAACCATGGATGTCGAAGACACTGTTTTGTTTACCTGACTTACCACTTTTATTCATCGTAAATACTGTTACTGAAACACTTGATTCAGCTTTTACGAAGCGGAGCTAGGCGTTGACACCCCTCCACAAGGTACTTGTAGCCTTATGCTTTTTCGCCACTGATGCTCACTTCGTTGGGTGTGAGTGTATCCAATGTAAGCAGATGTATATTTGAAGTGGCAAGAGCCTTAGTGAAACAGGCAAAGAACTTTATACAATTTCCCCGACAAGACGCAACCTCGGCTGTCAAGCAGGGCTTTTACAGGATTTTCAGGTAATATATTTTCCATATATTTATTCTACTTATTTCCAAAACCATTTTTCGTGTCCATTAATAGCAGCATCCGCTCTTCATACGTCATATAGCCATGACCCCAAGTATAAACAGCTGATAAAATTGGATAATGTTTAAACACACGACAGCATGCAGCAATATTTATGGATAGTTTTTACTGAATAACCTGCAGTATGCGTTATTCGGTTACACAGTATACAAATTGACCGAAGGTAGGTCTGTGCGATTAAAACAATATTTTTCATTTACTTTAAGAAGTTTATATGGGTTTCAGACTTTGATCTAATGTCACGTCCGGCGCGTTGGAACTTGAGGTCATGACGGTATTGTTGTTAATTATATTATTCGCACCACATGGGCTCATACAGTTGCTTACAATTAAAATATCAGTCATACATGCATTAGTATATACTGCATGCATGACTGATACTTAAATTGTAAAAACCGTTAAAAAATCATGTGGTTTTAAAACCATCCCAACTAAAATCAAAAAGAGATAGCATCAAAAAAGTAAACAAATACTTACAACTTAGTAATTATACATTAATTTGTTTCCTAATAATGAAAACTAGCTACCACTTAAACCAAAATGGAATCTCTTGATGTAAACAAACATATAGGCTACACACTGTCATATTCTAGTTTACTTATTAGTCCATTTCATATAATTGCAGCCAGTATAGTTTAATATTTCTACAAAAAAATAAACAAAAAATAGGCTACTCTAGTATGCATATGTTTAAACAGATGTAAATAAATTTTTTTTGCTATTGTTGAAAATATCAATTATGGTGGAGCAAATTTAATTGCATGAAAACATTTGTGCATGAAAATATGGCGACTGTAATACTTTTTAGCATGCACTGTAAAACTTAAGAATCTGAAGTTTCATTCAAAATCAGTCTGAGCATTGGCCTATAGAACAATATAATTAGGCTTATCATTTACTTAATCACAACACAAACATTACTGGGTTTCATATATGCTTTTCTTATAAGATTCACTTCATGTTTTCTTATGCAGTTTTAAAATTTTTAAAAATCAAAAATTATATTTAAGTATAAAATTACCTTTAAAACTTAGTTCTGTATAGGGTTC
Source organism: Potamilus streckersoni (assembly GCA_016746295.1). Lineage (NCBI taxonomy): Eukaryota > Metazoa > Mollusca > Bivalvia > Unionida > Unionidae > Potamilus > Potamilus streckersoni. The sequence goes on from JAEAOA010001233.1 coordinate 1,020,431, forward strand.
CCTCATGCACCTAAAACCATTGTTATCTACCTTTGACACAACACATTTTATTGCATGCAAACAGGTAGTGGCAAATAACAAACAGAAAAAAAATAAATAACTTCTACAATTTATTTCAAAATGAAAATTGAAATAAAATACATTCATTGAATATATATATATATATATATATATATATATATATATATATATATATATATATATATATATATATATAATTTCCTTTGCTGAAGGATATATTTCATAGATTTTCATTAACTACATTTCCAATGAAGAGAATATGGTATATAATTGATATACTATAGTGTAAAAATATCTGTCCATAGCAGTGAATAATTATGATTATATGTAGAGTAAAAAATCAAAACCAAGATGAAATTTGTCGCTTGAGCAATAGGAATTAAAATTAAAATTCATAAATACATTATTTATGAAATCTTAGACTTGTTAAGAAATAAATGAGATTAGCTATTTCTTACTTAATTCTATCAATATATTTTAATTTTATTATTTGAATCAGCTGTCATTGTGGCAAATTTTTCTCATTACTGAAATTAATAATTGGCCATATAGATTAACACATTTTATAAATATTAGTCTTTTTTGATAAACAATAAATTGACAGGAAAGATAAATAACTTCTTGTAGCACATACTTGATGTCACTAAAACCCAATATTTAAAAAAAAATTATTTAAATTTATTATAGGATTTCCAAATGTTATTTGGACAATAGATGGTACATTCATGAGGATTCAGGCCCCAATTTTTAATGAACAGGAATATGTAAACAGAAAAGGATTTCATTCACTTAATGTCCAGGTAACAAATAAAGGAGGTAAATATATTGTGAGACATACTTGGTACCAGAATTCGCAAACATTATACTTACAACTGGAATGATCAATATATTCAACTGACATGGGAAATAAAGAAATGTACATAAAGCATATGGTAAAATATATACTGTAATAAAGTTTGAATCGTTTAAAATATTGAACATTTGAACAAAATTAACATTTATGTCTTTTGGAATCATACTTTATATGTGGATATGTATTGACTGGACACAAAGTATATCAAGATGATTTAGGATTTTATAAATCAATTATCATAGGTTTGGTTGGTTTTATAATATTTAATATTTTTGAAAAAAAGGAATTTAAAATTACAAGAAATTACCTTATCAGGAGTGAAAAACAAATTTTTTTACAGATAATAATTATTTAATATGAAAATGTTTTTAATATGATATTTTATGTTGAAAAATTTAATTGAAATAATTAATCACTTTAATATCCAATATAACATTTTAAACAACTTTTAACTATAAGAAACCAATAACATATTTAATTCATAATATTTTCAGGTGAATATGATGTGTCTACTTGGTGATTCTGGGTATCCATGTCAGAAGTTCCTTATGATACCATACAATGCACCTAACACAACTGCACAGAGGAATTACAATGATGCCTTGTGTAGAGCCAGAGTTGATATAGAACACACGTTTGGCATTCTAAAGAGGCGTTTCCCATGTTTGCAAAATGGTACAAGAGTTTCTCCTTAAAAAGCTGCCTTATTCACATTGTCCTGTGTTGCTCTTCATAATAACATAGGCATATACAAAGGGGACATCATTCCAGCTGATGAATTAATTGCAGATAATGAAGAAAATTGAAATATTTCTGAAACAGGAGATGGAAATGTTTTGTGTGATTATATATGTAGGACATATTTTTCATGAATGAAGAAACATCAGTATAAATATATGCATGAGGCAAATTGTACATTATCACATGTATACTATAAATATGCACTGAAGACAATTTCTTCTGCTAAATTATTTTAATATAAAAGTATTTTAATATTTTTGGGGAAATTTACCTAGATTACAGCATACTGTATTTTCCCAATATATTGCAATAAAATAAGTGGTTAATTAATACCGATTATTACCGTAATGTAACAGTAACCTTTCCTAAAGTTAATTTATTAAAATTAAACAAGGCAGAATTAAGGCTGCCTAATATAAAAACGTACTATTTCCAGTTTGCAAACATGGGTAACTTGATAATATATTAATAATAATAATAACAATAATATACATATTTAGTATTTTATCCATTTTATATGGGGTTGAAACATAATATCAACTTTAATGAATGACCATAACACAACATTGTGTAATAACTAGTAAACATAATGAGTTTATGTATATTGCAAAGTATAAATTTCATTGCTTATAGGTGGATTAGAAACCAAAATTATTAACAATACATAATTGAAAGAAATGTGGTTCATGCTGTTTAAACTATATGTTGCTTAGTTCACCAGTATACCATTTATGCTTTGGCAATAGACTCTCAATAATAAGGGCAGATCAATGGGTTTTGGACCTCCTAAAGTTTGTGTTTTTTTAAAATTCATCTAGCCTATCTTTGGCTAAAAATTATAGAAGGAAATATATTTTTAGAAAGTAAGGAACATGTAACCAATAACACCATATTTCATGATTGGAAATATTGAATGAGTAAATTTACTAGTTTTAGAAAGATTTACATAGCTACTGTAATGCTATTGTGAACTAGCATTCCTTAATTCAGAAGTGATACAAAATGTAGAATGGATTTTAAATATGTTGGCCAATTTTTGTTATCTTTGTTTTGGAAGGTGATTTGTAATAACTGCTGAGAATAAAATATTTTATTCTGGATGAACCATTGTAACATGTATTAAAAAATACAAACCCTAACTTGTATAATAAAATTCATTTATTGAAATTGTATACAGCAATATAGTCAATATATAATTTGTTTATGGTTCATTAAATTTTTTCCAGATCTTAATTTTTTATGTTCAATTACCATCATGTTTTATGTTGTCATACTGCTTCCTGCACTGAAGTACATTTCTTGGCTCAGAGGAAATGCTAAAAGAGTGAACGTAATTTATTGACATTAAGTATTATCTTGAATGACAATTGAAAGTACTTAGAAATGTTTCACAATTTGTTTAAAACAGTATGTTTAAACTGTACTTTCATTATTGGTTTTTCATTCTCACTAACACCTAGTTTTGTTTAAACAGTATGTTTAAACTGTACTTTCATTATTGGTTTTTCATTCTCACTGACAATAGTAGTGCCACCTCCCATCATAAGTGGTTACTTATATATTTGTTTATAATCATAACTATTATGACATTAGGACAATAATATACCATCATATAAATATTTTGGGGCATTATAGCAATATCAAAGTAATACCAATTTCATAAAATAGAAAATAAGTGGCATCTGTTTAACAACCATTCTTACAAAACAAGGAAATTAATGTATATTAAATTAATACAAAGAAGACAAGATAAACATATCCAATATCATGAAAATCATCTGTATTAATTGGTTTTTGATCACTAACTATAATGCGTGTGATAACATAGCACTCCATTAAAATCGTGGTCTGATTCTTGCATGACATCATTCAACATTATCAGATGACTTAATTGTTATGGTACTATCTAATTTAAGGAGACAATGAATGTGTAAGAACATTGGTTACAGGCATTGTTACAGAATAATTTTTTTTTTTTACAAATGGATGAATTTTTAAAATAATGTTTTTACCATAATTCCCAATATTTTCATGAAGTCTGCTGGTGACTCAGAACTAGTAACTTATGGTCATGTAATCAATTTAAGTTAAGTACATGACAGGTGGTGCTATCCAGAAAAAAAAATCCGAATAATATGAATTTGGCGATACTGTAGGATGCAATTATTCTGTAAATTTCAGGAAAGTTTAGTAATTGACGTACGTAACCGATACCCATTTTCGAGTCTAACATATAATATCTTAATTTAGTCAAGCACATTTTGTTTCAACAAGTGATAAGTTATATATTAAATTATGACAATGCTGGAGTAATCTTTGGGCATTAACTGCATCTGCAATTTTAATCCAGGCCCATTCTGTGTCAGAGTGTGTAGGACACACTGTACTAATTATATGGAAGAACTGTGAACCAGTCTAGAAATGGGTGAAGAAATAATAGTGTACATGGGTTTGGTTGGAATCAGAAATCAGTACACAATTAATAAAATACGGTTCAGTACCCACGAATGTAGTTCCAGTCTATTTTTAGATCACTTTTTCCAGTCTAAATTTGGTGGTGATACTACTAGAGTCAGATTTTGGCATTCTTGGTAAGGATTTAAAGGCAATTGTTTATTCTTTAAAATGTGAGCTTATGGTGTGGTTGTCTGTGTGTATTTCGTCGACAGTGCACATTGAGTAATAAGGTCATGGTGATGATCGGGAAGTGAATTCTGTGTTCTGTTGTCTGGTGTTTTGTTTACAATTCAGCCTCTCAAAAAAATGCAGGTCAACCCTTGACAAGAACTAAACTGTAAAGTCATCTTTGAAGGTATTTTAGATTAACATATGATTTGTATTGATTGTCACACAGTGGAAAATTCAGTACTGAGAAACAAATGTAGAGAATATATAGTGAAATTAATTGTGTACTATGGCCTGTCAGTAAAAACTTGAAACTGATATAAAATTTTTATTATTAATGACATACACATGAAATTTTAATTGGTTATGTATATTGACTTTAAAAATATAAAAATGAAATTAAAAATAAAAAAATTAATTTTAATTTTAAAAATTTAAATGAAATTTAAAAAACAATTAAAAAATAAAAATTTTCCACCAAGTATACACATATATAATATTTATTTGGAATGATATGAAAATATATCAGCATATATATACTCCTACACCATATACAAGCTCAAATGATGGATATTTGTCAAATTTGATCAGAGAAAATATCTTTATTAGTCAAAATGAGACCCACATTTAAAATACATGAAGACAAAATTCTACTTTGCTTTGTACCTTTAGGTCATTGAAACTATTTATTTGGGGTCCAAACAGTTAATTTATGTGTTTATGATGGGGTGACTTCCTGAGTAACACATATCTGCTTGTATAGCTATCAGTAATTGTTTATACACATAGTTATAGGGTATTTAGTGAGAGGACAGAGATGAAGACTTTATACTAGAACCTGTTTAAGTTCTCCACAAAATCATATTAAGCTGTTAGAAAATTAAATACAGGTCAGAGGGGGTAAAATATACTTTACCCAGGTATATTTACCATTGCATGTAAGAAAACAGCAAAATGATGTAAGTTGAACACAGAATGCATTCCATTTTATTATTCAGTTTCTTTAAGATGTTGATTGATGTAGTGCAGCATTGTGGCCCAGATGATATTGTGAGAATTCTCATGATCCATTTTGCTTTATGCATTATTAATGACTAATAATATTTGTTATCTGACACTTTAAAGATTACATAAGTAATATTCAAACAGATTATTTGAATTTAACTTTCTACAACTGATCCTAATATGGTTACATAGCTGACATGAACAAATATGCATATATTTTGTAATGTTTGGAATCAAAAATTGACATTGTTAGGCTGACATAGTACCTATAGTGAATCTGTAAGGCTCAGTTTTGACTGTGTGCACTTAAAATATCCCAAGATGTTTTTTTTCATCATGAATATGCCTCTGTAAGGTAACACATTTCAATTTAGTACTTTGACAGAGGGCGGTATTGCAGCATCAGCTGATATCTGATTCCATTGAATCATTGAACTTAATAACTTGGTAGCCAAGACTCTTAAAAATAGACTAAATATGTTTAAACAGATTATTTAAATCATGTTTGCACATGTGATGTTACCAAGTACATTGCATATGTCCCACACATGCAAATATCCATCCTTGTTTACAAGTTTTCAGGATGAAAATTTCACATTTAGTTGATGATATAGGATCTATTGGTACCTATAGTTGATCTGTGTGGTCACATTTTGCTATATTCACTTGCAATATCTAAAATTATTTTTCCTTCATGAATAGGATTGCATATAGTAATAAATTTTAATTTGGTACATTGTCATTTGACTTTCCACTATACTGGTATGTATCAATGTTTGCACCAATGATCAAACCTCACCGTTCCAACATTGCCTTAAACTTTATGATACATACTCTACCTGATTAGTTATTTAACCTGTAAATGGCTAAATATGCTTGTAGAAACTTCATCTATTTTTAGGATGCATTTGTCACTTTAATACATGCCCATTGCTTCACATCTTTGAGTGTTACTCTATCAAGTTTACTTTTTTTAACCCTATTTGCAACCTTAATGTTATTTTGAAATCACCATTTCTAACACATTTTAACTTCATTTGCCTACATCTTTCTGTTTTTTTTAGAATTAAGTGAAATATGTTATATCTTTTCAGGTCTAGCCTGGTATCTGGAACAAAGTATTAGAGTTGTATCATTTTGGAAGCTCTCCAGTAGTTCAATGGTGATAGCAAGGTCTCATAAGAACATGTGCAGTCTGCTGCTATAGGTGACCAAGATGAGTTCATATTAGTACATTGATATATAGCATCTCAAAGACATGGCTTAGATCTTCATGACAGAGATTCACATCATTTTTCTGTAAGGTGGAACTTGCCTGAAACTGTATTTTCATATTGCATTGTTGACTTTTGTAGTTATCGGCATTAAAATGGAATGCATATTTGCTATAAAACATTGTAGTGGTCCCATCAAAACTTTAAATTTGAGTGGGTTATTAGTTATACAAACAACTGCCCAAGTACCTAAAACAATAAATGTGGAACATAGCACCTGTCATTGTTTCTTTAGTATGTACACCTATATGCATCTGGATAGGCATGTTGCAATTTGCTGTCAAAATCATTGTGAGCTATCATGCTTCAGTACCCCTGGGATTAATATTATCAGTTGTACAGACCTAAACTACCATTTGTTTTAAAGCCATTCATTAATCAACTTTTCTGCCTTAAATTTGTGAAACTGAATGTCATAACTTGTATGAAAATTTAATTTTTGTAAAATAAATAGTTTTTAAAAATTATATATTTATTTAAATTCTTATTAAAATTTAATATATCAATATTTTTTAATTTCAAGAATATTTTCAGACAGGCCTTATCAAGTATTACAATTAGGTTTTTACCTCATTGAAAAATTCCTATAATTAAGGAAGATATAGCAAATTTAGTTTTGGTTTCTTAAGAACAATTGGATCCCTACAGAACACCAGCACTACACACTTTCTGATAGCTGTCACATGTTTTGCTTGCAAGGAAATTTCAAAAGACTTTATGTATGAAGTTGAAATAGTAGTGGCATGCAAAAAAAAAAGTTTGACAAAAACATTTACCCTTTCAGGAATCAGTACACAATTAATAAAATCCGGACGAATGTAGTCCCAGTCTATTTTTAGATCACTTTTTCCAGTCTAAATTTGGTGGTGATACTAGAGTCAAATTTTGGCATTCTTGGTAAGGATTTAAAGGCAATTGTTTATTCTTTAAAATGTGAGCTTATGGTGTGGTTGTGTGTATTTCGGCGACAGTGCACATTGAGTAATAAGGTCATGGTGATGATCCGGAAGTGAAATCTGTGTTCCGTTGCCTGGTGTTTTGTTTGCAATTCAGCCTCTCAAAAAATGCAGGTCAACCCTTGACAAGAACTAAACCGTAAAGTCATCTTTGAAGGTATTTTAGATTAACATATGATTTGTATTGATTGTCACACAGTGGAAAGTTCAGTACTGAGAAACAAATGTAGAGAATATATAGTGAAATTAATTGTGTACTATGGCCTGTCAGTACACAATTAATAAAATCCGGTTCAGTACCCACGAATGTAGTCCCAGTCTATTTTTAGAGGTTGAAAATTCCTCATACTTAAGATGCTTAGTGAAACCGGGCCCAGGTAAACAACTTAATAATAGATACTACTTCTGAACGGTTGGTGACATCATCTGTGTATGTGTGTGTGTGTGTGTGATTTAGATTTTGAACGTAGCTTTAATAATTTTTAAATCATATCGCTATGATGTCTGTAATGTGTCAGTTTATAGTGATGTCTATCACTGGGGCATCAAGCCGCAGACATGAAGCATGATGTCACATCCAGTCACATTATCATGACACCAGGCCTACCAAACCTAGCACTAACATCTTAATGCTGAGCGCCAAGCGAGGCAGCTATTAGCACCATGTTAGTAAGTCTTTGGTATGACTCTGCTGGGGGCCGGGGTTCGAATCCACGACCTGCGGCATCTGATTTTGTGTTGTTATTGTTGTGGGGCTTAACACCATTTTTCAGCACACGATAGGCTATACATGGCGGCCAGTATTATTTATGGTGGAGGAAGAAACCGGGAAATCCGCGGAAAGAACCACCGACCCACGAGAAGCTACTGGTAAGCTTTCTCACATATCCACATTAGCCGAATCCTAGACTCGAACCCACGCAGACAGAGGTGAGATGGCAGTGATCCGTAACGGATAGCGTTTTTGACCACTTGGCCACTCAGGCTCCCCTCCCCCCTACTGCATCTGAGGCGGATGTTATAACCAGTTGGCCACCGGATCGGTTTATCATCATAGGTTTTCACTAATGATTTTTTGATCTGATTTTTTGTTGTTGTTGTGGGGCTTAACACCATTTTTCAGCACACGATAGGCTATACATGGCAGCCAGTATTATTTATGGTGGAGGAAGAAACCGGGAAATCCGCGGAAAGAACCACCGACCCACGAGAAGCTACTGGTAAGCTTTCTCACATATCCACATTAGCCGAATTCTAGACTCGAACCCACGCAGACAGAGGTGAGATGGCAGTGATCCGTAACGGACAGCGTTTTTGACCACTTGGCCACTCAGGCCCCCCCCCACTGCATCTGAGGCGGATGTTATAACCAGTTGGCCACCGGATCGGTTTATCATCATAGGTTTTCACTAATGATTTATTAAAATGTTTAGTTTGTCCGGATATAAAATGTTGCCGATCGCACTTCCAATATGGCCATCATTTGACCATTGGTTTCTCCTTTAAGGTTTGAATCCATGTTATATGTTGAATTAATGTGTAAATTAATTCACTGCATGAGATGTACGACTTGGAAATGTGTGAACATATATTTTATATGATACACATCAGACTGGTCACCAATTGCTTCATTGCTTTAATAAATGTCTACCAGGTGAAGCCTGTCAAAAATGCACGTGTCTGAAGGCTAGAATTTCATTCTATAGAAACAGTTGATTTACGTGCTTGTATTACAAGAGGAAAATGTTGGGTTTTACCAGATCATAAAAATATCTTATTATTTTCACAGACAGAGTTAACCTTTAAAGTTTACCATAAACATTTACATATTAGAACTCGAGCGAATGAAATTAATAATCTTAGTTTTATGTATCTTCGTATAATGGATAACACTGTTGAAGTGCTTTGCAACAAAGACTGTGGTATCGTATTCTCAACCGAGAAAGTATATTTGAGTCTAGTAGCTTTTGACCTATCGGAGACATTTTCATTCAGGGGTTAGTGTTAGGATTGGTCGACCTGGTATCGAGGATAATGCGACTGGGTGGAACATCATATTACATGTGTACGGCGTGATGCCCTAGTGCTAGACTTCACTATAAACTGCCACACTGCAGTTATTGTAGCGATTTGACTTAAAAATTGTTAAAGTCACGTTAAAGTTCCAAATTACACACACACACACGCAGGCATACCCACACTGACATTATTATTTCTAAGTGCCTAATTTCAACTGACCTAATCACACATTCTCCCAACGTATCTAGAGTCAGCTATTGCTCTCCCATTAGGAACTAACTATATTTGCTACGCACGACTGCATGTATTCACGTCTACATTCCAGACCTATGTTTGGGTGAGGCGTACTTAGTCGAAATGGTAGGTGACTGTAGGATTAAGTAAAGGAGATTGTCGGTGCAGTAAACTATGGATTCATGATCAGTGTTTGGGAGGGATTTTTTCTCGATATGCTTTGCTCCTGCCATTGTTAAGGTAGGATAAAGATTAGGCGTAGAGAGGGAGCGGTAAATATGACAATACTGTATATTTGATCTCGTAAGTTAATGGGTACTAAACGCCCACCACCTTCGGTACTAAACGACTAGCACTTTGGGTGCGAAGCGACCATTTCCACTGGGTACGAAGTGACTTGGGTACTGAATGAACATAAGGCACCGAGTGGCCGAGTGGTCTAAAGCAGTGACCGTTAAGGATCACTGCCATCTCACCTCTGCGTGAGTTCGAGTCCGGCTAACGTGGGTAAGTGAGAAAGCCTGCCAGTAGCTTCTCGTGGGTCGGTGGTTCTTCCCTGGGTTTTCCAGGGTTCTTCCTCCACCATAAATATTGGCCGCCATGTATAGCCTATCTTGTGCTGAAAATGGCGTTAAACCCTATAACAACAACAACAACAACAACAACTGAATGAACATAAGCCAGCGGCAGATACCGTTTATATCACCATGATGGCAAATATGATGCTGTTTTACAGGTGAAATGTTGCTCGAAACCATGAATTTTGAATGGCCTAAAGTGGCCTAGTAAAAATGGTTCACTGTTTCAGGGAATAGTTTTATAGTTTTACGACGTGAACTGCTGGCGGTATGTATGTATGTATGTATGTATGTATGTATGTATGTATGTATGTATGTATGTATGTATGTATGTATGTATGTATGTATGTATGTATGTATGTATGTATGTATGTATGTATGTATGTATGTATGTATGTATGTATGTATGTATGTCTGCCTGTCTATCTACGTTATATGCACGTAACTTCTAAATTATGTTTATTGCAATCCGAAGTCATTATAGTAGAATCTGTTCACTCCAATTGTGAACACTATGTATGGTATAAACGGGATAGATATAGAACATTGCGAAGTACGCATGTTGCATTTGAAGAGCTTCATTTAAAAAGTTTTAAATTTGTGAAACCGGAATGCAAACAGAACGTTTTGAGCCTACATTCAGGTAAAACAATAACGCAATTTTAGTACAGCTCAGCAAGAAATTTTTCCGTATTTTTAATAGCTGTGTAATGCACGTCTTTCATGACATATTGTAAGTTTCATTTTTTTGTATTTTTTTTAATTGTATTGAGCATGTGTATAATGAATGTATCTTTCGTTTCCCATCATCACTGACATACGTGCACGAAGAAATAATAAAAATACAGGCACCGTAATATTCATCAACTTTTCATCTTATAGTTTAACTAAGTTATTGGTATTTGAGGTTTGGATCTAAAGGGAGACAATAATTATTGGGATCCTTTAATTAGATCTCTTTAATAGTTTCCCACCGGACAATTGCATTCATAATATCGGATGTGGATATCTCCAGGTTTGAAGGAAAGATACATTCCACAGAATCGAAACAAACATGAGTTGTGTTGACTGGGACATTCCTACAAATCAGGTTTTCCATTTTTCTGTGCCAAGTGTGTTAGTAGAAGCATGATACTGCCCTTTTTTTCCAACCGAATATATCCTTGAATGAAAATGTATCCACAACACATTGCTGTGTTGTCTAATGAGTGCCCTCTATTTACACATATAAAGAATGATATCACACATGTTAGATAATTTTTATTTCGTATTTCTACAGAGATTCGAACTCAGGTCCGCGCGTAAATTGCACCAATTGCCTTACCTGCACAAACCAACCCATATTCCATCACGACAATGCACACAATGATGCAACGGAATCGGTGTTCAGTGCAATCGTGTGTAGCAGACTCAATGGAATGACGATCCAATAATTAATTTTTTATCTACATACACAGTCATTCCGGATTTCTCTGAAAGAAATCAAAATATATAAGATTAATTGACCTTACGCGAGACAATATATCGCTCCGCTTACCGAATCACGTGACATGACTCCCTTCTAATCTCAGACAACATGCCGTATTTGGGAAAGAAATATGTATCTGCTTAAGTGATATGTTTATTTAATGATTTGTATTATTCTTAGAAATGTAAAATTTCAAAGTTGCATAAATTATACTGCAGAAGACAATATATATGTTGTTAAGTTTGTATAATAAAATTATAAGTGTGTTATTTTAGTAAATAATAACAATAAGTATT
>JAEAOA010001233.1:1037500-1112500 GCA_016746295.1 Potamilus streckersoni
GATCATCAGCGTATAAGGAGCAATCCACACCAGGAGCCAACCATTTGGTGACGCTCTTGATATTGACGTTGAAAAGCGTCACATATAGAATACAGCCATGGGCCACATCCTTCTCTTGCTCGCACAAATCAGATTCGGTGAAACCCACCTGTACCTTGAATTGTCTGAGAGAACGTTTGATATGAAAGAGGGCAGACGACCTTTTAGACCCGGATAGTGCAGGTCATTCAGTATCCCGTACTTCCATGTCATGCGATATAGCCTTTCTAAATCAATGAAAACGGCCACTATGTTACTTCTTGCTAAATAAGTCCCGAATAAATGTTTCCAGTCTAACCAGATGATCATTGGTGGCTACATCCATATCGAAAGCCACTTTGGAAATGAGATATTAAATTGTTGGTTTTCAAGTACAAAGCAAGCTGAGAATTGATCATTCGTTCCATTGTTTTGAACCCATAGCTCGTCAGAGCAATGGAGTGATAGTTAATAGGATCTGTGCTATCTTTACCTGGCTCGGGATCTGGTATTATGTTGCTTCTAACGAAAGTTTTGGTACGTTACCAGTAATCTATAAATTATTGAAGTTTTTCAGAATAAGTACTAAAGATGGTTCTGGTAGGTGTTTAAAAAGCTGTTAATGTATATCGCCAGGCCCAGCAGATGTATTATGGATCTAACTCAAAGTTTCCATAAGTTCGAAAAGTGAAAAAGGTTAAAAGTAACTGAAGACTTTCCATTCATATATATTTGGTTGTTATTCAGTAACTACCATATGGTGTTATACTGACTGCTTCTCTGCGTAGTTTGAAGTGAGTCGTCCCTGCAGCTATGTACGATTTTCTGTATACTATATTTCATTACACTAAATGTAGTTTCTGAAGGAGACATTTTGGTAAATCAGAATCACGACTGAAAAAAGGAAAAATATTTCGCTTCAGCGCTGGAGAGGAAACGCTTAATCCGAATCGATAACATCTTGTGAATTTCACACAAGCATATTTTTTTACGAAACGTTTCTGGAGTTTAAAATAATTTCCTTAATATTTTAGGCATCAACCGTTTGTCATCATGATATATCTTCTCTGTTTTGTACGTGACAATCATGAAACAGATATCACGTGTGAGTAGAGCGACCGTGTCAACCTCAAAGTTTTGTGTTTAAGTTTTGTGTTCCAGCTTTATTAGTTAAGAATCAAGGCGGATGCATTAACATGCTGACGTAGGTGAAACACTAGGTTGAGCGAAAGACTAATTCAGTGAAGGTTCATCCTTTCATTTAAACACGCCCTGCGCATATTTTTAAAACATATATAGGAAAGACAGCCATTTCGAAACTATCGCCAAGAAATCCTTAGCGTATTCATTTGGTAATATCAATGAGAAATGGATTATGTCCCAATTTCAAGATGATGAAAGTAAAACCATCAATTCAGATAGCCCAATGCTGTACATCCATGAATTAACAATGATCTGACATGATTAAAATTATCACTTGCGAGATTGCACAAGCGAACTCGTTTGGATCGCAAGTTTTGGATTCGTAATAGTTTGGTAGCTGTTTCTAATGTGACGTTGTGAGCATCACGTGAAATAGCTTGATAAAACTGTCCGCTTTTTCAAAGTAAATAGTATAGCAAAAGAAAAAAGACATTTTTGTGTCACTCTATAATTTTTTTTCCAAAGTCAAAATTTGAAATTATCAACATGTTCTGTCACGCTCCCATACTCAATCGTTTCAATCCAAATCATACCTATAGGTATACAAAAAATATCCATATTCAGAATATAAAAACATAAGCAAAAACCATTAAAGTCAATAACATTATTAAAATAGCCAAATTTAAGGTCTTAGTAAAATATTGAAAAATTACGTCCAGCCTCCGTGGAACAAAACCTTCAGCAGGAAGGTCTGAAATAAGACTTTCCCCAATGTTTTAAGTGTACCTGACTAAAACTATTTTGTTTACTACGGAGGAAAAAGTTATCCACACATTTCGAGCAAATCAAAGCATTTTGCCCGCTTTTAGCCCGCTATTATGAATGAACCAGATTAATAGTCCAAATGACTCAGATCAATATGCAGCTGAGTAACTTCGATCAGAAACCTCTTAGATATGACACAATGTAGCACATATCAAATGCTAAGATCATTGAAATATTATTATTGCCATTGTTTGATCCAAATTGAGTTATCTTAATGATATAAGATAATGCTCTCTCCAATTTACAAAACTCTAAAAGAGCCTAAATTTACCTCTGGTAAAGATATAAAAGCATGTATGCCCGTGTTGTCAGCATATTGCATGTCACCTCTTGTTATAAAAATTATTTCCTTTGTTCTTTGCGGTATGGCACAAGTAGCAGTATATTTCGTTTCCAAGATTACGTGTACATCGCTCCTCATTATTATTTTGCTTTACATTGTTTTGATTATTATGCAGATGGATTCTACTTTAGACGACAAGAGATTGCCACTATCAACTCCAAAAGGAAGAACTTGGAAGTCAGTTTGTCTGTAAATTACACCAAGATATCTATCTCCAATTTATCTATTGAAGATAGGGAGGATGAATTCAGTGCAGCTGTGACACGCAATAGGGAAAAGAATGGACACGGGAAAATGAAAACCTATCGTGTTTTTCATAGTTACAGTAAGTTCGAAGTCAATGATTCAATTTCATGCTGGGAAGATAGTAAATTCAGGAAAACATTTGAGGAAAACTGTAATTTTATTAAAAAGTATCCTATCGGAGATTCCGGTCCTTACCTGCAAGAGCTAGGACTTGCTGAAGACTTTGTTGAGTTTACAAATCCCAAGATTCCTGTTATTGTGACTGCAGTATCTTCGAATCACTTTCTGGAAGTCCAAGCTTTAATGCAGAACCTTCACAGTGTGGTATTTCCAAAATACAAGAATCTGAAATTTATATTTTACGACCTTGGACTCAACAAAAACGAAAAGGAAATGGTATGTTATAACAACATTATGCATATTTTTCAAATCGTACATTTATCTGCATTAGATACAATTAATGACGCACAAAGACAAAAGTATTTAATCTACGGTAGTCTATTGGTTAGCGTTTTCCGATTCAATGGCTGTGGATTGTGGGTTAAAGCCATTCACAGACCAAATGAAATCGAATATGGTAGTGTCATTTCAAACGTTAATTAACTCATATCGCTTCGGAACCAATTAATCTTCCATGTGATTTTTTAAGTTAAACACAATTATTTAATTATTAATCTAATAATTTATATAACAAAATATCAATAATGTGTGATAATTTTATGTTATGCCGGTTTTCTCCTCTTATCGCTTTAGCAGAGGTAATATTAATTTTGTTTCAAATCGAAATGTAAATCTCAAATAAATAGTCAGATAGCTAGACACAATGCCAAATATTTTATAATTTCATAAAAGATAGAAAAGACAAGACAAGAGAATATATAAGATGATAAAATCTCAAATGAGTGACTTAAGCATGGAAAATAATCTTTTATTTGTTGTAGCCATTTTAAAAGGAATATATACTTGAATGTAATTCCTGTCAAAAGAAAACTTAATTACTTTTATGACCAAGACGTTTTACATTGTAAGCCTACATTTATTCCCGTACTATTTGATTTCGAGGAGTCGGAGTGTGAAACCTTACCGATAGATTATATAAATCTAGATTTATTTCTCTTCTATTTAATTTCGAGGAGTTTGAAAGTGGAACATTAATCTACATTATATAGTTGTGAGGAATTATTAAAGGTAATAGTACCCCATCCGCAATAATTAAAGATTTCAAGAAACAATTATTTGTTTGCGAAATTTTGGAGCCAGGAAAAAAAACATAGACTGACAGTAATGGACTGACGGGGACCCAAACTCTTCTGCTTATAAAATATTATCAAATTTTTCTTCAGGTGAAGAAGCATTGTCGCTGCGAATACAGATCATTTCCATTTGAAAAGTATCCAGAACATGTAAAGATTGTGAAAGGATATACATTCAAAGCACTAATTATACAGGTAATTTCTTCCCTACCAGTCTCTCCTTGCAAGTCATCTGTATCTAGACCATAGACTGTTGCAGCCGCACGGCCAACAATAAATCTAACAAGTATCAAAATACGGGTAATTATTAGAATATTAAACTAGATCCACATATTACACATTTCGGAGTCTAAAGCAAGTTTAAAAGTACTAGCAAAATGTTATGCATTATGATTCTAAGAACATATCAATACGCTATGAGGAAAATCACCTACGATGTAATTTGTTACCTATTAATTTTCCAACGCTTATTACTGCGCCCGTATTGCATCTTTGATTGCAAACAGTTTTAAACACAATCTATGTATTTCGACCTGCTTTATGTCCTTGTACTTTAAAAGATCATGCGAATCTTTGTGTCTTAAATGCGTTCTAATGAAACCACAATTGCTTATTCAAACACTAATGTTCTGTAGGTTTCACTCGCATCTTACTATTGCTATCCATGCGACATGTATTATTGTTACAAGTGGGCTGTTTTGTCTCTCATGTATTTTCTTACCTCCATGACAGATAGTTGACACTCTTCCTTGATCATTGAGTCTTAGCGGATAGCTACTGTTCATTGCTTATACTGTTTCGTGTCTAGGCTCATATAAAAGTAAGAAAAGAGTAAAGCTGTAAATTTTACAGAATAATTTATTTTTCTAGACAAACAAGTAAAAAATATGAAAAAGACTTATGGTTTGTGAATCTAACCCAAAAATTAATCCTAGAATTATAAAACACAAGTCCTATCACTAAAAAGTTCTAAATGAATCAAAGTTCGAATCCCTGATTAAGTTCCAAGATGGAAGACGATGACGTCGTCTATAACCTCTTTTGTGCTGAACTGTCAACAGTTCCTTTTGAATCCAAGAATAAAAATGCGGCTTTAGAATTCCGATGAATTTTCCAATAAATGTCTCTGTCCAAGAATTCGAATGAAAGTAAGTAAAGTCTCCAGCGAAAAAAATTATTTTAAATAAAAACTGAATTCAAATTGACAACAACACAAAAAACGCTTGAAAACTGAAATTAAATGTATAATAACGGGTTAATAAGTCCAGCTGATACTTGTTTTTGACACTCATAATGGGTCACATGATCACGTACTTTGCCTCGGCTTAGTAACATTATGTCAATTATCGCGTAGATCATCAACGAATTTGATTACCTTGAACAAATCTTACTAAAAGATTTAATAATTTTAAAAAAAAATAAAAAAAATTGTTTACAAGTTCTGAATCAAGGTCGAGAACTAAGGCAGCTAAAAATACCCAAAAATATAATCTTGCAATCTTGACTTGTTTACTTTGAGAATAAGAAAAACAGTCAAAAACTGAATTCATAAAAATCAAATCCTGTAGACAAAATTATCATTACAGTAACATGTAACGTAATAAAATAAAATAAAACATAAAATTTACAAGCACGTAATTTAATTACATATACGTAACAATACAAATGATGCGTGTCAGACGCTCCTATTCTTAAGAAAATATACACGCTATCTTGAACTCTACTCTTGATCGAATGGTTGGTCTGTATGTTGAGGCTTCATTTTATCTTTTTCCGCATTGTTTTTAGCGCATGACTTTATAGAGAAAAGGGCCTATCAAGTAATTAAGTTTGTACTGTTACGGCTATATGGTCGTACACAAAGTAACAAATAGAATTAAAACCAACACGTTCCCTAAAAACCAATTCATTTCTCTTAGTTATAAAATGAAAAGAGGAGCTGACATTATTGCGAATTAAATCCAAATTAATCCTAAAAGTTTTATCCAAAGTCTAAAGGAATAAAGAGGTCTGAATTAAGTTCAGGTCTCGAAAGTACTAATGTACCAATAGCCTTTAATGAGCTGAAGTGCCAACTGTCCTGATGTATCACAATGGCCTTGTACAAAATTTTTTTGAAAGGGTTCACAATAATACGTAGCTCAAATAGTCATATGAAAACTTTATTATTCCAATAAATAATCTAAATAAATGATTACTTGCAAACTAAATCTAAACATAACAGTGAATATTTCCGCAGACTGAAAGTAAAATAAGAAAATAAGAGAATTAGGCATTAACATTTTGTTTACTTCTTGCACCTTACATAAATCCTCACGACTCCACTACAACTCTATGTCTCAATACCACCAACGTAAAGTATGTCGCAACGCAAAAAATGTTACTTATATCCTAACATAACGATAATCCCTTAAAAAAAGTACAAAAATTAACTTACGAGTCACTTTTTACGGTGTTAGGAATCTATGCTACGAAAGTATCAAGCTTTTTAAAATTAATATAATTCCAGGTTCGAACTCTATATAAACTCCAATAAATTTGTCTGTCCAACATTATTATTTTATACGAGAACTCATTAATTTTTAGATAAAAAAATCACTTGAATGAAATAATTTAAAGAAATTAATTCCAGACCAAAATTAATAACTGGTCACAACATATAAATACAACTTGATTTTGTTAGATCTTATGGCACCAATACATTTTCTTTCCAGTAACAAGGTTATATAATCCTCTACTTGACCTGAAGTCACACTTAGCAGTTTCTAAAAAAAAATGTTACCTGGTGCAAATATAACATTCTAGAAAAATCTTAATGTTTACTAGATAAAAGTTTAGTTTGCAATTAGAAATCTATTACTAAAATTATAATATAAAACATGGACTATGTTAGGTACGCCAAAAGAATCCCAATAATCTATACCCATGCCAAAATGGACATGTTCACTTCTATTAATAATGGGTTTGATAATAAACCTATACACATAGAGAATATTTTAGCTATATATTAGTTTGTTAAAATTAATAAAAGGTATATGGGTTAAGTAGAAATTAAACTTAATATTGGGCTGCGTTAAATCCAAAATACAATATTACATATTAATAGGTTATAATGGGAAAATAAAGACACAAACATTGCAAATTAATTTCACATAACAATAGACAATCATTACAATAGATAATCAGGAACAAAACGTAAACACACAATATAGATATAAATAATAGTTCTGACAGTTAAATTATTCACCATTGCTCCGAGAAAACGATGCAACTCAGATGAAGAGATTGTGTAACTCTCATTCTTGACATTAATGAGTTACTACTTTGATAATGTGTACAGTTTTGACACTAATGAGTTACTACTTTGATAATGTGTACAGTTTTGACATTAATGAGTTACTACTTTGATAATGTGTACAGTTTTGACATTAATGAGTTAATACTTTGATGATATGTACAGTTTTGACTTATTAAGTAAAAGGAGCACGGTGTCATACTGCACGCGATATTTTCTTTTCAAGGATATAAATTTGGTTAAGAATGCATTTTACTAATTTGAAATAATAATAAATAAAAATAATTTATTCTGTACTTTCATCCAACGGATCATTTTAAAAAATACAATGCAATTGAATGGATTATGCGTCATGGTGTACATAACTGATACAGGATACAAATTAATACACAAGTTTCTATACTACCCCAAAGTACGTCATTGCTGCATATATGGATTGTTAGACTGTCTCAGACGAAAAGCCAATATAGCAGGAATGATTTCTTATAATTAACATATAATTGTGAGTAACGAGGTGTGCAGACTTTCGAACAGACAAAAAAAAAAGAAATACAGTTTATTAAGGTATTTCCTTCTAAGATGATCTAAAGCTAGTTAGCCACAAACAAAATAGAAAATCTTTCTCTACCAACAAAAACCATTGTTCAGACCTAAGTAAGGCCATAAATGATTTTCCTCATTTCTTTTATGCCTACAAGTATCTACGATCAACAAGTGTGCCAAGAACCTGAACTAAGCAAGCAATTATCTAAATAAACAAGTTTATCCGCATAAATATGTTTCCAGTTCTTTTTCATTTATATGCATATTATACTATAAATTAGTTATGTGAATTGTTAATATCGCCAAGCCAGTTTTACAAATCAGCAATGTTTATGAAAAATAGGGAGACAAATATTATTTATCGTTTCTAAAACCTTGATTTGACCAGACATATCCAAAACCGAAGCGTAGTAACCTCTTTTTTAATTTCAGAACCAAGCTGACAAGGTTTAGTTCATAAAATCCTTTTAACATTGCATATCATGCTTATGACCTTCATTTTTTATTACATCCCCCAAGAAATACGTGGTAGAAAGATATCTTCCGCACTTCCATAACACAGCTGTATTATTATGAGCTTTTGGAACTCTAACTATTGATTGTTCAAATGGTTTGCTTGATTTAAAATTGTTATAGTTATCTTCTTTGCCTTGGCTACTAGTACCTGCTCTGGTTTTGTCCAAATCAAAATGGGGGTAAATGATAAGCCCTTATATTTGCAGTAAGGTACATATTCATAATCCTATCTTTGAAAAATCTCCCAAAATTACCTTTTTTTCTTAAAATCTCTATCATTTCTGAATGTAATTATTCTAATTTTGATGTGGGTTGACCATCACGACATTTTTATCACCGAAGTGCTAAATGACATTTGTTTACTTTTGCAAGAACCATACTGTTTCAGCAGTCAGCAACATCATCATCATCATATATTATTGCAAAAATATTATCAAAATCTTCCGAAATAAATACAGTTCTATTACATTCCACCCGAATCTGTTTAATTAGATCATTAATATTGTCTTATGTGAAGCAGTTTACTAAATTTGTCTGCTTGATTTATCCGATTCCTTCTACGTATTTTTTACCAATATATATCTGTAAAGACCTTACACAAAGTATCGACAGGAAAGAGGACCCTGTTATTGTTTGGATTGCATTTATCAATACACGTATATGACAAATAATACTCTTGCCCAACCATTTAAGAACATAACAAGGTTCAAAACTTTGTCAATTAGTTAATAAATGGTAGGATTGTTCTAGTAATGCACTGACAAAATGAGTATTCAGGTTTTGATTTTAAGTAAACTTCTCATTTTTTTCAATGTTTGCAATAGAAGTATTTAATTCATCACTTTGCCAGTAAGAACGTTCAACACTAATAAATATTATAATGTTGTTAGAGTCGTTGAACTCTGAAAATGTCTTCTTGAAAACGTTACTAGCTTTCGGGGTGAAATGCGTGCCAGCTCATGTTGAGAATGATCTATTCTAGAAGATTCTGCTACTAAAATTATAATACAGAACATGGAAACCATAGTGTCCTTGACCCAGACCAGGATTAGAATCCTAATCCTTAGCCCGCACTCATAGAGAAAATATTGGTTATGCATTATGTGTTATTTGTTTGCAACAACAAAATTCATTGGTCAGATACAACATGAACTTGATATTGGACAGGTACAAAAGACAATTACATATAACAAATAATCATTAAAAAAACTAACAAATACAAATTAAATATAAAACATCATTTGTTGAAGATTGAAGATGTCTGAAACGATCATTGCTAATGTCTTCATTAGCTGTACTATAACATTCGCACAAATATTGATACAGTATCTTCTATAAGACGGATATAATACCATTTACTATAGGCTCTACCATCAAATTTAGCTTTCTCATCATCCAAATGAACATCAAGATCATCAACGTAGACTTTGGGTGTATTTTTGGAAAAGCTACTTTCAGGTTCAACATTTTGATTGAGTCAAAGTGAACAATACATAGGAAAATGAGTAGATTCATAAAACCGGTAATATAACTTCATATTACATATTTACATGTCTGAAACATTACTGAAACCATTGAAAATTATACATACGAACTAACCATTTTTATTATCGAAGAGTCTTCCATTCAGAATTTCAGAATTGCAGTCTCTGCGTACATTTTTTAGGGATAAGATTTTGTTTTCGTCTTTTGTATTTTTCTGTACTGATAAATTGTCAGCATCGTATTCTACAGTAAATTCAAATACTACTTCTACTACTACTAATCATCATCAACAACAGCAAAAGCATGGTGTGGACGATTTAGTTTAAAATCGTTTTTGCACCACAGTAGCTATGAAAGCAGAAACGGAGTTTCACCAGAATCATTATTGCAACTGGTGGATGGTGGATAATAGCTAAGTTGCCTTAAAATGCACCACGCCTTATACAATAAACAATATGACGATATAGGTTTTAAGTAAGTTACCACAAGTAGTAATGGAGGTGATATTATTGAAAACGCAAGCTATCATTCTGATTATTTTGTTTTCCAGACTGTACTAAATGAGTATGGATTTGTCATGTGGATGGACGCATCAGTACGTTTTCGCACGGGAGAGCTGGACAGTTTATTCCAAATGGCCATCAAAGACGGTGTCAAAATTATATCAGGAACTTTTGGAGTGGGATACAGAACTGATCCAATAACTTTAAAGTTCCTCCGAGAAGATCCGTGCTTATTTGCCAATAAAAACGAAATTCAAAGTGGATTTATTCTGATATATCGAACTCTATTTACGATCGAGACAATTATGCGCCCATGGGTGTCCTGTTCACTGACATCAGGTTGTATGTATTTTCCAGGTTCACAAGACAGAAAGAGATGTGCCGGTCAGAATGGGCTTGGCTTCTGTCATAGGTTTGACCAATCAGTAATAGGCATCATACTGTGGCGACTGTATCATGCCGATATTAGGAGGATTTTTATACCTGGAAAATTCTTCAGCTTACAAAGAGACCGCGGCGCAAGATATTTTGAATCTCTAGAAAAGAATCCCAATTTGTAGGTTATGTAAAAGTCTAGCCTTAGCATTCGTCGACGTGCAATTAGTTCACACTGCAATATATTTGAAATATCTAGCAACGAAAACCCATTTTGGAGCTAGTATAAGCTATTTCTTCTTGGAAATACGATTGAACGTCATTGTCGTTAATTTGGTATGTATTCATGTTAATTATTTTTTATCAAAATCATTTTTTATTTTGCAAAGCATTAAAGCACACTCTCGATTAATAATACCGTCGATTACTTTCGTGATAGTGTATGTATATATCTGTGTGTATGCCTGAGTAATAAACAAATTATACATCTATCAACAGGTCAAGTAGAAACATGTACGTCCTAAATATTAAGCTACTAAAATAGCGCTTGATAGTCTCTACATGTCTTTACAATAGGAATCAGCAACAAGAGTTTGTTGTCTGTTTTCTTAAATTGTTTCTACGTAGCTGGACTAACAAAGCTGGCTCTACGTAGCTGCGTTAATAAAATAGCTTTATTACTAAGTAAACTAAAATGTATGATTCAGTCTCTTACACGGGATGTTTTTGAATCGAAAAGTATTATAAACAATTGCTTTTCTATTTTCGGTCATCTACTATCTGCAGAAGATCTAATACCTGTTAGTCTGGATTTCAATTTAGCTTCAGTTTTAGAAGAACGAAAAAGTACCAATTGCTTGAACAAAGTATATTCCTATATGTTTATGTTTCTTGTGCGTCTGTTTAAATTTTCTTATATGTCTTAAATTTTCAAATAATAGTAATCATAATGTATCGTGTTTCCTTTTAAAATTTCCTTTTTAATTTAGGATAGAATCTTTTATAACTAGTAATAAATAACCTACTTGTGTCACGTGGGCACAATATACGTTTGCGCTAGCTGTTAAAATCGCAAAATACCTTTGTAAGGCATTTCCGACACAAATTACATATTATGTTTCTCCACAATTGCATTGCAAAGTGACTTTTCAAAATTTGATTTTAGTTCTAATCTCCTGATCAAAAAATGATACCAGTAAAATCCCATCTATTAAATCACACCAGTATCCCTGATGAAAGTAAAACATATCTCTGAATTAAAACAGCAGAGAGACATAGAGTTTTGCTATAATTACAAACCCTAATTTACCAACCACTTTGTGATGGCCTTGTTTGCAAAGTTTGTCGTCATGTGACACAAGCAGCACAAGATACAATTACATACATATTTCAATTTAACTTCTAACCAAATTCGCCATAGCTGAATATTTTCTTCGGGCATGTGGATTTGTAAAGCCGTCGGCATTTTTAAATTTCGAAAATGAAAATAAGGCTGTTTGTGGACATTTCGTATAGGTTCAGTTAATATGTCGCCAGGTATCTGGTTTTCAAAAAGAAATTTGGCAATGGCTTTGGTAAGATGAGTTTTACTAATTGATCGTATTTCATCAGAGGAGAGAGGAGTTATTAGTGTCTGAAAAATCAACTGTGATTGTTGCTTCGTTTAACATAGGGGTTCCGAAAATACAGGCAATATACTATAGGTATGGTGGCTATTGCTGAGACTTTATATTTGGATGCTCACGTGTGTGAGGTGGCAATACAAATGTATACCTGGCCTCTTCTGGTTGGTTTATAAATGGCAATTGTTGCATAGTGAAGGACATTCATTAAGTTATACTCTTCATGACAGTCTTTCTAGTTTAACCCATCCATCCACAACACGTCTATTTGTGTTTTGTAGTTTATAAGTGTAAGGATTAGCAAGTTAAGATAAGTCTTGGTCGGTAAAAGTAGGTGTTGAATCATGGAATTCTACCATGTTAAATCCAAAAAATGTATATAACATCATGTTGTTAATTTATAGACAGTTTGAATGTTAAATATTACATGGAACCCACAGGTCACAAGTTCACATTGTATTTTAAATTTCCATTGATCTTCTAGTGGGTGGTAATTAATGTGTAAATGTACCAAAGATTCACACAGGGTCATATTAAATGCTAATTCCTTTTGATCATCATAGTGCGCACTCTATTATTATATGCTCATTTGTATTCTCTGTTAACGTTACATTGTCAGAATTGTGCATTATTTTACGATATTGCACTTAACCTGTGCCCCATAGTGTATTAGGAACTACTTTATAAACAAATCATATACACTCTTGTAGTAGAAGCTTTCCGTTTTCGTTGAGTAAATTTGTTTCTGAATAAACTAAAGCAGATGTTTCGTGGACTGTCACATACCAGCTGCTTTGCCATATTCCGCGTTTGATGCAATATTTCGGATTTTGGTAAGCTATAGACGCCAGACATGATCATTGCAAATAATATATAAGTGACAAGTCATAAACTGTCTTCTTTAGCTGAAATGGCAAATATACTTAGTTTTACATCTTGAATCTCTTCAAAATGTACTTTCTTAGTTCTGCAAATCCGAATTACATGAGCCATATCATGGGTTCTCAAGCTTCATTTTGAAATTATTTTGTCATCTCGATTATATTACAAGCGCAATTACATTCCCCTAATGCGCTCAAAATGAAATCAACATTATATTCCATAGCGTCTTTTTGATAATTGCAATTGACAAAACTTCATATTTTCCTCACATTATGTTTCCAAACATTCAATGACAGAACCAAAAAACACTTGCAGATGTCAACACGCTGCTGACTCCGATGTACTTCATGTAGAATTGGTACAGATAATGTCAGTTCATAATCACGAAATTTCGTAGAATCGACAAAAATGCCAAAATCTATTCATTTCAGATCAAATGGAAATGTTGCTGCAATGCGCATTGTTTTCAGAATATGACTCCAAATTTAAATTTTAAGTAGACCAAAACGTCATTTTCTTTTGTAACGTATGTCTAGCGCACAACTAAGTTCAAATTAATTTGGGAGGAGTAATAAGTGAATTAATAATGTTGTGTAATTATGAATCTGTGCTTGTGTATTTAGTTTGAAATATGGCATACATTTAGTTATTTGTTTCTTGTGTATTTTTGTTGATATAATTAAGCCTTAGGTAGAATATAAAAAATAGCATTTAATAAAAAGTTTACTGCATTTATATACAAAAATATGAACTCGTTTTGTCAGATGGATATACTGTACTCCCATATTTTCTCATACAAATGCAGTGACCAATAATTATATACCATCCACTAGAACTACTTACATTTTCCTAATAGTAATTATATGTCTTACATACGTAGGATTTACCTATGAAAACCATAATGAAATTGAAATAAATTTAAATAATAGCAATGTTTGATCATTTATGACTTATTTCGCAAGGTATTGATTGTGTTTTGAGATGCAAACATAAACTTTCATGTAATGTTCATATAGGATACGAATAAAAGATAACATCTTCATAATGCATTTTAACAATTTATTAGTGGTATGTTTTATTACATGAAGTTATTCGTGTAATATATTTCTTATGATTTTAGAATTTTTTGAAATAAATTTTATGACAATTCCTTTGCACATAAATATACAATTTTCTATCGTGTATGTTTTATATTCTGTGCTTGATATTTGTCCGTTACTGAGGTAGAAGGGTAGTATTATGGGACGATATATGGAAAATACATTACAGACCATCCCATCCACCGCCGACGATATGGCGTCAAGATTTATCGCGTAAAATGGCAAAACCTGGGAAAATATAGCGGCAATGGAATTTTGTGTCGGAATAATAGGAATGGAACAGGTGGGATGACTTCACGGTACTGGACATTTGCAACAAGATAGCAAGTGGCTGATCTGAATATGCGCAGCTACACTAGGTAAAGACAAATGCAATAGAAATATAGCAACATTTATAACACAACCATAGATTGGTGAACACCAATCTATCATTTCAAAATCATACAACCGACTAAAACAATTAGGTAAGAAAGAGTAAATATTTTCGAGGCAATTGATTGACCCCTTTATATATAAATTATACAATCGACAAAACAATTTAGGCAAGAAAGAAAAAATCTTTTCGAGGCATATGAAAGTGGTCCTGAAAAGAGCCCGTGACGTCACATTCCCTGTATAGGTGCGCAAGCGTCTGTGCGCAGTGAATAGATGCGACAATGTTTTGTAAAATATGACTGAAACTAAGAAAACGATGATTGGGGTGCACCTGCTTTAGAGAAGACAAGCGATGATATAGCAGTTGCTATCAAAGTTAACATATCGCTACTTTCAGAAGAGACCGATTTCAACTGGGATTTAGTAGATTTTCTCTCTTTGCAAGAATATGTTCCAGTACCAGTACCTTCACTACCTTTTTCTTTATCACAGAAAGAAGAATTGGATAATTTTTTACAACAGCAGAATGATGCAAAACAAGCTTTTTCTATGAACAGCAACAGCGATAAGAATAAGAAGAGACGACAAGAAGGAAACGACAGGAAGAAGCAGAGAGAAGAAACAAAGTCTAGGAGAGAAGGAGGACAGTGAAAGTCAAAAGGTAACGGTGCTCTTGCACATTTTGGCAGAGTTAAGAAAAGTGAAACAAATTTATCAAACTTCTTTATTACGACCCAAAAGAAATTGACCTTTCCGAGCCAAACAGTCAAACAGGAGCAAGCCCCGAAGTTGGCCTTGCCCCTGGCAAAGGCTCAATATAGTTAAAGCTGATTTCTTCTCGTTCCTGTTTGTTTTTATTCTATGAAGATAAACAAATAAGCACCCAAAGGCCATTTTCAGGGCCACATACTTCTTTTAAAAATATAGTCACTCATTTTGCCAAAATCAATTAAAACTCAAAATCCCTTTCATTTTTTACCCCTATGATGTACGTGTGTGAGTGCACGAGTGTAGGTCCTTATTATGCTAATCAATCAAAACCAAGAGACTCTTACTTTATTCAGTCTGGTCTATTCCGGTACAAATATTTATATTTCATTATCACAACACAACACTTCATAACACAACACTTTTTAAAAAGTTCATATACTCTTTCTGTCCTTTTTCTTCATTCAATCTCTGTTTTCTGATTTTCTTTTCTTTCACATTTCTCCTCCGCTACTTCCTCGCTTTTTCATGTCATCTTTTCTTTTCTGTCTTCTCTTTCTAAACGTGTCGGTGTTCGTTTGCCGAGGGTACCTCTACCTCCTCCTCCTTCTCCAGTTGTTTCTTACGGTAGCCTGAAGACCAATGCCCTTTCTCTAGACAATAACAAATATCTTGACTTTTGTCTCTTCTGACGCTGTTCTTGCTCTTTTGACGCTCTAGCCATTCTGTAGCCCAATGCCCTTTATTCTTACATATATAGCAAGTATCTTGACTACTTTCTAGAAAGGAGGGACAGTAGTCTGTCGGATTAAAACTTTCTTATGACACCTTTCTTATGACAAGCTCTAATCTGTAGTTTTATCTGTGTTTTTGTCGATTGTGCTGGTCAGCTTGAGAGAGAAGTGGATAGTGAGAGGGAAGGCGCTAGTCCTTTATATATACACTGAGCCTGACCTGGATATAGGGGTCTATGGAGTTTCAAATGTAGTCATTTGATCTTTTGCAGTCAAAATCGCATCATTTCGTAAAGAAAGTAGAAGAAAGAGGCAGAAACGAGATTTATCACCTTACACGGTAGCCGAAGTCTTGGCTCAAATTCACGCCAGTGATTTTGAAGATGAGATGAGTGAGACAGAATTCAGACCAAGAGAGTCTACACCATGTCAAAGTCCAACACCACCAGTAAACCATAAATATTATTATCACACCCGACAGACAGAAAAACGCTTTTTCAGAAAATTTAGAAATATAGCCTACACGCACTTGTTGAAGTTTAAAGATATTAAGTCAGATTTACCGTAGGAGACAATAGATAGGTTCATCATCAATATGTAGGATTTTTTGTTAACCACACTGAAACAGCAAAGTGACGCTAAAGAAGACGGTCGCTTGACTTTCCATTTATCACGACCGTTTGAAGTCCTCCATTTGGATCGAGTTTAGGAACTTGGCAGAATTGACAACTTCCAAAGTCATGGATAATTAATAAATCGTGGAACAATCCAACTACAATCACATCACCGACGGAAAAGCGACACTGTTCTTGATCCACGTGTCGCGTCCCATAGAGACAGGACAACGCAAAATGTGTTGTTGGTAGACGACCTTCGCAGCATGAAGCGCAGTCTCATTCAAATTAACATTTCTCAAGACCGGATGTGTTTAGTCAGAGCCATCTTGTTAGGACGAACGTATGCGGACAAGAACGACTAAGCAGAATGGAAAAAAACCTGGAAAACTATTCAAGAATCGGACCGAGACAAATAACAAAGAGAAGCAGCACTCCTGTTACAGCAAGCATTTATATCCAAAACACCGCTTGTGGCATTCTTGAAATGCAAAAGTTGCAAGACGTCTTGGCTTCACGCTACACATTGAAAGTGCACCATCAAGTAGTGCACGGGCCTCTTTTGCTTCGAAGCAAAGATTTCAAAGTCGCAAAATATATTCATGTTTATCATCACGATGAACATTTCAATGTCATTACCAGCATCACTGCATTTCTTGGATATGGTTATTACTGCGAGAAATGTGACTATGCCTATAACAATCGCGAGCAACACAAGCATTATGGATCGAAATGCGAGAGACGTTTAGCCTCTAAGCACTGTCTTGACGAGAGACAAAAACGAGTACATTGCCCAGCTTTTCAGCAAACGTTTAACCCGTTTCCATCAACATATAAAGAGGCAATGTTCACAGCAGAAATGTGCTTGTCAACTCCTTAAATTGTGCCCTACATGTGGACAGAGAATATGTACCAACAGTGCCAAGCTGCAAGTCTGTTCAGGAACGAAGCGATGTCATGGACTTGCAGCACCAATGCTCCATTAAAAATACCAATCCAAATATGACGAGAAAGATGACCAGAAGAAAGGCAATTTCATCTTTTTCGATTTCGAATGCATGCAAGAGACTGGAATTCAATTCCTAATTTCTACGTGGATCACCGAGCTTGTGAGAAGTGCATCCAAGAGCCTATATTTACTCATCGCCCTTACTGCGGCAAGATTACTGGAGGACGTGAACAACGTTTTCGTTGACCGAACACGATGATCAGTTTCGCACAATGGACTTTAGACCCCATCGATGAGACGTAGAATCAAGAAGACATCGAACGTTATGAAGATTGTCATTTCTATGCCATGGTGATGGATTACAATTTCTTGGGATTCGATGGGCATTTTCTTCTCAGATAATATACGGAGAACAGTACCGCACGTCCTAAAGTGACTCTGAACGGAGCCAAAATCACTTTCATGCAAGTGTGCCAAGTGTAGTTTAAAAATTCTCTTAGTTACTTGTCCATACCTTTGAGTCGCATGCCTATAATGTTTGGAATGACAGAAATTACCAAAGGGTATTTTCTGCACGTTTTCAATGCCGAAACCAATCATCACGCTGTTTTGCCCCATTTACCTGAGACACATTACTATGACTTTGACAACCTGCGTACCTTACAATGAGAAGCTTTCTACGCTTGGGACCAGACTCGTGTCTCGTACCCCTTCGACTTTCAGGAAGAAATGTTAAAATATTGTCGTACCGACAAAACACCAAGATCGCGTACGAGTTTTATGGGTGTTTATTACCCGAATGTCCTATCTGCTACCCCCCATGCAACAAGACAAATTAGTTTTTACAACGGACCATGGAAGACTTGTACCGGGCCTCTTGTCAGCAGCGTTTAAAGTTAGAAGTACATGGAAACCAAGTAGTAGAAATGTGTGAACACGAGTTCGATCACCATTTGAAAAGCAATTATGAGTTTAAGTGCATCATGGAAAGTTACAAGTTGGTGTACCACTGAACCCTATTGACTGTTTTTACATAGGACGGACGAATGCCACCTGTTTGCTTTAACAAGCCTCCTAAGAAAAAGGACAGGAAATCAAACACTTGGACGTGTGTCCTCTGTATTTGTACGTGTGCAAATGTTATCAATTGTTCGCAGGGCGACGGGAACACAATGACCTGGAAAACATTCGGCAATACAAAGGACTCGTCAAGTGCAAAGTCTTGCCTCCCACCAACTTGTACCATCCCATTTTACCTCATCGTTGATGTTTCTCTTGTGTCGTAATTGTGCCAAAACATGAAACCAAAACCAACCTTGTCAGCATAAACAGGAAGAACGAGCATTAAAGAGATCATGGGTCAGCGTCGACGTATTCAAAGCTCTGGACCTGTGATACCAAGTTTAGAAGTGTACGAAATTTACCACTTTTCCAAGACAGAAAAATACCGCAAGCGCGACGAGCCTCAAAAAAGCAGTTTGCATACTACTTGAATGCTTTTTTAAAACTGAAACAAGAAGTCAGCGGCTATCTTTCCTGGTGCTATACTCCAGAAGGTCAAAGAAATTAAAAAAGAAATCCTGAGAGGCGCAAGGCATGACTTTAGACCACGTCGTAAAAAAACGAATGGAGGCGATCGTTTGCCACAGTCATGTTAAATTGCTTTCTTTTTGGGGCAAAATGGCACAACGTCTGTGCTTACTCAAGATGAAGTATTTAACAGAACCTTCCCGCTACTTTCAGCCGATTCACAACAAAACCAAATACACGAAACACGTGCACGTCGTATGTGAAGACTTGATCTTAGTCAATTACGAAGAACTGATCTTTGTAGAAGCCGACGA
Source organism: Potamilus streckersoni (assembly GCA_016746295.1). Lineage (NCBI taxonomy): Eukaryota > Metazoa > Mollusca > Bivalvia > Unionida > Unionidae > Potamilus > Potamilus streckersoni. The sequence goes on from JAEAOA010001233.1 coordinate 1,056,874, forward strand.
ATTTGGATATCTCATCATTGCCGCTTACATGACAGCGCATGCTTGCTTAAAACAGTATGAAGCTTTAGAACTGTTGTTAAGAAATCTACCCCGAAAAATTAGTTAGAGACTGATTTTTTTAATTGGGCAAGTGGGATAAATGTAGCCTTGATGCATATGGCCGATCCTCGCAACGACACTCAAACAAAAAAATGAATCAATTTGAAACTTGGAGGAAGCAGTCCTCGAGGAGGTGTCAGTGTGTGCTCCAACTCAAAATTAGATAATTATGCACCCAAAGTCGTCCCAAAGAACAAAATCACGCCCAAACCAACCTAGAAGATAAGAAAGAATAGTAACGGCGTCAAGACCTGGTAACAGCCGCAAAAAAGAAAAAGAAAGTCCACAGAAAACATCTACCTACGTTCGCAAACCACGATCTTCCACAACAACAGTGACCGCGTCTTCAGTGTCCTCAACATATTCCACTTCTTAGTTGCTGGTGATGCCTGCCAAACCCGATTTGACGCGAGGCTTTCCTAATTTGATGACACATTGGAAACCCGTGTCTCGAAAAACGTCTCCTTCAGCGTTGACACCCTCTTTTTCTTTATCGGGAGTGGCCGCTTTTTACAAAATACATGCCCTTAAACTCAAAGTCCAAGAGAAATCGGGCATGTTAAAGAGTTTCCTGGACTTTTCCAAGCAAGAACTGTCCTGATTGAGTCCGTTGCTAACCCCTCCACGACTTGTGATTACTGCTATGAAAATGATATTACGAGCCGACAATGACTGTCGACGCATTCCAGTATAAATAAAGATCCAAAGCAATCGATAGGAGCAGATTTTGTGCTTTTGAATGCCCACAAATGTCTCCTCAAAGACGTGCATACCGTCACCATAGTCGTTTGTATGTCCAAAAGGGAAATGGAAAAGGAAACCGACAGTCACGTCATCTGACAAAACGCTTTGCCAAACATCGACGTCACATGCATAAAAGATACACTAGTTCGAAGAAGTCACCAAAGAGAAGGAATGTTTGACAGGGAATGGACAAATGAGATACTCAGTCTAGCTAAATACGGTCTCACAAAATAAGATAAAAGGACGCATTTGAATTCATGGACTATTGTGTGTGTTGTGCACCAAAAGTTTTCCCGTCCTCGTTGTTCTCCTGTCCAGAAAGGAGAAAGGAAAAGGATAGCTTAATTAATCATAGACGTCACCTCGTCATCGAAAGAAAAAGGAGTCACCAAAAAGGACGATTCTTCGGCAATTTAGGAAAACAAATTGTTCCATTTTTGACGAAGCTCTAGTCCGAAAAAAAGATAAAAAGCTGTGTGCCAAGTCATCGACGCTAATGTAATTTTTGGTGTGTATCGCTGAACAAACATATAAATATATCCCCTAAAAGAAGTGCACGACACTCTCTAGCTAATCAAGGAAAGAAAAGGAGAGGATATCCTTCTCGTTTAACCAAATATTGGGACATGTCCGTCCTGTCCAAAAGCCACTCCAGTCATGGGAAACAAAATGATTCTAACTGCCTACAAAGACGTCCTCGATGCCGTGTACGAATATTGTCTGAATGTCTTGAAAGGAACGATACCTTTGTCTCCACATCAGAAACAAATGCTTAGCTTCACTCGGTATATTCTTCGCCAAATGATCCAAAAGAAAATACCCATTCGTTAATAGAGAGAATTTGTGCACTTGTTAGCAACCTTGTTGAACACCAAATTGATCCCCATAATTACAGGACTCATGGCAAGTGTTGTTTCACAAGGGATAAGTCAAAGATAAAAAAGGATGAAGAAGACAAAAGGGGATTCTGGGGACAAAAGATTTCAGACGTGACCTTTAGAACCCGATAGAAGGACGAAAACTAACGTTTGTATCTTACAAACGATGGATGGAATACCATCTTTGGCAAGAATAACGGATCCCACATTTACCTCCCAATCCTCATTTGAACGACATGTCACAGTTACTACACGATTGCTATCATTGATAGATCGCTGAGATTTGTCAGAAACTGAAAAAATACATATTTACGGTCAGTTGTTACAGCGACTGCAACTATTTCACCAGAAGCTTTAGACGATACACTCTGAAAGAATTTAAGGCTTTAATGAAAAGTTTAGCACTACCACCTCCACCCCCAGTGGTCACGATAGAGGCAGCCACACGGATTCCCGAGAAAAAGAGGCACGAGAAGTCTTTCAAACACCGTCAACAGCTTCCATCTCTAGTAAGAGTGCAACGTCCTTCTTGACCTTTTTCCCTACACCCCAACGAGAAGAACTTAAAGCTTGGGTTATGATGTCCACTCCTCCTTAGACAGAAGTTAAAAAGAGAAAAGGGAAACTAGACGTAAGAAAAGAAAAGAAGACCAAATCCATCTTGCTACCGCTACCACTACCACCATCACAACAATCAACTTTGACTTTCGTGGCATATCGAACACGTTAAGTCGTTTCAAAACCACCCCTCTCTCCATCCAGACTAGCATTGGCGAAGATAGAATCGCTTATTAAAAATGGAGAAGGTGATAGCCAGCATTTACTGCGATTCATCCTTTCTTACATGTTACCATGGAGATCAGAAATTGTATCGTGCTGCCAAAACTCGACTAAAAATTGTTCTTTTACATCAAGTGCAATGATGGTTACAAGAATAAGCATCGTCCACCTTATACAAGTCCATTCGAAGAAAATTTTCCATAAGTCGCACCCTAGTGGAAGGCATCGATCATCAATGGCAAATCGATTTAGTTGATGTTTCTCATTTGGACAGCTACATTTTTGGCTATAACTATTTGCTTTGTCATCGACGTCTTTTCTAGATTTGCCCGGGACGTGACATTGACTTCCAAATCGATCAGTGACTTAGTTTGAGCTCTCAGACTGGTGTTGAAATAAAGCGGTTGTCACCCTCGTCGATGGCAAACCTACAAAGGCACCGAATGTCTGAAAAAGCTTTCCAAAAAGAATTTGAAAAACGTGACATTCATTTCTCCACCACCGAGAATCCCGAAACCAAAGCCAGCATCGTGGAAAGTTTTCAACGTAAGTTAAAAGAAGATATGTGGAAATATTTTAAGCATCAACACACTCACAAGTATATCGACGTCTTTCCGCACCTCGTCCAATCGTACAACGATTCTTACCATCGGAACATTAACGTGGCCCCTCCCCCTTCCGAAGAAGTGAATCCCGGAAACGAAGTGTCCGTCTTCGAGCGCCTGTTTGGTACGTCCCCAAAAGTGACTGTCCCCAAGAAAGGTGGAGTGCAGGCAGTAGGACATTAGTTGCTCATTGGCAAACCAAACCACACGCACTTTCAACGAATGTTTCTTACACAACTGGACCACAGATTTCGTTTATCATCATATCTTTACATTGGAAGACTTGAACGGGGAGGTGTTAAAAGGAACGTTTTACTTATTGGAGTTACAACGTGTGACCAAACAAGAAGAAGACATGTACGAGATCGAAAGCATTCTCAATCGAAAAAACCGAAAAGTGGGAAAAGACGTGTCAACGAAACCAAAGTACATTGGTGCGGATATCCGCCGAGGTTTAACTCTTGAATCGACACTTCGCAAATCATTGACTATTGTCTTTCAATATATCCTCAGCTACTGCAGTGACCACTCCGTCGTCCATTGCTTCTTTACAAGATCTACAAAAGCAGACTTGTTTGTGTGTTTGGAGAACGTTTGCCTAAAACGCAAATCATCTTTGTGGCTTATTGTGTCATCAGTGCTGCTATTGCCAATTTGAGCTTACAACATGGCGACAAACAATTGTGGATTATTTTACTCAGCCGTTGGATTTGTTACCTTCTTCCCAATCTGTTCCTGTAATACACTTTTAGCAGGAACAACAACATAAGAGTTGCATCGAACTTCTTCCCCCTTCCAATAGTCACCCTAACCATCCTCTTTTTGACATTCATCTAACCTCCATTGACATCTCAGACATTTAAAGTCTGGAATTAAGAATAACCAATTTTGCTTAACGTTACCCAGTGACATTGCCAAGGAGGTGTTTCCCAATACTACTTTATGCTGTTACTCGGCCAAATTAACTCAGGCCATCCAATTGGATAAAAAAAACCCATTGGGAAGTGACTTTAGTGGAAATGATTAACCCTACACAAATCCTAAATATCATTCTAAATCAAAACACTTTTACGGTAGAAGTTCATGATGAGCAAGTGCAACAACACTTTGATGAACGTGCCAGTGTGGGTGACTATGCAATTACAAGACCCAAAAACTAAACGGGGCACTTATCATTTGAAAATTTCCCCTGGCTATTATTTTAGTGGTCAAAATTTGGTAAACGCAGTTGCTGACAGGTTCAAAGTCGTGTTTGGTAAAGTCTTGGAGAAAACCAGAAAAAGTTTCACGATCGAGTAGTACAAAATAGCTTGTCGCGTACTAATCAAATGTTCAGAGGACAATGTATTGGTCATTACATTTTGTCCTGAATTATATCACATTTTAGGTGGAAACCTTAAATTTATCAAGATTACAAACTGAATACCAGCCGTGACCGATAACTCCAATTTTGCGAAAAATTTTTTCGATTCCCTGTAGAAATGAAGCAAGGACTGAATAAGATCTTTGTGTACTCCAATGTGGCGGAGTACAACGTGGTGGCACACACTTCCGTACAGTTAGTGCGTATCATTCCTTTAAAAGTGGATTCTGCCAAGAACGCAGACGAGGAAAGTGGAAACACCCATCACGTTCACTGCAAGTTCGCACATCCTCACTATTTACCCGTCAGTAATTCATATTTCGACACTGTCAACATTACTATAAACAGAGATCTGGAAGAAAATATCCCATTTACCAAAGGGAAAGTAACTATGAAACTCCATTTTCGAAAACATTTACTCTAACCCTTTGTCAGTCTTGTATCCAGTGTACCAGAGTCACTTGACAGCAAGGACATGGTTTAGGAGATATGCTAAAATCAGCCTTTCGTTCAGTGGCTCACCTTTTGAAACCAAACCGATGGTGACACGGGGATTGCACGCCTTGAAAGACGGCGCGTTGACGCAAGGTAAAGAATTTCTCCAAAATGTCATCACTGACAAACAAAATCCTAAAGCAGCGTTCTTGAGAGTAGGTACAAATAGTTTGCTTCAAATGGGCAAAGACATTTTGGGCCGACGGGAAACTCTTATAAATGCCCTGGACGATGACGAGTCAGGCATTTTCGCCTGCCTGACGCCACAGCAATTGCAAGACAGAAAAAGCGAAGAAAACACCCATTCAGAGGACTTCACAACCTATTTCTGCAAATACTAAGAAAAGAAAGACTGTCCGAGAATTAAACGTTTATGATTATTAAATTAGAGACAATGATACACCTAGAGTCTTGCGCTTGTTCCATGTCGGAACTGGATCTGTTTGCCATGCCACTCACCATTATGACGATACAAGAATCCCAATCGGTCCCAATTTTATCCCGTCTCCTCTTTGATGGATATAGCTCCAATTGAATTTGAAATCAAAGGACAATCCGAAGATTACATCGCTCTGAATAGCAGGTACTAGTATCTGAAATTGAAGTGATCAAAACCGACAACATCAACCCGGGTGCAGATGTCAGAATAGCTTCCGGCCATTATATCATGCATTCTTTGTTTAGCGAAGTAGATTTTTACTTTAATAACAAACTGGTCAGCAGTAGCACAGATACTTACCTTTATCGAACGTACCTGGAAAATCTCATGCCGTATGTAAAAGAGGCTAAGAACACTCATCTGGATGCCTCGTGGTAGGGAAATTCGAAATAGTGGGTGAGGATACGTTCAACGTCACAGCCCTGACAGAAGATGACAATCCTTACAATGTGGGATTTAACGATCATCGAAAGAAAATCTTTCAAGGTCGTAATTTAGAACTGATAAATCGCTTGTATTTGGCGGTTGTATAACAAGTATTTTCTCAACGGTGTAGATATTCGCTTGAGACACAATCTTAGCAGCGTCGCTTTCCATTTGATAGCTCATGTCAACGATTACAAAACTATTATCCAAGAAGCCGGTTTTTGTGTGCCGCGTAGAAGTGTTACCTAAAGCGGGATACGACATCAGTCACACAATTAGTAGTAGATCAACCAGGAAGTATCCGATAAGACGATCCAAGATTGAAGATCATCTTTTCCAATGAGACTTACCCAAACGTTTAATCATTGTGATCGTCAGAAATGCAGCCCTCAATAGAGCCTACGATCAACATCCTTTCCACTACAGAGTGTCCAAGATCGAAGTCGGTCGCGATGGCAAGAAGTCTATAGACAGCATATAGTGTCCTGTTTTGCCTCTGCGCTAAAGACAGACTACCTCATCGCAAACTTCAAGACCATCAAGCTTATGTCATCAGCACGGACGACAGGTATCTCCCATGAACTCACTTTGTTGCCGTCTACTTCCCTCAAGAGGTTTGTGTGGAGTATTTTGATTCGTATAGATTATTTATTTGAAAGACGACATCGGTGACTTTATAAAAAGAAATGCCCAGACGACACGTACAATAACGTGAAATTACAAGGCAATGATTTTATGGTGTGTGGACAATATTGAATTTTCTTCATCAACTCAGTCTTGGATATCATTTAGAAAATTTAGTGACTTATTTTGATAGTAACTCTTCTAGAAACGATGAGAAAATAGATATGTGGTTTTGTGATCATCGTTGCTTTTTTTGTCTTTAGTTAGGAAACGTAGTGTGCATCAACGGCTTCATGACTTCCATCAGTGGAAGTATCAGATGATTTCACAATGTTGTAAACATTGTCAAAAATAGTTTATTTGATGTATTTGTTATTTGTTAGTGGTTCATTATTTATTGAAAAAAGTTTTTCTCAAAAAATGTGTCTGTCGCTTGTTTAAAAAAAGACTGAATATATACTCTTTGACTTCTCTTTATTTAACAGTGGCATTCGCTATCATAACATTTCGACTCAACAAACACCCAAGAAGGGACGTTTTCCTTCGCGTCCGCGTTTGAACAATATAATACGGGTTGGTCTCCAGTCTGGCCAAACAACAATAGCAACAACAACAGTCTGACATGTCAACCTATGTACATGCCTTCCAGACTATGAAAGCTGAACGAAGCTTACGTGAATTCGCATCGTGTTAGGCTAAACCTGATACCAAAGCCTGAAGAGATAATGCGTCATTTCATGGTGACATGCACGAACAACACGTGACGATTCGTAATCACACCGTGCATTACAAAATCGTAAACAAGTATAATTAAAACTGACACCAGCCACAGCCAATCATTTACATAGATCTTTCCGACTGTTTACTTAATACGAAAAACTATCATACAAAAATATGGCTTACGCGAGTCGGGGCCCCTAGTGGCCAAGTGGTCTAAAGCGCTCTCCGTTACGGATCACTGCCATCTCACCTCTGTCTGCGTGGGTTCGAGTCTTAAGATTCGGCGAATGTGGATATGTGAGAAAGCTGTCCAGTAGCTTCTCGTGAGTCGGTGGTTCTTTCCGCGGATTTCCCGGTTTCTTCCTCCACCATTAATACTGGCCGCCATGTATAGCCATGTATTGTGTGCTGAAAATGGCGTTAATCCCCAGAACAACAACTGTAACAACTTATGCGAGTCACGCTTACGTTTTAAATAAATACGATGTTTCTAACTAAACATCATACCCCGCAAACATAATCATCATAAAAGTAATAACTATATTTAATGATATAAAATGAAATAATAATGAAACAAAGAATTCGAATTTTAACACATAATAATTAAACTATAGGGTAGTTACACCGTTGAAAGGTATAATACTCCATATAACAGAAAAAAAACAACTTACATGAGTGTACTTTATGGTGCTTGAAAATAATCTAAACATATACTAAATCCAAAATGCTAAGAAATATTGGTAAATATGTGAAACGTTAAATATGGAGACAGAAATATTAGAATAATAAATAAGAAGATTAGTTCTGTCTTGAATTTTTGAAAGTCAATGCATAATAATTGGGAAGGTCTTTCTTTTTCACAAATACCATACATTAGAAGAGAAAGGAGTCTCACATTCTCTGATGGCACCTACATATGGTGTCTTTTAGATGTTGTCGCACGACCGTATACATAACTGCCTGGAATAATCCTGAATATCGCATATGAAAATAAGTCTTCGATTGTTCTCCCCAATTACCTGAACCGGAAGTGTCTGGTTATGACACGGGTATGTCAACTGGGCGACATATATATTCTATTTACACTCGAAGTCCCGCCCATTCTTATTTACATAAGAATATCTTGTCGAGTGTGTCAAAATTATCAACGTGTCCATATAGATCTCTGACTTATTAACCTTGCTCGTCTGATCTCCTTCGGGCTGTTTCAACCATGGTGTCCAAGCGCAAGGAACTTTTATGAATACAGTCAACACTTATCTTATGATGTGTCTGACGGTGATGTTTTGTGATTAAGCAAACAGATACTTTTACAAAATTTGATGTCAGAAACTAATCATAAACAATGTTCTAAACACACGGGCTTTACTTCTCACTGGCCACAAAAGTCCTAACTCTCAAAAACTATTCTGCAAATATGGTAACTAACATAAACGTCCTACGTCAAACCTGCTTTTTGTAATTTTATACACCCCATCCCCTTCTGCGTGGTTAAATAAAACCTAAACATGATAAAAGAAATTAAAAATTCCTTAGTTACCAATCAAAGTAAACCATTTATTTAACAAGCAAATTTTCCTATGGTATACCTTTGCACTAGTAACAGCAACGCTCTCCAGATTTTCAGGACAGACAAGATCAATATTTTATGAAATCATGAAGTAGAAAATGCACTAATATTATTGCGAATTAAATTCCAAATAATCATAAATGTCAATAAGAAATCAAAACGCAAAAGTTAGTAATATCGACAAATAATTTATTTCCCTAGAACAGGGAGCGAGAATTGAAAAGACACTAATATTATTGCGAATTAAATTCCAAATAATCATAAATGTCTATCAACAGTTTAGATAGTCTTTAATATTTTAATGTATCACGATGATATAATCCAGAATGTCTTTGAATGACTCTTCAAGAATTCCAAAGTAGTGTATTATTCCAAAAATCAATGAGCACTTTGTAGTTCCAATGAATTATTAAATGAATAAATAATTCCTCTAAATTATATGGAACACATCTTTAAGTGATTCAACAAACTGATGATTAAAAAAGGAATGAAAAGTATTACATTCTGCATATAGTGTGCGCAGTTTATTTTTTTTATATGAAAGCATATTAACATATCACTTTGTGTGATCCAGCTTGGTCCAAATAAGCCATTGATTTTCATGGAAAGAGTTATTTTTACTGAATGGTTGTTGTCGTGATGACTTTTCTTACGCAGCATTTTGGAACGTTTATTATTTACTAATAGTATTTCAGCTTTTCCTCGAATCTATTCCCGGAATGGCATTGGAAGAAATGGTAACGCCTGTATGAATATGGATAATTTATCCACATTGGCTCGTACAATTTGTTGTTATAATGTTTAACGCCATTATCAGCACAAGATAGGCTATACATGACGGCCAGTATTAATGGTGGAGGAAGAACCCTGGAAAACCCAGGGAAGAACCACCGACCCACGAGAAGCTACTGGCAGGCTTTCTCACTTACCCACGTTAGCCGAGTCTGGACTCAAACTCACGCAGACAGAGGTGAGATGGTAGTGATCCGTAACGGTCAGCGCTTTAGACCACTCGATTACTCGGGGCCCTTCGGCTGGACCAAGTGAAACGAAAGGTAATGGTCGTTGGGTAGAAAGGGGCGGCAAACTTGTATCATAGACTCCACCCTATAACAAGCGTGGCTTGAATGTTAACTTTTACGACTCTATGCTCTTAAAATAAGTAACGGAAAAGAGTGAAGAAAACAAGCTTTGTAAAATTAAAAAAAAAAATAAATTATTTCTCTAGAATACAAAGGGAAAAACGAGACGTAAGAATCTACGGTATTGTAAATTAAATTCAATATAATTCAAGAATCAAAGATACGGGTCCTAGTAATAAAAAGTCCTGAATGAAATTCAGTTCAAGTCCCAAAGAAATAAAAAACTGAAGTTGATAACGTGTCTGTTGTGGTCTACGAAGTACTGATGTGTCAATATTATTCCAGTTTAGAATTCGGTATAAATTTCCAATGAATGTCCAATGGCGGAAGAGGTGGCTCTTGATTTTGTAGACACAATGCGTCATCCATAGCATGTGAAGGTGGGAAAATGGCGCTTAATACTATAGGAGCGTCACTAACATGTATTGATAGGAAATCAATTCTTAGTAGCTAAAATGTGATACCATTAACGCACTTGCAACCTGGCTGTCGGAAAGGCGTGGAGCAATCCCGGAAAATGCCCAAGACATTAGTTCCGATTAGAAATTGCAGATCGCTCATGCAGAAAATTACTAGATCATATAAAAACATTAAAGTGACAGACATTCATTCAAGATATACAGACTGCGGAGACCAAAACATCAACCATTCATTAATTAAAGGTTCTCACGGATGTATTGGATACATAGATACCTAAATATCAGACTATGTAAACAGATACACCTAGCTTTATTATGATTCAACCAACAATTGTGAAAGTATAATCCGATGAAAATAATCTACGTAAAATAGAGCTGAATGCTAAACTAAAAATAATATTTTCTGTAATAAAACAAGTAATAAAAAGTAATAACCTGCATTAAATAAATTATAATAAATCAAAACAAGAGGGCTTGAATTGACCTTGACCTTTCATGAAGAGATTCGGCAAATGTACCAAATATTCAAGATAGCTCGTGCAAGATGTTTTAATTTTGAGCATACATGTCTGAATACATCTTGCAATCCAATCATTAATCTAGCGACTGAAAGGGAGAATAATCCAATGAGAATAAGTTGGTTCCCTTAGTGAGTTATTTCGCGAAGATAAATGCGTGTTTAAGAATTATGTTTAATCGATTTGCCCAGTGTGTGTGTGTGTGTGTGTGTGAGAGAGAGAGAGAGAGAGAGAGAGAGAGAGAGAGAGAGAGAGAGAGAGAGAGAGAGAGAGAGAGAGAGAGAGAGAGAGAGAGAGAGAGAGAGATCTTTGTTGGGGTGGAGTGCGTGTGTCGGACCTATCAACGTTGAAATTTTACCCCACTTATAGAATGTTATCGGCCTCTAAGGTAACATTGAAGTAGAACAGTTTGGTTAGCTTTAATTGAATTAGCCTCAAACCAAATTTTTCTTAATTTTTTTTATCGTGCATGCTATCGTTTGCAAATGGTTTTGATGACTTGCTAATGAGGTGCCGTTTTTAAAGTAAAGTGTCAGATTTGATTTACACATGCTATAACTTAAAGAGTGGAATGTTGAGAATCCTCCAGTTCATTACCATTTCTTTATTTGCTGTATCTTTATATAATTATTGATATTAGTTTTTTTTATTATATATTTTTATCAGGAGTAGTACTGCAATCATTTCAATATAATGTCTTAGGCATCGCTAATTTTTTATTTTCCATGCCCATAATTGATATTTGCTTTTCTTTTCTTTCTGTTTATGACCATTGCTTAAATTTAAATGTTTCTTTTCTTCACATTGTTCTTGGTTATAGCCCAACTGTTTTATGATAATTCTCCAATACCTAAACTTTCAACATGCATGTTGTACTGCTCAGTCCATGCACATATATGCTCAAAGCGGCATTCACTTGGAAAAAATAATTAAAAATGAATAAAGACAGATAATAACTAAATTTGACATAGTTGTACAAGAAAGATTTTGTTCTCATATCGAGTATTTGCTAATAGCGGACAAGCAATTATTGCATTTAAGCAAAGTACGTTTTGCGTTACTTGCTGTATCACGATGCCACTGAACCGACAAAGAGGTTACCGTCGGATAAATAAGTGTACTCATTCTCCATGTAATTAAATTGATGGTAGTCCAAACAAAGTGCAAATAATACGTTCTCTTACTGCCTACATCTCATTATAAGACGATTTAGTCAGGCCTAAAATCGTGTATGCCTATAAATCAAGAAAATCATTCATTAAAATTGCATAATTATATTTTACTATGACTTTCTCACGAAATGGAGTGTATGTATTAATAGATTTGGACAAAGCAGAACAGATGACAAATCTTATTTAGCAGTAAAATGCCAAAGCGCTTTATATATACAGGTGTGAACATACAAAATGTCTTACTACATGTGGTAGGATGCAAAATGTCTTACTACAGGTATGAGAATGCAAAATGTATTACTACAGGAATGAGGATGCAAAATGTCTTACTACAGGTATGAGGATGCAAAATATCTTACTAAATGTGTCAGGATGCAAACTGTCATTTCTTCCTAGCATCAAAAACCGCAAACATCGATTCCGCCCGACCTGACGTTGGACCGGTCGAAAAGTATATATAAAATTAAATGCACACAGGCGTGGCAACCAGACATCCTACATTCTTAGAGAGTGGACAGGTGCACTGACCGGTAAGATTGGTCCAATATATACAGATCCTAAGTAAACTCTTCCTATAGAAAAAGAAAAGGGGTGGAGTACATTTTGAATTTCAGAGTAAAAGACTCTTAAATGAAACACATCGTATATTAAGAAATGTTTCGAGTACATTACGCATTACGTTTCCATTCACCATCATATTATCATATTATATATATATATATATATATATATATATATATATATATATATATATATATATATATATATGATATGTATAAATATGTATTTTCATTCTAAAAAACTAAGAAAATGATCCAAATGTTGCAGTAATCTCAACTCATGCGCATAGTTACTTTTCATATTAACACATTAAATTGAAATCTATGCTGAAGCTATTTCATTAGATTCAATTTTTGCATAGATACCTTTGTATGTGCCCTTTTTTGAATAAACCTGGTCGTCAAAACTGTTAGAATATACAGAAAACAATTTACCCTTGAAAAGGGTGCATGAGAGATCTGCAATCCGGATGCTTTGATAAAATCATTCGCTAAAGTTTGTAACTTTAAACTCCAAATATTTACAAAATTGGAGATTTTTCAACCTCCTGTGTTTAAAAGTGAAAATACATGAGTCGAAAAGGCTACGTGTGGAATCAAAAATAACACAGAAAATATTAAAACAGCGATATTTCGATCTGAAAGGAGACAAATAAAATCCTTTCAAACATGGCATGAGAAAAGGACATTTCCTTTTTTAAGGAAAAAATAAGATTAAACTGATATTCGAACGAATTTCGAAGAATCTTCAAATTTTGGGAATTTAATTTCAACTTCTCCTTTCCTTCATTCTTCCTGTTCTTCAATAACCGAATGAGTTTAAAAGCAAACAATATCAACTCTTTAAATATATAAAGTATTTCAAGATGCTTTCGCACGAAATATATATATATATATATATATATATATATATATATATATATATATATATATATATATATATATATAAATAAAATCAAATTTAGTGGACATATATGACTCCGTTTTTACAAGGTATGTCACATTTTAAAGCTAATTTACATATTCTCAACAAACTGAGTCCACTAACCCAAGAAGTTAATTATCTAATTAAATGAAATAATGTCAGATTGTGTGATAATCTAATTAAGTCCACTGCGAGGGACCTGGAGGTAATCGAGTTTCTAGAAAGCTATATGGGACCCTAGAAATCCATTGCAAATTTACCATATGGAAAAATAAACACCCCATTTTCATACTTTGCGTGCTGCAAATTTCTTCATATCGGCTTAAGTGCTATTTTGTCACTCAAGAGGAGTGACCAACAGAGTATACACATTTATATCGGCCGTCAAATATCGTAGTCTCTCTCTCTCTCTCTCTCTCTCTCTCTCTCTCTCTCTCTCTCTCTCTCTCTCTCTCTCTCTCTCTCTCTCTATAAATCACGTGTATGCTAAAATTTGAATTATTTCTGATTCTTTCTATTTCATATTTATTTCATTCTCATATCAATAAAGGTAATGATTATGTTCGCATGGTCTTAATTTTTTGCTAGAAACATCAAGTAAATATGACTCCCGTAAGCACGATTTTCTGCAAGACTGTTTTGTTGTATTAAGTAAACAGTCGGAAATAGCTATGTAAATGCTTGGTTGTGACCACGGTCATTACTAATAGTACTTGATTTCGAACGTATTCATCAAACTCTGAAAAATATGATGAAGTCGTATTATTTTGACACAGGTAAACGCTGGGATGAAGGCATTCTTCATTTTGTTTGCAGTTAGAGAGTCCGTTAAGAAATTTCTAGGGTTTAGTTCCTTTGAACTGGCATTTCGACATAATGTGCGTGGATCTTTAAAGTTTCTGAAACAGAAACGTCTTTCAAATAAAGAAACAGAACTTAATTTTCAAGATTATGTCTCTGATTTCAAGTATAAATTGTGAAAGGCCTGTAAGATTGCAAGAGCTAATTTGCACTCTACTCAATCAATGATGAAATTAAGATATGATAAAAACTCAAGGGATAGGAGTTTTCAATCTGGTGATAGTCCTGGCACTCTTGCCCATTCCACAAAATCCTCTTCAGGTAAAATATTTGGTCCATACAAGATTGAAAAGAAAGCAAGTGATTTAAGTTACATTATAAATACTCTGGATAAGCGAAAACCAAAAACAACTGTGCTACATCAATATGTTAAAGGAGTATGTTGAAAGAAAAAGCCAGGAAAATTATGCAATTAATATAGTTGTACCTGCCTCATTAACTGAGGATTTGATTGAAGTAATTCAGTGGATCTGGGTAGAATAAGTCTTCAAAAATCGGAATTTATGTAAATTCTGGACCAGAAACTTTCTCATTTACAAAAACAAGAAAAAGTGAACTTAAACAATTGCTGTCTGAATATGAACACTTGTTTCCAGACGTACTTTCGCAACATCCATGCAGGATGAACCCTTTCAAAAAAGAATACTTAAAAAAGAGATTCATTATTATCTGGAAAATGACTTTATAGCGCCCGTTAGAGTGATTAGAGTTCAACGTACTTTCTTGTTCCGAAACTGGATTAAACTTTCCGAATGTGTACATATTATAGGAAGGTGGAAAATGTGACAAAAACATACTCATTTCCATTGCCAAGAATCGATGACTTTATCGACAAAATTAGCAAAATAAGTCACTAAATTCGACCTTCTGAAATTATTTTGGGAAATTTCACTAACGGAAAGAGTAAAATAAATTTCGGCATTTGTAACGACAGATGGACTCTACTGGTATAACGTAATGCATTTTGGGACGAATGTTTCTCCAAGTACTTTTTAATGCCATATGAATAGGATTACGTCTGCTCTAGACAATTGTGATGTCTATATTGATGATGTCATCATCTACAACAACACATATTGTGTTGAATTTTGAAGATTTATTGAAACTTAAGGTTTAATAAATTGTACTTTGAAGTTATCATTGTCAAGGCAGAAAGTTCTTGGAGAAGTTCATTGAGATTTCAACTATTTCATCTCTCAAACATTAAAGGGTCTACGTTTAAGCTTCAGTAGAATTGGTGGAGCCATCGTAACGGTATAATGACACAGAGTACATAAATTACCGACGGTATCAGTTGGAAGAGGACTTTATAAAAAAATTGATCTTCAAAGGAAATCTAATTGCAGCATATTTTAGGCTTGTGAAATCGGATGAAAAACATGATTATTTGGGGTGGATTTTAGGTACAGTTTTTTCCAATTGGTCAGTAAAAATTAAGGCGACAATCTGGGTGACAGAGGATTTAAAGATACCAACTTGCTCAGAATTCTTTAGTCTAAATTTACCTTGTGAGAAGACATGGTTGGTGTGAAAATGAACAGCATTAATGTACACAATTTTAATTTCCATAAAGCTTATATAGTCGATCCAGATTTCTATTAAAGAAATAAGGTATATTGGATTGTGTATTATGAAGAATTATAAATATATGCCAAACATAACAGAAAGTGCTATCCCTGGATAATATAGAAGAATGTTTGATAATTGTAGGCAGAATTAATAATTTAATGCAAATAATATTATTTGCATTTATTCTGCCTACTATTATTAAGCATTCTTCTATATATTGTGCAAGTATCATTAGTATTCATCACTACGCTGACTTGCTTTACAAAGTAAAACTGTCAACCAAGAATTATGAAAGCAATTTTTGTTAGGCTTTGATGATAGCTAAATATTTAATTAAATCACATCTTCAAAATTGAATTACTTTTGGACGTCATTTCGACAATTGAATTAATCAATGCTAGGCAATCTATACATGCAGTAAACTCCGACTTCAGCGAAACGTTGCCGGTGTTCACAAGCTTATCATATATATATATATATATATATATATATATATATATATATATATATATATATATATATATATATATATATATATATATATATATATATATATATATATATAACACATATGACTTCAATATTCCTATTCAAGGCAATAATACGTAACAACTTTTGTTCTACACACATCTAGTGTCTCATTAATTTACTTATAATGGATTGTTCCACTTCTTGAACCTACCAATGCAAATTAACACAATGGGCTGTTCCAATGCAGCCTTAAAATACATCTCACTCGCAATTTGTCACCCTTTTAGATAATATGTGAAATGGTAATTGAAAGTGATCTCTTGACAAAAAGTGTATTTATATTGTAAATTATTTTGACGAATCAATTAACAAAACGAACGGACTAGTTTTCAACATAATTATAAATAAGGATAAAGTATTGATAAAATCTGACAAAACCATATTTCAAATATTTATTTTACAAACTGTTCATTTGACTGATTATTGAAACATAGCTTGCCAAACTCAACACAACTGTCAATGTTTCATAAGAAAGTCATACAAAGTGAAAATAAAAATATGTGCTATTCTTGTAGGGTGTTTCTTCTTTCATAAATTGCATAATAAAGTTTGGTAGATTTGTTACGTACACCATAATGAATGACTGGTAACGGGGAGACAAATTCCAAATTGATTATGTCTCTAAAAGGGCATAAGAAAGCCTGACAAAATCTTAACTGAAATGTGTACTTTTTAAAATCTTTGTTTGTAATAAATTGTTGACAGAAATGGTTGTTTATTTCACTCAGGTATGCACTGTCATAAAATAGCATAATAAAGTCTATATAGTTTGTTGACCATTATGTCAAAACTATGTCCTATTTTCTTTGAGTCCTTATAGCCCGGCACCTTTGTCTTTGGTTTGGCTTCGTTGCCACATTTGGGGCTTTCAACTCATTGTACATT
Organism: Potamilus streckersoni; assembly: GCA_016746295.1. Classification (NCBI taxonomy): domain Eukaryota; kingdom Metazoa; phylum Mollusca; class Bivalvia; order Unionida; family Unionidae; genus Potamilus; species Potamilus streckersoni. The sequence goes on from JAEAOA010001233.1 coordinate 1,074,199, forward strand.
CCGTCTTAGGACATCACCGCGGATGTTAATGTACCGTGGGATTTCTGTGTGTGATTTAGATTTTTAGCTGAGCTTTAACAATTTTTCAGTCATATCGTTACGATGTTTGCAGCGTGAAAGTTTATAGTGATGTCTAGCACTGGGGAATCATGCATCAGACATGTGTCATGATGTCCCACCCAATTACATAATCCTGACACCAGGTCAACCAGTCCTAACACTAAATTCTTAGTGCTGAGCACCAAGCGAGGCAGCCGTTAGTTCGATTTTTTAGTCTTTGGTGTGACTCGGCCGGGGATCGAACCCTCGACCTCCCATATACGAGGTGGACGCTCTAATCACTAGGCCACTGGAGAGATTTGTGGAATTTCTGCAAATATGTTGTGAATACATGCTTTCTTCCTGATATTTTGAATTCCAAGCTAATTTACTTATTTTAAACAGCGATATAAATTTTTTATCAACATTACATATTTTTCTATACTTTAACTATTTGCCATTTATTTTCCCGTCGTTATCAAGTCGAATTTGTTCTCCCAACACTTAACGTAGTTAAATATTTTTAGAAATTGACACGAGGATGTTTCACTGCCAGACAAAATAAGAAAGAGTAGAATTAACAAATAAGTAGAAGAAAATTCAGCCTCCATTTGGGAAGATATTTGCATAAACATACACTAACCGTAATTAAATGTTTTTAGAAAGTTACAATATTGTACAAAATAATGATAAGAATATTCCATTATTTTGAGAAATGCATGCTTTAATATTTAACGTAATTCTCTATAGTTATATATGTCTGTGCGTCTTTGTGGTATTTGGTATCACCGATACGTCTTGAGAATGGAATTTACTGGGGGTGACACTGCCCGAAACTAGCGAAACAACGCTATAATAATTATAGCTGGTTACCGCGATAACTTTCGTGTCGCGGTATGCCAAAATAAACCATATTGTGTCCTTGCTATTATTTGGAAAAAATATTAATTATCTTGAAAAAGGGATAAAAAATATTTCATCTAAATCAATTATTGCCCAGTCCCCCAACCGAATAAAAGACCATTAGATGACCAACACCTTATTGCAGATCAGTTTTCTATTCCTATGATAACTGTAGTATTAGAAGACAATATAAAACAATCAACCAACGAGAAAATGAAGCAGACTCGAGAACATTGCAAAAATTTTCCTTTGAATTATTTGCACACAGATTTTTTTATCGTCTAGTTAATTTATTCGTTCATTTATGCATGAATTATGTATCAGATTGGATATGTCCTTGTTTGCAATCGTCAAACCAATGCAATCATGACCTGTTTAACTATATAAAATTAAATTGGTATGTAGTAAAGTTATATTTGTAATAAAGGAAGATTTTACTAAACATCGTTGCTAATAATAATAATAATAATGATAATAATAATAATAATAATAATAATAATGATAATAATAATAATAATAATAATAATAATAATAATAATAATAATAATAATAATAATAATAATAATAATAATAATAATAATAATAATAATAATAATCATCATCATCATCGTCATCATCATCATCATAATCATCATCATCGTCATCATCATCATCATCATCATTATTGGTAACAGGCCAAATTACACGCGTGTATGATAAAATAAGGTATAACCACGAAAATATCAAATCTAGGATACACAAGATAACATAATTGATTCAGCCAAAATCTTAAGGCACTAATTACAGATTTTCAGGAAGAACAAAAAAAAACCTACAAAAAACAAACAAAACAATATCAAAAACATCTGTTATATTGGATTCATAAACCCAAAACAAAACCCCAATCAGGATCAAAAGTTCATTGTTCTAGAAGAGTTGGGAAGTATTTTACCATAAAATTAAGTACTATATTTTAAAACAATGTTCGTGAAAAGAGTTTCTCATCACCCAAAAACTGAATAACCCAAACTTCTCCCATTCTGTATGAAAATTGTAAAATCTTAACTTTAATAGTTTACTGAGCTGATCCACCGTTATTCTCGCCAGAAATATGTTATTAAATTTTTTAAAAAAAACGAAAATAAAATAGATAATAAAACACTCCGGCTAGCCAGTTATATATGTATTTCAAGCAATTTCGCGTTTTCACACAACCGTTGATATTTACATATTTGGGATTTAGAATAGAAATGACTTTACTGCTATTTTCATTTACTAATTTATGATAAAGTATGTTTCTGTCAATACGGTCAAACGATTTTTCGCAATACTACTACTACTACTACTACTACCACTACTACCACTACTACTACTACCACTACTACTACTGCTACTACTACTACTACCACTACTACTTCTACTACCACTACCACTACTACTACTACTACTACTACTACTACTACTACTACTACTACTACTACTAATAATAATAATAATAATAATAATAATAATAATAATAATAATAATAATGATAACCGTATTTAGTCTGTTCATCGTTCTTTCATAGTAGTAAACTCCACCGTTGGCAAAAAAAAATGAATGCTCGATATATTAATGTATTATCCAGAGTTATCTTTTAAATCACCAAAGGTCAACCAATCACACTTTGCATCCAAACACCTGTACTTATCACAAATTATCACCAGCAAAGGACCCTACACTACAGTTAAGTCCACATACAACACAGGACCAGTTTGTCTATTTCCTTAGTTTTGGGGAGAGGGGTCTACCTTGTTTGATCTTTTCAGACCAGTCAATGGAAGCCACCCCCACCCTAATGGCATTGTTGCCGAAGCTTTACGTTATGTAATTTGGTGTTTGCTTTGTAGGTTTTCCATGTTTGAGGAGTTTTTCTTTTTTTTTTTTTGATTCTTGCTTTTTTTTTATTAAAGCATACTTTTATTTGTTCGTCTTATTTTATGTTCATCGTCAATTTTTAACCTCACGTGTCTTTGTTTTACAAATATGTCGAGTTCATTTAGGATTCTATATGCTCGTCGAAATCCAATAAGTATTTTTCAATTATTATTCTTTCTCGTGCCTTGTTTGTCTCCTTCTGGCTCTTATTTTAGGTCTTTATTTTTTCTTGTTCGTAATTTCTTTTTTTATATGTCGTCTTATCTTCTCCCGTTTGTCCTACTATATTTGCTGATGCTACTTTTGGTTTATTTTGTAATCAGTTCCATTGCCAGTTTTTATTCCATTTTGATGTTCTGTTGTTCTTTCTGCTGGAATTTTTTCTTTATTATTTGGTGTTGTCTCGACTGTTATTTTTCCTGCATTATGCTGCCCTTGCTGCTGCTGTTTGTGTTTTTTTTTACGTTCTTGGTATTGTTGTTTTTGTTTTTCTTGTTTCTCTTCTTGTTTGGTGTTCCATTGTTCCTACTGCTGTTGTTCTTTTTGGTTAGTAACCTGTATTTGCTTTTGTTTCTGGTTTTGTTCCTTCATATTCTGTCCCTGTTTAATATTATACTGTTCTTGTTGTTTTTGGTGAGGAAAACTTGTCGTTTCCGATACAAAAACTTGCTGTTTACCATAATCCCTGATCTTTAGACCTTTCTATCATGTATGGCCAGTACTCCAACATTTGTTACACTTTCAATGGCGGATGCTTCCCTTATGCAATGGTTTGTTGGAAAGCTGAGTAGGGAAAAGGCAATCTTCATTTTTCGTATTTCAGATTTTTCTATTTCCAGTTTCCTTATCCCTTTATTAGTAGGAAGAAGGGGGATGGTATCCATTCATGCTGCCATCACTTTTATTTTAAATTTTTCTTCGAACCTCTCGACCTTTGATGTGGGCAGGTGGTGGTGGTTTGTCTGATAATAGTAATTATGCAATTTTCTTGTCCATTTTTCTTAGTATGGTAGTGGTTCTTTAACGAATACCTTTTCCTCAAATTTGTGTTTCTCCTAACGGTGGTATGTGCTTAGTTCCCTTGAGTCTTAAAATTCTTTTAAACCTTTCCGTATTCTGTCAAGCTGATAAAGTCCTTGCTCATAAGTTACAGAGTTGTCGTTATTATTGCCATACTTGGTCTTCTTTCCAGGGGTATTTCATTCAAATCAATTCCTGTGTGCCCTCATTATATGCACATTCTTAAAAGGCTCCATCCCCTGTCTCTATTCGTTAATTTCCAAAATGATTCTGCAGTTCCTTGTTCGCAGCCATATTTTCATGTGCAGATCGGATTTCTCACTGAATTTGTTTCAAGTATACTCCTAACAGTTCAATAATTGTGTTTAACGTTTTGTAAATTATGTAAACTTATATATATTTCCCAGCCAGGCTGTGGAAACGTTTTCGAGCAGAAGCTGTAGGCATTTTGGAAGTTAATCTTAAATAAGATGTTTGTTAAATATAAACAAGAAAATTAGTTTAGAGAGATGTGGTGATATACAATGATGCTAATGTTTCCCCATGTCTAAACAGGCATCATCTGGCATTTTTTAAATTTTCTAGTTTTCAAAAGTTTACAGTTGTTATATTTTGTGGATTTACTTTCAGTTCCGTCAAAAGAAATGTCCAATTAAACCGATTTCAGGAATTTTCTTTAAACGTAACGAATTCCTTTTTCTGTTTCTTTCTCAACCATGTGTTGTTCAAGCGATTCTTTCACCATAACTGACTGACTGCTGTTTGAAGCTTTATATAAACAAAAGCCGATAGAACAATCTTGGTCTTTATTAATAAATTCCCATCCCTAAAGCCAATTTCTCATTATTATGAAAAACATACAGAATTGTGTACGTGCAATCAGTCTTCACAGAACATACGGGCATATAATAATTCTCAGCATATATTTATTAGATAAAAGGTCGATGGAACCAATTATTGTTCAACTTAGGAACGATGACAATAATTTCTGTCATGATTTTGCATGATTTTGTCTGCCATTTTGTGACAGTGTGTTCCTGTGTGAAAAATAGCCCTTTCTGTCGATAATTTATTTTGTAAGGATTTGTATGCTTTAGTTATGCTTTGTCAAACATCAACACATTTGTCGAGTGTGTCAAAATATGTTTGGTAACTCAGTATAACTTACTTAGAAATATGGCATTTTATTTCCAAAGTTTATACAATTAACACATAGAAATATAAAACATTTCAAATATGAGTTTGTCTGACTTTGCTATTATTGAAATTGATTTATATCCCAATTCGCGATCTATTAATGGGGTATATTTATAACCCTAGTCTTTCGATTTGGTTGATTTATTCATAAATCTTATAGTGCAACATATATACACCTTCCTTAATATGACGGTTTTAGGTTGTGTCGAATATAAAAGAAACCAGATAAACACTGACAATTCGTTAGAACATATTAGAAATTGCATTTTCTGTCGATACTCAGTCGAAAGAACAATTTACAAAATAATAACAAACATTTCAAATATGATTGTGTCAAGACTTCATCATTATGTTTTATTGTTCGTATTCAATTCGAACATTTTCGCGCAAATTTCGATAATTTCCTTCTGCATAATTATGCTGAAAAAATAGTTTTTCGGTTTGGTTCATTTATTCAGCAATACAATTAACAATATAAATACACTTTTTTTAAATATGACTTTGCATTGCTTTATGTGATTTTACAAAACTTAGCAGTATTGAGTAAGACTGCGTAATATTACCACATTTAAACGATGGAACAGGAACGGCTACGGTCGATCATACGACGGCAGAATGTTTTTCTTTCTAAAAACTCATATCAGGAAACTAGTTTCGCTGAAATGATAAAATAAAACTGATGACCTTTGAAGCACTGGTCGTTTTGTTTAGATGCAAAGCAAATGAGAAAGAAAACGAAAATTATAGTTTCAATGTTCTACAACTATTTGATGTTGCCGAAGCAATAACAAACGGGTATGGTCCTTCAAAGAGGTCCATTACCGACATCTTCAATAACACATTCACCTTCATGAAAACAAGAAGTTTACCTTAATTTAAGGGATGTCAGCAAGAAACTTTAACTGCATTGTTTCACATTTCATAGTGATTGGAATATACTTACTGTGCCGTAACGTTTCCTGTTTGCAACAAAACAATTCATGCTTACGATCGCTAACAATGGCGGAGCAGTAGGGAGGGTAAACCCTACAAAGTTTTTTTTCGAGTCCTTGACCTAAAATAAAGGTTCCTACAAATGGCTGAAAAACAAGGTCAATAACGCTAAACCAAGGCATCTAACCATGTATATTTCCATACGGTTGAGAACTGGTAATAAATTGTTTTGGTTAGCTCTGTTTTGTTATTCCATTATTGACGTATTTTTCACGATTTCGTTTTCTTGCAGGAGCACTCAATTTTTGTCGTTCACCCTCCATGCTGCTATAAATTAACCAAAGATTTTATCCAGATCTATACAATATCTGGACCTTGGGTAATGCAGATTTATTGTTATAAATTCGAACGAAACAGCATGTGCTTTTTTATAAAAAAAAGCTTTTATAATTGATTATGTCCATATTTCGGAACACCAAGTATAATAAATATTTTGTAAAGTATAATTATCTACTCCATCGAACAAAATTAGAATATTACAGTTATCTCTGATCCCCTTCTGTATTTGTGTATATCGTTGTGTAGCATCAATCTTATCAATATTTGTATGCCTACCTCAGAAAAATATTCTAGCTGGATTTGATTGTTTGTCCAGCATCACATTATCATATACTACGAGAATATTATTGAATGCATCTAGGCCATCTACAGATGGGGCTTCATCAATATCGGTGATAAAATCAATCATATCGTCACTGTCTTTATTAATTGATTTCGCTTAATCGTCACAATCCTTAAGTACTTTGTTATAATAATGATCATTTACAGACAGTAATATTAAATATAGTTTGCTCCGTCTCAACCATCTCATTATGAAATTTAATAATAGTTGTGTTTTACCTGATCCAGATGAACCTATTGTAATCATTCTGGTAGAATTTAGTAGTGCTGGATTGTACTTTACTGGTTCTTGTTTTCGTGTCGCTGAAAAGTCAATTATTGTATCCATATTATTAATAACATCAGTCTATGTTGTGATCGGTGTAGAGTACCCACATTCATCACTGGATTGACAATGATAATAACGAAAAATAAACGACGTGCATTAACAGGTAAATGTGTAAAGTGTGGCACACAAAAAAATAAATTTATCTCCATGTCTAATTCAGAGACAAAGACAGGTGGAGATATTGCCGCTTCATTGGGGGAAATTGCCAGGATTACCATGGGCTAAATACGCCGGTGAGAAACACCTTCCTGGATATACTTATTGTGGTTTTGGAACTTGACTTGATATCCGACTTGATGATATAGATCAAACAAGACCTGGAGAGCAACCAATACATAAAATGGATCAAGCATATCATGTTTATGATATTGCTTATAAAAGTAAAGATTTGCAGCAACGGTTTTTCGCAGATGTAAAATTAATTCATGCATTGAATTCTATATCTAATAAATCTCTCAGAGAAAAACTCGCTAGTTTTCTAATAAAATTCGCTATGAAAAATAAAATAGTGCTATAGTCTGGTAATTAATTATATAATTACTATAATGGAATATATTTATTATAGCCCAAGATGGTATTGGAGAGGTAAAACAGCGATTAGTAAACTTGCTGAAGCAGAAAAGTCTCACGTTCTGTTGCTGCAAAATTGGTTAACACGTCAGGCAATATGGCAAATATTATATACCACCATCTAGAAAAATTAAATCGCATATTTTGATGTTAGTAATTCCAACGAAGTTCATCAAACCGATATTTTGATTTTACCACACGATGCTAATAAAACACGCTGAGCGATAACATAATGGTACAGGTAGATTTGAAAACGTCTTTTTATGTAACGTAAATAATTTCTTTTGCAGTTCATCAAGAACTATCTTTCTACTTGCGACTATTAAATCTGCGTTTATCCATGAATTCAAAAAAACCTTCACACTAGTTGCTAGAATTACATTACGCGTTATCTCATATTGTATTTTATCTGGCTGTAGTCTGATTAATCTTTTAAACTCTTTCAGCAGTTCATCAATAGCACTATGGTCATTATTCATTTCTTCGTAATAATCTAAATTATTCTTTAACCATTCATGTTGAGACTGTCCAGCAAAGGGTGGTGGTTGACCATGATCGCCACACATAATCTTTGTATTATTCTTTGTCAATAACAAATCAAGAAATGTTTTTAGTATTTCTACCGACACTTTTGTCTACCTCGTCCCATATAATATACTTAGGTATATATTTTTCACACATAAGATCAGGAGTCCATACGTCACCGCTCCAGCTAAAGAAACTGATATGTACATGATTTTTTACTGCTCGTTCTTTCATCTCTCGAGTTTATGTGTAGGTGTTAAAAACAATTATATCTGAATGGTTGTTCATAAATAATTTAATCGCACGAGTTTGTTTTATACCCTAACTACCACATCCATTAAGATAAACAGTCTTTTGTCTAGTCACAAGACCATATACCGATGGTGCAGATGACTTTGATACTTGATTATTATTTTTGTAATATATTTCCTTAATTTCAACGTCGGCAGATTCAGAATAACTATGTTTTCTTGCTTTATCCTCCATGTCTTCCATTCACCTTTACGGAGTAGTGGTTTTGATAGATAAATCCTTATATTTTATGTATATAAAATGAATCCATAGCAACTCTTACAGAGTAACAAGGAAATCTATTAATCATATACAATAGATTTATTGAAACATATGCTAGCATAGAGGATCTTAAATGAGTAAACTGCGGAGAGTCGCCATCAATACAGCTTAAGATCGTATCTAGTTTTGTTCCATTTAATAAATAAGCATTACATCGGCTTATAAATGTGTTTTCTCCGTGGTGTCATCGATTATAAAATCTAGTTCATCATTGTCCATAGTCAATTTTGTTCAGTTTTATGTTAACAGCTGGTTGATTTCCAAAAAATTAATTTGTGGTCCTGTTTACGTTTCTACGAAAATGTGATTATTAAGACCAATTTTTAGTGTGGTCAGTTGCTGATCGTTGTTTAAAAAGTTGTTACTTAAATTTCCTTATCATCGACGTTTTTTTTTTCGCTGCAACATCAAAATCAGATTTTGCTCCTTTGAGATCATTAATATCATTATTATTCATATTTAGAAATGCACGCATTATGCCACCGTTGGTTAATACGTATTTGATTGTCGACGTATTTTTAGTTGCAGCGTCAACATCTGCGGTTGGATTGTAATTTTATTTCTATTCATAATAATATTTCCAGTGAATGAAACACCAGTATTCCTGATATAATCGTAAATTGCTTTTTTCGGAAGATTGTATTTTACCCTGATGAGTAAAAGTAACAATATTACCAACAACGAGGTATAATTCGTATAAATACATCTGACAGTTGTACATTACTTATTTTTAATCATCCTTGTTTATCCTGAAAAACAACGCCTTCATTTTGATCCACACTTGTAATATTTAATAAATCGTCAATCTCAATTCTGATTACATCGAGGGTTGCATATTTAGATAAATCACCTTGCTGCTGAGCTTTACCACGAGCAGATCTTCCATAAATGTCTACCATTATATCAATGTCTGTTTAAATGTGACAACGTGGTATATTCATGCACGAATTTTTGAGGTGGTTTTGTTGGTTTTAGGATAACATCAAGTACATTAATTACTTCACGACCACATATTGGTGGATTAGTTAATGATTGTGTTTATAATGTTAAATTCAAGACTGGAGTACTTTGCATGTTGCTAACACGTTCTAAAGATTCCTTTTGTGGTCCTAATATATATGAATCAAAATAAATAATTCTACTTGGATCAATACGCAACCCAATGTGTGCCTGGTCCAGACATTTTCTCGAGATTAATAATACCTGTTTCCATATTATTTGGATTTTTTGTAACTGATCACGCACAAAAACACCTCTAAAGTTTTATAGTTTTTTATCAGCCTCGAGTATAATCAAAATTAGACGTAGGCCTTATCAGTAATCTCTACCGGGAAGTCTTAAACCTTTTCAGTATCATGAATATGGGGTCCCTGGTAATCTGAGACCTCTTCCCTTTTTTGCATGTTCGTTTTATTCCAAGTCTGGTTGCTTTCTGTAATGTCATTCTAGCAGCAGTTCAAACAACGCCTAATGCAGCTGCTTTTGCAACGGCTGGGACTGCAGCGGCTACTAGTGCTAGTATAGCTGCGGGAAGCGGAAATATGCCACCAATATGCGATATCTTTGATACCTCCCGCAGAGATAAGTTTTTCACTCTTAAGTTGTTTTGCTTCATTGAAGTACTTGAATTGACGCACAGTTCACAAAAATTTGTTTGTACCGCTGACATGTTCTTGTTTTAGCGATATTTTTATTCCACAGTCATTTTTTATGCTGATTGTTACCTTTTGATCTGACCATGAGTCAGGGTAACATTGACGTGATTATACGACATTATAATATTCATAAACGATCTAATACGTGTTACATATTTTCTACTGGAGCATCAACCACACTCATTCATCCACCAGCATCGTCAAGTAACATCGATTTATCGCTGAGTATAACAGCAATTGCTCTGTAATCAGCAATAACTCTTATTGTTACACTAGCTCGAAAATGTATATCGACTACTGATTGGTCAAATCTAAATTTTCAAGTGAAAAGTAATAAATCGGATATAAAGTCGTAAAATCCAATTGTGATATTTATAAACCAGTATCAATGATTTGCTCACACCCCATAAAAGTCATAAGATGTAAATAAACCGTCAATATTACTCTAGATAGCATATGTGGTCATTGTAAACATGACATCATTGCATTTCCACCTTGACTCAAAAGATAGTAAGCTATTTTCTTCAGATATTGATGGAGTCATTATCGACATCCACAAATAAAAGTTTTGCAAGAATTACTCTACCAGCATCACCGACTGGTCTCTATATTTCATCATCGTCTGTAGCCTTTCGTACTAGTACAACTGTATATTTGGCTCCAAAAAATAGCCTTTCTGGCATTTCTACAGACTTCAAAGATATATGACAGTGGAATTGCACATGAAAACGCTCTTCTATTACCTTTTAACATTGCTCGACGTGATCTAAATCTTGAATTGAAATCTGGATCTACATTAATAATCAAACTTTGTACATCCACATTGGCGTTTCTGGCAAAATTTCTTGGTCGTCCAATTTCATATTGTTGGTACTCTGGAGAATTAGAAGTATCTTTCACAAACATCATTGATGGACAAGCTGATCTTGAATAATCGTTGCTGTATCTTGCAATACCAAGCATTATTGAATCAACGTCAATGTCTTTCTAAAATGATTCAATATTTGTTCCATCGATCATGTGCTTAACTCTATCAAATATTGCCATCATACAATTATTAACAAAACCAACACAAACATAAGTGTCGTATTCAGTATTATCTGCTCTTAAAATTTCGCCCTCTACTTCAATAAACGCTTCAGCGGGTAGGAAATATCAATTTGTATCATGAACCTGTAATTTAATCCTTCTACGCTGATCTGGAATTCGTGCGTCATAAGAATAATATTGATAATCACGCACAAACTCATTTTTGAGTACTGGTGCGTTTATGTTGATTGCGGTATCAGATATGCGCTTAAACATCTTTATTATAATTATTATCGTCTAAAACGAAGACCACTTCCTGCTATCAGACTAGAGGTTATATTTTTTTCTTCAGATAATTGACAGAGCTAAGCACATGATCGATAGAACAAATATTGAATCATTTTAGAAAGAGATTGACGTTGATACAATAATGCTTAGTATTGCCAGCTCTGCTAGTTTATTAGCAACCTGATTTATTTTTTTACTAATATTTGGTTATTTTACTGATGGCTGATTTTTTTCGTCGTATTAATTGACCTAGTCAATCTTTGATTGCTGAGAATGCTTTACTAGCAAGGTTACCAACAGCACCGATACCTTTTTGACGAACAACATCAGTAGCTTTCATTCCCAGTTGCTTTGCAATCAATATTGATTTTTGGGGCTATTCTTCTAAATAGACCATGAATAATATCACCTAGTTCATCTCCGTAGGTTCTTTTATATACTGGTAATCTATAACTTATTACCATGACCATGACTGGTCCACGTTTAGTACTTTGTACGATCATTTTTTTATAGTTATTATATGTAATTACATACTCTGTCGCTGTAATAATCCTCGGCGAATTCACTAATGACAGACTCATACACATTAATATCCATGATACCGCCTGTAATAATTTTTTACAAATATCAGCTACTTCATTAATTATTTCTGGGGAATTATTACCGGCTCCTTTGCCTCCAATGAGGATTTCTTGTCTTTCAACATCAGCAAGGACGTTATTATGACATGGAGAAATAAGACCACTTCCCTGTGTAAAAAGACCACTTCCAAAAGATGTGTCTGACGGCCAATATTATTCTTCCTCTTCTGATGTTTGGACTGGTTGTTGTTCTTTTGAAGATTGTGGCAACTGTTGTGGTAGTGATGATAATTGTTATGCAATATATTTATTTATCTTATTTTTATAATCAGTATATTTTGAATCGCTGCTTTGGACTTGATTAACGTATATATATATATATATATATATATATATATATATATATATATATATATATATATATATATATATATATATATATATATATATATATATATATATATATATATATATATATATCCATTTGTTCCAAATATCCTCTCTTAGGGATCATCAGCGAAGTCAGATTTTAAAAATTGTTCTTCATTAAAATAACTTCTCATAGCAATCTCATGTAATTTTAAATCTTCGGTTTTTCTAATAAGAATAAAGGCGTCTTCATTAAACTTATTTACCAAATTAACCCTGGCTATTGCTTCTGATTCTTTTTCTGGTTCCGGTATATGATATTTTATATAGTAGATAAAACTCCACGTGACTGTTGAATTAGTTGCGAATATGCGAATACTGTTACACAAATAAACCAACATATATCACTTGAACTTGTCAGATCTCTGATTGGGATTTAATTTTAATTATACTCTGTTTATTCGTTTCTTTATAAATTAAAATTTATTTATTATTTACATTTAATTCAATTAACTTTTTAAATATTTATTTTGCTGTTGCATCGATATTTTTCGTTTTGTCTTATTCATGTATGACATTTATAAAGGTGAACGTAATTGAGGCTTTAAGCCAAAAAAAACGAAGCCATTAAATATACTTGGTTTCTTGTTTTTGTTACTTTTGATATTTTGGATGAATACATACTAGTTTAGAATTTTGAAATCTAATTATTTCAAGTTGGCAATACGAATAAGTGAGTCAGCTTTTGTAGGCGCAACCAATGATTTTCAAAAATGAACTAAATTTGTTTACACTGAAGGAACACTAATGACCGTTTGGTGGTAAAAAATATTTTATATATCAGAAAAATGCGAGTAGCAGACCATAATATGGACATGATCTAGACAAATTTCAGAAATGGATCCATGTGTATGTCTTCTTATTGTAAGAATTTATGTCCGATACGCCCGTATAAATAAAAATCCTTCATCTGACTGTTCAGAGAAAGAGAAACGGTTTTCGTCCACCATCATCTTCTGACCAAGTTTGTGCTTTTAAGTTATACAGAGGACAAACTAGTCATTTTGATAACTAAAGCTTTATTTTCCTGCCAGATCTGAGCATTTTACTACTTCGAAAGAAGTCTGAATTATTTGGAGTAGAAGGCTTTACCACGGACGATCTTTCCTTATTGTCAGATTTTTTATTTCCATTAAAGTCTGTACTAGCTGTTAGTTTCTAAAGAAGTCACATAACAAGTGGTAATTAAATAGTTGTAGCTCTTCATGTAGACTTTACAATATGTGTCCTTCTTTGAGATATATAAAGTCTGCGTAATTTTTTGACACCGTTTGTGTCTCCTGCTCTAATCCTAATAATATGTAAGTGCGTACTCGTCACCTTTTCGTGGATTCATATTTTGTTAATTGCATTACGCAGAATTCTTTAAACAAAAAAGACAGCTTCTTTTGCGAATGGTAATTGTGAAAATACAACCATAAATTCGCAACCACTCCTGTGACCTAGTGGTTAAAACTTCTGCCTTGGATGCGTGAGGTTGCGGGTTCGAACATCGGCCGAGTCATACCAAAGACTTATAAAAAGTGGTACACAGAGCTTCTCGCTAGGCGTTCAGTATGACAAGATACCTGCTAGGACTGGTCGGCCTTGTGTCAGGATAATGTAACTGGGTTAAATCATGCTTCATGTCTGCGGCATGATTGCCAAGTGCTAGTCATTACTATAAACTGCCACACGGCAGACATCAAAGCGATAAAACTGAACTTTTTAAAAAAAACTACGTCAAACATCCATATCACACACACACACATACACACACACTCGCACTCAGGGTATGACCACTTTGTTACTCAAATATGAAGTGAATACCTTTTTCGGACATTCGCGGACTACGATGTGACTTAAATTTGGTTTATGAGAGCAGAAATTCTAAAGCGTATGAGTGATTGCAGCTTTGAGAATGTAGCAGTTGTCTATGCCAAAAGTAACTGAAGAGTCTTCATCGATGTTTATTTGGCTACTGTTAAACTAACGCTTTCTAGCAGAGCGGTGGTGACAACCACAATGTTTAGAATGCATACGATTAAAGGTATTTCAAAAATGACGTTTGAGCAGCACTTGAAATAACATAACAAAACTGCCAGGTTTAAAGTAAAATTCAAAAGTCAAGGTTTAAAATGAAAAAATAATCAGTATTTTCCCTAAAGAAAAACTCGGTATGACAGTTTACAATAAATTGTTCTCAATGATTTAAACAACTAAAAAATTGAAAAAGCCTTTTTTCCCCGAGAAAAATACAATATCAGTTCTTTTTTTGCGCTGTCCGTCTCTCTGTCAAAGCAGCCGATTTTATCTTTAAGTCATTTACTATTAATGAACCAGATTAGTATACAAAACGCACCAGACAAAGAAGCAGCTGTGTGACGCAGATCACGTACCCTCATATGCATGACATTCCATGTCACATCAAATTCACAGACCACTGAAATATTATCATTACCTTTGTTTGCTCTAGATCGGGTCATCTATAAAAGACAAATAATGCCCTTTCCAGTATACAAAACCGTGGTAAGGAGCCTAAATTTACATGTGCTGAAGCTCATACAAATTTGCATGTTGCCAGCATATTACCATCTGTATCTTTTGCTAGAATTAGTATTCCTTTTGTTCATTTCTAAATGGCAAAAGTAATATTACATTTTGGTTTAAATGTTAAGTGGCAACCTAATGAGCCACTCCTCATACATTTTTGAATTACATTCTTTATATGGTTGCACAGCTAGAATGTACATCATTCGACAAGACAAGGTCACTATCAGGTCTCCAGAGAGGAACTCAGAAGCCAGTTTTCCTGGAAATTATTAATTCATACCCATCTTCAATTTATTTATTAAGGATAAGAAGGACAATTTGGTGACGCTATAACACGCCATAGAAAATGAATGGATACGGACAAATGGAAACCTATATCGTTTCTGACAGTTACAATAAATTCGAAGTCAATGATTCGCTTTCATGCAGGTAATATAGTAAATTCAGGGAAACATTTGAGGATAACTGTCATTTTGTTTCTTCCGATCATTTCCCGGAAGTTCAGGCTCTAATATGCAGAACCTTCACAGTGTGGTATTTCCAAAATACAAAAGTCTGAAATTTATCTTTTACGACATCGGATTAAATGAAAACGAGAAGAAGATGGTATGTTAATACGACTTTACTTTTTGCTTTATCTATGTGTATGTATATGTGACCTTTCTTCAGAGAAACATGCACGTTTTCTTGAATTCTTTTTTTATTTCAGTAGGTGGTCTGCATGTTGAGCCATTGTGTGTTGTTTCCTACTGGTTGTTAATATCTTTCTGTTTTATTGTTTGCGCAAGAATTTATTGTAAAATGGGCATGTCGAGTAATTATATTTGCACGATTAGGACTCTATTGTCTTACAAAAGTAATAGAAAGTTGCAAAACAAACAGGTTTCTTACTTCGTAACAGTTATTTTCGATTCTAATGTATAAAATGAAAATTTATGAGCAGCTTACAATATTGGCAATTCAAAATATCTTAATGCTACTTTTTGTTATTTATTTCCTTTGTCAACTGTCTATTGTAAGGTAAAATATATTTTAATTTAAGATTGTTGCTATCTATCAATGTCAAGGTTTCAAATATTCTTGACTATTATTAGATAAAATTTAACACCCTGTCAGTGCATCGAAATGGTCACATTGACGTGTTTTGATAATAACCAAGAGCATACATTACCGTTTGTCATCAAAGGTTGACAATCCATGTTCTACAGTAAGGTCAGTTTCGAGTTTGTTATGATTTGTACGACTTGCCATTGTCTAAACATGACTAACATTTCCATCAAACACGTATTTATAGTCGTTGAAATTCGTTTGTTTCTCAACTTATCTTCGAAATATTATTTTTGCTCCGTTTTTCATTTTTTCCGTTTACTAATTTCAAGCAATACATTTTGTTTTGTAGTTAAATGAAAAAAGTTATTGGAACAAAGTTTTTTCACTTTGAAACTTTTCAATTACTTTCCTGTTAGTATTATCGTGAAACCCACTGTCGCGATGATAATCTGGCAAATCAACAATTTCTTAATGTCATAAATTTCTTGATAAATATCATCGCATGCTATCTCTTATATTAATGAAACAGTGTCAGTAAATAACATTTTCCGCTAGGCCATTGCGACTTATCAAAATTGAATGAAAATGATAATCAGCCATTTGGATAAATCAAGTACAGCAGCGCCAAGGTAAATTGCTTTTTTAAAGTTTAAATTCGTTTTTCGTCGTTTTACCGCAAGAAGGTTTTCTTTAAATATTTTCATGCTGATAATCGTTCGCCGATAAATGTTATTAACTATTTTAATGTTAACACGTTTTCTAATATTTTCCATAGGTTTTTCAAAAACTGAATTGTTTATTAGCTTTTGATTTCATACTTTAATTAGTTTTGATCGGCATAATAATTGTAATATCAAAATTACTTACCTTGTACACTGTTGTTATGATAAAAGCATCACAGTTATGTACTGTATTACGTTTTGAGAGAATGCAGCTGATACAATATCATAATAACGACGAAACGTTTGGTTTTAATATACATTTTTTTGCACAAGCCTTAAATGAATTTTATTTCTTCTAGGAGCTGCTAATTACCGATAATACACAAGTTCAAATGCATTATACACTTCACCGTAAAATCATCCTTGAAGATATTCTTCATTAACATGTTATTTGTATTGATTGTCACATAGTGGAAAGTTCAGTACTGTGAAACAAATGTAGAGTATATAGTAAAATTAATTGTGTTATATGGCCTGCCAGTGCAGTAATTTAGTAAAGTTTAAATTCGTTGTTGTTGTTGTTGTTGTTATATGGTTTAACGTCATTTTTCAGCACAGAATAGGCTATGCATGGCGGCCAGTTTTATGGTGGATGAAGAACCCTGGAAAACCCCGGGAAGAACCAACTACAGACGAGAAGCTACTGTCCGACTTTCTCACTTACCCACATTAGTCTGGACTGGATCTCACACAGACAGAGGTGAGATGGCAGTGATCCGTAACGGGCAGCGCTTAAGACCACTTGGTCACTCAGTGCCCCAAAGTTTAAATTGGTATAAAATCTTAATTATTAATTATAGACACACGAAATTTTAATGGTATGTATATTGACTTTGACAATATAAGAATAAAATTAAAAATAAAAAGTTAACTACTAAATGATTAATTTAAATGAAATTTAAAAAAAGTAAAAAAAAAATCTTTTCCCCAATAATGCACATATATTATATTAACTGGGAATTATATTAAATGATACCAGCATGCATATTTCCTACACCATCTACAAGCTCCAATGATAGATATTTGCCAAATTGTGTCAGAGAAAATACCTTTGCAAGTCGAAATGAGATTTCATTTAAAACACATAAAGACAAAATTCTATTTTGCGTTGTGCCTTTAGGTCACTGACACTGTTTATTTGGATTCCAAGCAGTTAATGTATGTGTTTATGATGGGTTGACTTCCTGAGTAACACATATCTACTTGTATAACTATCACTAAATGTTTATAAACATAGTTGTAGGGTATTTAGTGAGAGGACAGAGATGAAAACTTTATACTAGAACCTGCTTAAGTTCTCTTCTAAATCATTTTAAGCTTTCAGAGAATGAAATACATGTCAAAGTGATAAAATATACTTTCCTCAGATATATTTTCCCTTGTATGTAAGAAAACAGCAAAATGATGAAAGTTGAACAAAAGCTGCGTTCCATTTTATTGTTCATTTTCATTAAGAAATAGATTGATGTAGTTCTGCATTTCGGCCTAGATGATATTATCGGAATTCTAATGATCCATTTTGCTTTAAGCATTATTAATTACTAATAATATTTCTTAACTGACACTCCAAAGATTACATAAGGAATATTGAAACAGATAATTTGAATTTAACTTTGTACAACCGATCTTAACATGGTTACAATATCTGACATAAAAAATAAGCATATATTTTAGAATATTTGGGATCAAAAGTTGACATTCAGTACATCATATAGTCTGACATTGTACCTTTAGTGGATCTGTAAGGCTCAGTTCTATCTGTACTTCAAATATCCCAAGATGTTATTTTCATCATGAATGTGCCTATGTATGGTAACATCTTTCACTTTAGTACTTTGACAGATTGCGGCATTGTAGCATCAACTGATATCTGATTCCACACTGAATCATTGAGCTTAAGAACTGGTAACCAACACTCTTAAAAATACACTAAAATGTTCAAACAGATCATTTGAATTATGTTTGCACATGTGATTTAAATAAGTACATTGTTTATGTACCACACATGCAAATGTCCATCCTTTGCTTACAAGTTTTGGGGATCAGAATTTGGTTGATGATGTAGAATCTGTTGGTACCTATAGTTGCTCTTTGTGGCCACATTTGGCTGTATTCATTCAAAATATCCAAAATTATTATTTTTCTCATGAATAAGATTACTTATAGTAATATATTTTAATTTGGTACATTGTCATTTGACTTTCCTGTATACTGGTATGTGCTAATGTTTGCACCAATAAGGAAACCTCGCCGTTCCAACATTGCCTTAAACTTTATGACACATACTCTACCTGAGTAGTTATTTAACCTGTAAATAGTTGAATATACTTCTAGAAACATCAACTATTTTTAGGCTGCAATTATCACTTTAATGCATGCCCATTGCTTCACATTTATGAGTGGCATTTTGTCAAGTTTTCTATCTTTTCCCCATGTTTGCAACCTGAATATCATTTTGAAATCACCATGTCTAACACATTTTCACTTCATTTGCCTACATCTTACTGTTTTCTGGAATTAAGTGAAACACGTTGCATCTTTTTAGGTCTAGCATAGTATCTGGAACAAAGTGTTAAATTTGGATCAGTTTGGAAGCTCTCCAGTAGTCTGGTGGTGATGGTAAGATCTCATAAGGACACGTGCAGTGTACTGTCATAAGTAACCAGGATTAGTTCATAATAGCACAACGATATACAGCTTAGACATGGCTTAGATCTTCACGAGAGAGCGACTCATAATATTATTCATTAAGGTTGAACCTCCCTGCCTCCTTTTATAGTTATTGACATTTAAATGGAATGCAATTTTGCTATAAAACATGGTAGTGTTCCCTTCAAAACTTTAATATCTGAGTGCACTATTTGTTATACAAGCAACTGCCTAAGTTCCTGACATAATAAATGTGGAACTTAGCTACTGTCAATGTTTCTTTAGTGTGTACACCTGTATGCATCTGGATTGGCATATTGCAATTTGCTGCCAAAATCACTGTGAGCGATCATGCTTCAGTACTCCTCCGACACATGTCATCAGTTGTGTAGACCCAAACTACCATTTGTTTTAAATATCATTCATTAAAAAACTTTGCTACCTTAATTTGTCAAATTGAATTTTATAACTGGTATGAAAATTTAATTTTTCATTAAAATTTAGTTTTCAAAATTTAAATGTTCATTTAAATTTCCATTAAAAATTAATATATCAACATCTTTAAATCTCAAACATATTTTCAGACAGGCCTTATCATGTATTACAATTATCATGTTTTACTGCATTCAAAATTCATATAATAAGGGAAGATATAGCAAGTTTAGTTTTGGTTTCTCAAGAACACGTGAACCACAACTTGCATCTTGTGGAACACCAGCAGTACACAATTTCTGACTGCTCTCACATGTCTTGTTTGCAAGGAAATTCCAAAAGACTTCATGCATAAAGTTAAAATAAGTATGGTATGCAAATATACAAGCTTGACTAAAATGGCCACACAAATTGGGCCTTTCAGGCCTCAGGTCACAGTTAATATTTCTGGTTCAGTTCCCACAAATGTAGTCCCAGTCTATTTTTAGAGCATTTTCTTCAGTCTCCGTTTGGTGGTGATATAAGAGTTTGATTTAGGCATTTTTAGTCTGGATTTTTAGACAATTGTTTATTCTTTTGAATATGAGTGTATGGTGTGGTTGTCTGTGTTTGTTTCGGCGACAGTTTACAGTGAGTAATAAGGTCTTGGCGATGATTCGGAAGTGAAATGTGTTCCATTACATGTGAGTTTCTTAACAGTCATACCTTTAAAAAAAATGAGGACAAACCTTTGACAAGAACTTCACCGTGAAGTCATCTTTGAAGGTATTCTACATTAACATATGATCTTATTGATTGCCACAGTGGAAAGTTCAGTACTGAGAAACAATTATAGAGAATATATAGTAAAATTAATTGTGTTAAGTGGCCAGTAGGAAGACTACGATTCGAGCCAGAAACATCAAAGTAATGAAGGAACAAGAGGCAATGAAACAATTTAACCCACACTACATTTCGTTGATATAATTTATGTTCATATTTCCCTACCCCTATTGACTGTCAGTGTCACTTTCAATAATTCTCCACGTTTCCGTTGTGGGGTACCTGTTTGAGAAGTCGCCTGTTGCAATAAGTTGACCCAGTTAGGGACCTCGTTCACATTTTGATGGAGCTTCACAACAAACATATTTTGTACGGTGATGTTTGATCCATAGAATGGGTTGCTGATAAATATGATTCTGTTGAATATTACACATTTGGGAACTTCATACACTAAAGTCTGTTACTGTGCAGTTTGAAATTTCTTTGTTGTGGGGGTGGGGGATGACAGCATCATTTCTTGGGTGGCCGGTGTTGCTCAGGTAATTGGAATAGGTCTGTGATTGTTTGTCACTAATGATTGAGTAGCTGTTTATAGACTCTACATTTCTGTGGCCTGAAATTTGCATATTATCAGCTGCAGGATGCTTCTGTCTCTTAACTTCTGAATTAGGTACCTTTGGCTGCTTGTGTTTGGCAATTTCTTTCTTTCTGTAATATTTGCTTTTTATTTCATTTTTTTCATGATGCATCCAAGTTTATTAATTCCAATGATTTGCTTCCTAAACCATTTTGGGTATGTCG
This sequence comes from Potamilus streckersoni, assembly GCA_016746295.1. NCBI lineage: Eukaryota > Metazoa > Mollusca > Bivalvia > Unionida > Unionidae > Potamilus > Potamilus streckersoni. The sequence continues at coordinate 1,095,794 of JAEAOA010001233.1, forward strand.
CTAAGATTGGCATAGTGTTGGGTGCAATATAGAATGGACCTTCAGGCTGACAAAAGTCTGCTGGTATTGGCTCTGCATATCGTTGGCACATATCAAGTGAATCTCTCTCTTTGTTGTTTTTATTTTCATGCATCTTAGGATTAATGTCCATGATGTTCTTGACATTGTCTCCTGTTCTTGTTTTTTTCTTCCTTACATTAAATTTAAGATTCTTCATGCCATTCACATCTTTCTTTAGTGTAACATCCCCCCCCATTTCAGATTGTAATATTCAGTCATTTCCCTGTCAGCATAAAACATCTCTTCAATGCCAGTTTACCAGTAATGCCGACATTAGAATCTCACAATTAAAGCAACCCACTCTAGTAAAACAACATACAATTTACAGAGAATTCAATTTATGTAAAAAGAAAAACGTCTTTGAAAGTTTCATGTTGTTTCCTGACTGTAGGGATAGTATAATTTATATAAGTGCATTACATTCAAGTACATATTTCACACTGTGGGGATAGTTTAATTTGTATAAGTGCATTGCAGTCAAGTACATATTTCACAATGTGGGGATAGTTTAATTTATATAAATGCATTGCAGTCAAGTATATATTTCATACTGTGGGGATAGTTTAATTTGTATAAGTGCATTGCAGTCAAGTATATATTTCACACTGTGGGGATAGTTTAATTTATATAAGTGCATTGCAGTCAAGTATATATTTCACACTGTGGGGATAGTTTAATTTGTATAAGTGCATTGCAGTCAAGTACATTTTTCACACTGTGGGGATAGTTTAATTTGTATAAGTGCATTGTAGTCAAGTACATTTTTCACACTGTGGGGATAGTTTAATTTGTATAAGTGCATTGCAGTCAAGTACATTTTTCACACTGTGGGGATAGTTTAATTTGTATAAGTGCATTGCAGTCAAGTACATATTTCACACCGTGGGGATAGTTTATTTTGTATAAGTGCATTGCAGTCAAGTACATATTTCACACTGTGGGGATAGTTTAATTTGTATAAGTGCATTGCAGTCAAGTACATATTTCACACTGTGGGGATAGTTTAATTTGTATAAGTGCATTGCAGTCAAGTACATATTTCACACTGTGGGGATAGTTTAATTTGTATAAGTGCATTGCAGTCAAGTACATATTTCACACTTTTCACATTCTATACCTATCATTACAGATCTACAGGGTACTTAGCCATTTAATATTCTTATTCTTGGCCCACTATAAATAATGACTCAAATATATCGATAAAAGGACCAAACACAGATATCTCTGTTATTGCGTTCACATCTACAATACACCCGCACCAGCAGTAAAATTATGCTTTTACAATTTACATCCCGTGTACAAAGTTATATATTACATCAATCTATGTAATGGGTGTCGTAACCCCTGGGCCCGGGTACTAATTTCCGAAAGTACGAATTCTCTAACCTGCAATATTTTTTCGTATTTAAGCAGTGTTTGCCAATATTATTCTTCTTTAGGGTACCGAGATAGCACTTTCACTCTGTTTGGTTAATCTCTCTCTCTCTCTCTCTCTCTCTCTCTCTCTCTCTCTCTCTCTCTCTCTCTCTCTCTCTCTCTCTCTCTCTCTCTCTCTCTCTCTCTGTTCTAATGGCTGAATGCTAGCTATTTCACCTCTTTTCTCCTTTTGTTTGATCAAATCGTAATACACGTGTTCTCTAAGGCGAAATACTATGCGCTTTGAATATTTACAATAGTCTCTAAATAGGAGCTATTGATTGAGAATCGATGTAGAATTTGGTTCAAATTCACATTTTTTAATCTACATCTTGCCTATCTTTGCTGACGAAATGGACCAGCAGAACTATTTCCAGAAAACGGGGAGTTCGACTTGGTTGCTCATTTTGTTCGACTGCAAACTGCACACCTCGCGCTTGAAATGTTTCAATTACAACGGGCGTGGTGCAACTTCTTCTAGATTGCCTCTGACTTACTGCGATGCCTCTCGAAGGTTTTGGAAAAGATGTTACAATTTCAGAATGATAGGAAGTTTATCTCCATACATTGGTGAAATATACGTAAGATAATCTGAAGGCCATTCGATTGAATTTAAAGGCTCAGAAGATCACCGTTAAAACCGATAATGTGCCTGTCTTGTTCACATATTTCGGTATTGTTTGACTGTGCCTTTCATTATGAAATGTTCATGATAGGAGCTGATTTTTATCATAGATTAATTGAGAAGGAATCATTTTTTATTTTAAGATGCCTTTTAATGATGTTTGTAAAAGAAGCATGGCGGAAGTGTACATGTAAAATAAATGTGATATATAGTCAAAAGCTGTTTTGATTGTCTAGGAAATGAACCATGACTTAAGAAGGCGTTGATGAGTGGTGTTCGTAATTATACTGGACAACATTGGTAAGTGTTGTTGTGTTGTGGACCATAATGGCAGTGTCACACCTACGAATCCTAGTGTGATTGCAATGTTAGTTTGCGTTCAGCTTATAGAAATGCATGTAGATAATATATTGAAAAAAAAATGGTGGTCTGACCTCTATCACATGTAAAGTTTGTTGACAGTTAAATAGCCATATTATCAAAACACTTCTAGTACATACATCTCATTCGTTCGCAGACTGTTGACTTTTATTTCATCTGAAAAACTGAGAATTGAGTAACAATTAATTTATGTGACCGCTACAACAGATCCGCATCGAGATCAGTCCAGAGCTGACTTTGCTTCACCGTCTGTTGTCACAAATTTAACTACGCCCCAGTTTCACGTCCCATTTCTAACTCACACTGAGATGCTAAATATAAAATATTCGTAGTACAGTCTGCATGACCGCTAGTCCATATAACATTAATTCCTTCTCCTGAGTCAAGGTTTGGTCCAATTTAATTTTCTTTACCACGCATGCACACTTGTGTACTTCTTGATTATTGTTTAATAAGCGATTCATACAGCTTGTTTACATTCTTGCTCCAGTCTCTCTGCACTCTGCATAAGTCTGCTTCTTCAAGTCTCACCTGGTATCAAAGCCTCAAACCTGAGCATTTTAACAAATTAGATAATAACCTCCATGGCTCAGACCAGGATGAAGTACTGTTTTCATCCGTGTTACTACGCGTCGCTAGCAGCTTTGTCCTCAGCCGGAACAATGATATCATGGTTTATTTAAAGCAGAAGGACAAGCGCCATTCGTAATTTCGCTGAGACAACTGACAAATCATGTTGTGTTTTATGGACTATCATGGCAGCGTGACCCTTAAGATTCCTTGTCTGACTGCAATGTTTGTCTTAGTTCAGCATTGAGAAAATGTATATAGGTAATATATAATAACATTAATGGAGATCTGAACCCAGTTGGGAAGACACCGTAAACATGGTTTATTTCATTACGCGTTGCGCTCAGATGCTCTTAAATTCATAACCAGAGCAAGTAGTTGAGCTTCTAATGAAATCTATATTATACAACGGACTGATATCAAGTTGTTGTATACATCTCCGTCGGAGGCAAAGCTTGTTTACAAAGTCTGAAATATAACACTGATTCAGGATCATATATCCTTTTAATTTACGTGATCTGACTTAAAAGTACTCGTTCATTTTGGTATGCAGATTTTCTCTGTAAGGAACAAAAAGGGATAGGAGAAATGACAACAAATAAGCAACAGAATCCGCTACGCCAAAAACAGCGAGTTGAAGATATTAGGTAAGATTTATCAATTTATGTAAATTTTCAAATCCATTATTATTATTAATTTTATACATTCTTGTTTTTAGTAGGGTGTAAATAATTAATGTATTGAATGATCTTGTTTCGAGTTGATAGAGAAAGATGAAATTGGTAAACTAGACTAATTATGTACAGTAGTTAAAAGTCAAAGGAACCTATGAATCTGATCGCGTATATCATGTTCATATGCTATCGGTCAAATTATTTTCGGGGTAACTGTACATTTCTCTCTTTTGAACCATACTGATAACTCTGTCCTAATAAGATGTAAATATAATATCCGACAGAAAATAAAATATCTTAAATTCGAGTATATACATTAAACATACAAAGAAATGACCAAATTAACGACCTCCAAGCGAACATTAAAATAGAAAATTCAGTTTTTTTTCCCACCAAAAATCAATGAAAGATGGTGGGAAAAAGTTACAACAAAAATTAAACCACAGCTGCTGAGTCTTCAGGAAACCAATTGATAACTTTCAAATATTTTGTGTACACATATTTTTCCTGAAATAATCTTTTGGTAGAGGTTGACACTAAATAATGCAGAGAGAGAGAGAGAGAGAGAGAGAGAGAGAGAGAGAGAGAGAGAGAGAGAGAGAGAGAGAGAGGGGGTGGTGGTGGTGGTGGGGGTGGTGCTGAATTATAACAAAGAGAATGATTTAAACCTTATCATGCAGTGTTCGCAAAATTATGCAATAAAATAGAGGTTATTTTATCACTTCACACAATCACATTTTTCTTAACCGCACCTGAGATAAATCACCTTGAATTAAATTTCCACCATTAAGTATCGATTGTCCCATAATTCCTATATTTAGCCTATATGAAGACAAGGGGCCTAATTGTTCATTAGGTTATTTTGCTTCGGAATTTCTTTCTCCCGTTGCATTTATATAGGAACATTTAAGTCGTCTTTGATTTTATTCACCATCCTGAATATTTTCGTTTTATGTTCGGATATTTATAACCTGTGTCAAACTTCAAACATTTTTTCTAAATCAAACTGTTTGCTAAGAAAATCGTCATGGCCGAGATCGAATAAACGAAACAAAACCAAGTGGGACGCAATATCGTCACATTTATTTCGCTTACTCTTTTACCTTGTTAACAAAAAGTTCTCTTAAAATGAGCTTACTTTAATATATATATATATATATATATATATATATATATATATATATATATATATATATATATATATATATATATATATATATATATATATATATATTTCATATGAATAGTTTCCATATAATTTGCTTCATTATTTAATGAAATAAATCTTGTCTCTAGAAATATAGCTTTCCCCAACTCTCTCTGGCTGGTTCACAAAACAAAACAGATATGCAGGTTTTGTGTTACTGCTAAGCCAATTTTACCTTCTTTTCTTGACATTTTTGTTGCAAGGATTTTTAAAGATTTACATCATTTCTTTCCGCTGTATTATATTTAGAATGTCATATATATATATATATATATATATATATATATATATATATATATATATATATATATATATATATATATATATATATATATATATATATATGCATGCATACTTTGATGCTTATTAAAAAGTACGTGCTCACAGAGTTATTGCCTTGACACTGGTGAAACTGTACATGTATTGGGTAACACGTAAACAACCTAAATGTTCGGGGATTTTTATGAAGTAAATTATTAATTACGCTGCCTGTGTAGATATAGGTATATTTTGGCATAGCAATCAAAAGAAATTTTAAAATAACATTGAAACTTAAGATTATTGATTATGTTGCAGTTGCATACTTATGGGGCAAATTTAAATTACTTTCTGGCCCCTTGAATTTGATGTGTTTATTCAAGGTAAAAAAAATGTCTTATTGTTGGACCGTTTGTTAGCTTGATTTTGTTAACGCTTCTCCCTTTGAACAACTTGGATCATGTCAGTGAAAATTTAAGCACTGATTTATCATACTGTGTAATTGTTTGTAATTTAAACTTGTTGTATTTGGACTTTCAAAGTGACAGCCACAACGGCCATCTTGAAAAAAGATTTTATTGATACGCCTTCTAAACGTGAATTAAATTTATAACCTTAGCTTTGTGCACACAACTTGAACGGACTAATAAATAGACAATTTTCCAGTGCCGGTCCGTGTTTGCACAAACACTTGTCACTCAAATGGACATGCTATAGCTTTCTTTTGGTTAATGGACATACTTTCCATGTTAAAGTTACAAGTTAATAGCCACAACCGTTTTCGACCGATGTACAATGAATCCCACAATTGGTTAGTTGGAATAATATACTATGGAAGGCAGCACATGAAATCCAATAAATGTCGCTTGGACAATGCACCGATATAGCTGTTGGATCCGCCAAGGTTATCGGAACCTTCGCTAGCGAAGATGGTATTTTGTAGAATGGCTCTCTTTGTCCATGCATGAAATATTGCTGTAGGATGTTTATCATGAAAGCACTTATACATACGGTTGCATATTTAATTGACTTGCAAAAGTACATAGCATTGTTGGATTTTCAATTATTATCAAAAATTATTTTAATATTTGATATGTTAAACCTTCTAAAACAAATGGAAATCAAATATATTTATTTTGTTTATTCATGTCATTACCTGAGAGCATGTATATCTATTGTATGACTGTAAGGAAATCATTAATCATTGGGTCCTCTAGCACATTTAACTTCCGGTACAATTAATAAATAATAACCTTTGAACATTTATGACATGATTAAAAGATATTGAATTTTGATGAAGTAAATGTTGACCAATATTCTGTTTTATCAGACAATGTGTAATATATATAACATTTGAAAATGATGCGACCCAAAACGAGCGTCTGGACTAGGACATCACAGAAACTTATCTACCATATAAAACAACGCAAACAAAGGAATCTAAGATGAGAAAAGAGAAAATTAATGTGCACAATCAACAGTAAGTGCTTCCACACAGAGAAACGCTTCTGATGGTCATTCAACGACAATGGTCAATTATAATCACGTGTCTGTTTAATATTAATAGAAGCTAATTAAATATTAATTATTAATAATTATAAAATAATAAATATAAATTAGTGAAGTTGATTGATTGTTTTACTGAACTGGTTAAATGGCTCTATTTACATATACATACAAACAATGTATGCGTTGTTTTCAAACCTTTCCATATAACGTCCTTCGAAAAAAAAAGAAGAAAAAAAAAATCAGCAGAAAACTAGTTTACTGCATGTATCCAACCAGTGATGTCGATAACTTTTACCTGCCACCAACCGATACCAAAATTATTACACAAAATATCTTTTTTATCCAAATTTGTTTAACTGATTACAGAATAAAATCACATGAACACTTTGAGTGATGTTAAATATACTAAGGATTTTAATCTGTACAAATGCTTCTGTCATATTTTTCTTATACTTTTGTACATTAATAATTGAGATAACTAAATATCTCTAAAATTATGGTTTTTCCCAATTTTATCTATCTGGTTCACAAAACGTAATTGCAGATATAGGGTCTCTACTTTATTTCTTTTTGTACACATTATTGTTTCAAGAATTATTACAAATTTCTTTCATGACTTTTCGTAGTAAATATGTATACATAGTCATATACATAAATATATCAGAAAGGCTTGCTAATTGTTTTATTAATAAATTAAATATTACCTAACCATGTACTTTCACCATGTACACTTTTATATCATATTGTCTTGCAGTTTATTCTAGAATCCAAAAGATAGCAGTTTCTGCTCAGCATTAGTGGCGTCATTGTGGCTGGTGTCACCCTGTACGTAAATCACCCACATGGACCTCCTTCTTGCACAAATATTCAGAAATTGTATAGAGTCATGTGCGGTAACTCATGGTGTCACCTCATGGACCTCCTTCCAGCACAAAATATCAAACATTTTATAGGCAATCATTTTGGTGTCACCCCCTCTGATTGTTAACGCGGTGAGGTCGCACTCCCCGCAGACCACCCCACCCCCACTTGAAGCAAGTGCGAAGCATTAAGAGGTTAGTGTTAGGACTGGTTGGCCTGGTGTAAGGATAATGTGATTGGGTGGGACATAATACTACATGTTTACGACGTGTAGCCCTAGTGCTAGACTTCACTATAAACTGCCACACTGCACACATCGTAACGATATGACTGAAACATTGTTAGTCCTCTCTCTCTCTCTCTCTCTCTCTCTCTCTCTCTCTCTCTCTCTCTCTCTCTCTCTCTCTCTCTCTCTCACACACACACACACACACACACACACAAACACACACACACACAAACACACACACAAACACACAAAAACACACTTAAAAACACAAACACACACACACACAAACACACACACACACACAAACACACACACACTGATATTACTATTTCTCCACGTATAATTTCACTTGACCTAATCACACATCCTCCAGCAGTATCTAGAGTTAGCTATTGCTGTCTTATTAGAAAAGTATATTTGCTACGCACGAATGCATGCAATCACGTCTACATTCCAGACCTCTGTCTGGGTGATACGCACTTAGTCGAGAGGGTATTTGGCTGGTGCCGTAAAGGAAGTAGATTGTTGTTGTTGTTGTTGTTCTGGGGCTTTACGCCATTTTTCAGCACACGATAGGCTATACATGGAGGCCAGTATTAATGGTGGAGGAAGAAACCGGGAAATCACCGGAAAGAACCACGATAAGCTACTGGAAAGCTTTCTCTAATATCCACATTCGCCCGAATCCTGGATTCGAAACCACGCAGAAGTAGATTGTGGGTGCAGGATCAATGTCTGGAGTGAATTTAATTAAAATCTCTATCCTGTATGATAATAAACCCTTTTCCATATTTAACTTCATTTCGTCTTATCATGCATCACGGATCATTCTGTAGGGTCTAGGCAAAGCACTTAATGTTGCTTTGACATAAACTGTACATGTATTGGTTAACAAGTTAAGAATCTAATGCTAAGCTGTTAATTATAAAGTAATTCATGAACAGCTGTCATTGTAGTAGTAAGTACGTTATGACACACCGGTCAAGATTATTAATTAGGTTGGGGTTGCATAATGAAAGAGCAAATTTTAAATGACGTTCAAACCTCTTCGATTTGAAATGTTTGTGCCAGGATGTCTCTCCGTCTGGTCTGGCTATCTCTTAAAATATTAATCCAAGGACCAAGTGACTGTACATTATTTGTTGTATAACCACAAAGCAAAGAGCAAATTTTAAGAGCTGTATCCCAACATTTGCAGGGAAAACTTATACTGAGGAATGCATATAGTTATTATGTGCCGAGGCAAGTGGGCTAAAATGTATTGGGCTGATCCGATTGTAGGACTTAAACTCTCACCCTTTCAGTATCGAGCATGACAACGACCAATTCACCAAAATGTTAAAGTCAATTCTTTTTGCTATTGTGGCGGATCTTATTAATTAAAATCGGTATTCGTTGATATGTGATACATGTTATGTAATCTAACAATTGTGATTATGTCAGATGAATAATTTCAATCTTAGTGAGAATTTCATCATTCAACTTGTTTCATAGATTTCGACAGAAATGAGAGGTCGTGTAACATCATCCACTGTGGTTTACACAGTTATACATTTAACTAAAATCTTTATTGAAAAACGCTGTTGTTCATTTTACTTTGCCTTGGATTTGTGTACCAATTTAATATTTATTTAGCATTGTCTTAGGATTCGTGTATCGATTTAGCACTTATTTTGCCCTGCTTTAAGATTCGTGTACCAATTTAATACTTATTTAGCAATGCTGTAGGATTCGTGTACCAATTAAACATCTTTTGCCCTGTTTTAAGATTTGTATGCCAATTTAATACTTATTTTACCCTGCCTAAGATTCGTGTACCATTTTAGTACTTATTTTGTCCTGTCTAAGATTTGTGTACCAACTTAATACTTAGTTTACCCTGCCTAAGATTAGTGTACCAATTTAATATTTTTTTGCCCTTAGATTCGTGTACCAATTTAATAATTATTTTGCCTTGTCTAAGATTTGTGTACCAATTTAATAATTATTTTGCCTTGTCTAAGATTCGTGTACCAATTTAATACCTATTTTGCCCTGTCTAAGATTTATGTACCAATTTAATAATTATTTTGCCTTGTCTAAGATTTGTGTACAAATTTAATACTTATTTCATTTATGAAACACTAGAAGGCCTCATACAATGCATAGAGTCTTGCTAACATTACCTTTTCCACCTTATGTTTACTGTACATTAGGGAATTCTTCTATCTTGTCAGAGTTTAAATTGGAACAGTTATTTCAATTCCTCCAAGACCAGCATGGAAATGTTAGGTTAGAATTGAGGGGACAATGGACAGTTTTATGCACACATTTAATGCCGCATTCACCTGAAAAATATTTTTAAAAAAAATCATAAAAAAATACAAGATAAAGTACACAAGTCTGGTAAAAAAATATATTAATATTTTTTGATAACTAAAATAAACAATGCATAATAATATTTTCACGTGACCAGAAAAGTCAATGACAGTTCATAGTAAAAGAAGTTTATGCACCCAAATTCAAATTCATGCCTGCATTTTTCACATCCGAAAGTCATTTTTGACACCATATGACGCTTACAATGCAAACGCGTGTCCTTTTCTTAGATGATAATTCTGAAAACATTGTGTACTAAACAGGCTGACGCAATTGAAAATAGTTGTCATCCAAGCCGTGTATGAGATATTCTACATGCCCCGAACCAAGTGTTTACTGCTATACGGGCCGAGCTCTTCTTCCTAGCTGTCAATTCATATTTCACTATCTACCTAATGCAGAGTAACTATTGGAGGTGTACATGCCTCACACCAGTTTCAAGAACTTCTTAAGTCCAAAACACCTAGGTCAGAAATATATCTAATGCTTTTTTTAGTAAACAATAAAAGCTGAAAAGTCACACCATAGCCTTAAGTTAAGAAATTTGACAAGGGCCAATTTAAGAAAATATCCCCTTCCACCCGAAATCAGCAGTGGTGTAGGATGCTGTTTTATAATATTCTGCAGTTTTAAAGCTTTGTGTATCATACAGCAAACAATAGCTTGTGTAAAATGCACTGTAACATTTTGAAAATTAAGCTTCCTTTTCATTTGTTTATGAATAATTGCAAATTTTTGAATAACTAACATAGGCATGAAGATGAAGATTCAAGTTTCATCTGACTTTAATAAGTCCAACTCAAGCACGTAGGTATCAATGACATGGTTTAAATAGAGCGGTTATGTTATACAAATCCCTATTTTGGAAAACTATTTCTTATATATATATATATATATATATATATATATATATATATATATATATATATATATATATATATATATATATATATATATATATATATATATATATACATAATATTATGCTTGTTTTGGTGGAATAACGTTTACTTCAAAAAGAAAATAAATAATCTATCAAAGGCTGTTGATTCAGGACCCGGCAGGGGACTCCGCAACGCAGTGAAATGGTATTGATATCTTTGAATTTGCTCTAGGTCGTCCTACCGACGTTATCAGGTCTTGTTGTATATGGAGTTAATGGACAGGGCTTGTTTTTCTAATATATATTTATAACGTTTAATCGATTGCATTGCTTTTGAGATTGATAATGAAAACGACACTATAATTTTACATTGCTTTCACATCTCACTTTCCAGGTTGTTTAAATTATTCATTTATCTATTACCTATTAAAAAGATGTTTTGTGTCGCTAATTCATATTGTATAAGGAACGCGAATAAATTTGCATACATTTTATAATGCCCATAGCATTTCATGTTAAACGTACTTTTTAAAAAAATTTTTTTTATAGGAGCAGGAATGTCTAATGCAGTTACGAGACTGCTGTTGTTAACAACCTGTTGCGTTTTAGCGATTAATACAACCTTATAAAACTGATAGGCAAAGATAGTGTAACACTATGTGATTGGCTCCATTATAGTTGTAGGCAAATTGTTGTTGGTGTGTTTATATTTTGCGCATTGTTTTAATGAGACATAAGGAGACATCCATTACGATAGAAGTGATAATTCATGATCCGTAAAACAAATCCTACGTGTAAAAACATTATCTATTGAAATAAATCAGAGCATGCGCATTTTGTTATATCGCCCGGTTTTAAGATAATCTTTGATTTTGGTCATTGGAACTCGGTCCAGTGGAAATGTTCCTTAGTACGAAATAATTAGTCAATTACTAGGAGCAAACGTCACGGGGTGAAGTTTTAGGAAGTTTCAATGATACCGTGGTTTACTATTGGCGAATTAAGATCAGAGCTGCATGAGTGTCTCGTCCCTATTAAAACCTAGTGGTGTACATTGGTTGTGTGACTGCAAGTGCATTATTTATGGTTGGAGAATGGTAAATTACACAATAGAATAAACAAGAAGGGATTCGAAGATACAGTTTATATCGCCATGGTGGCAATGTGATGCAATCTTACTAGTGAAATGTTGCTAAAAACCATGAATTCTGACTGGACTGAGGTGGCGTAGTAAAGTTAGTTACCTGCGTTAGGGGATCGCTGTTTAGTTTTACGGCATGAAATGCTGACGGTACAGAAAGGTGATAAAGAGAAACCATGAAGATGTTGTTGATAGACAATTGGAAAGTTGTAAGATTTGTATGTAAGTCTTTAGATTAGGGTAAATGATCTATCTATCTATCTATCTATCTATCTATCTATCTATCTATCAATCTATCTATCTATCTATCTATCTATCTATCTATCTATCTATCTATCTATCTATCTATCTATCTATCTATCTATCTATCTATCTATCTATCTATCTATCTATCTATCTATCTATCTATCTATCTATCTATCTATCTATCCATTTTATATGCACGCAACTTCCAAATTCGGTTTGTTGCAATTCGCTGTCATTATATTAGGATATGTGATCAGGTGCACAACTGTTCACTCCAATTGTGAACACTAAGCATGATATAATAAACGGGATAGATATTGATCATTACGAAGTACGAATGTTGCATTTGAAGAGCTTCATTTAAAAATGTTTTAAATTTGTGAAACCGCTGTGGGAACAGGTCTTTCTGAACCTATATTCATGTAAGATAATTATGAAACTTTCTGCAAGGAATTTGTGTGCATTTTCAATAGCTTTTTAATGCATGTCTCTTAAATGAGATGTGAGTTTATTTACTTATTTATTCTTGTATTCGGCATGTACATAATAATTTTACATTTCCCATCATCACTGACATACGATATGTGCATGAAGTAATAAATTCGTCATTTTTTCATCTTATAGTTTAACTAAGTTTTTGTTATTTGAGGTTTTGGATCTAAAGGGAGATAATAATTATTGGGATCCTCTAATTTAATAACACAGACCTCTTTAAAGTTTTCCACCGGATGATTGCGGACATGATTTCAGACATGGGGATCTCCAGGTTTGAAGGAAAGGTCCATTTCTCAGTCACAAAACAAACATTAAGTGTGTAAACTTGGACATTCCTACAAATCATGACAAGTTAGAGAATTTTTAATTTGCACTCTACGGGTAAACGGCACCAATTGCTTTACCCCCACAACCATCCCAAATTCCATCAGCACAAAGCACACATAACCAATAAATGAAGACCGTTTATTGATATAAAAACTTTTTATACCACCGCTCCGGTGACCTAGTGGTAGAGCGTCCGCCTCATATGCGGGAGGTCGCGGGTTCGAACTCCGGTCGAGTCATACCAAAGACTTTTACAGATGGTACCTACAGCTCCGGCTAGGTACTCATTATTAAGAGGTTAATGTTAAGACTGGTCGACCTGGTGTCAGGATAACGTGACTGAGTAGGACATCATGCTACATATCTACGGCATGATGACCCAGTGCTAGACATCTCTATAAACTGCCACAATGAAGATATCTTAGTGATACGACTGAAAAATCATTAACGCTACGTTGACAATCCAACACAAACACACACACAGACACACACACGCACTCAGACACACACACACACACACACACACATAGAAAGACTTACAATTGTATTTGGTGGATATCGATTAATCTGGTTTGGAACCGCGTACCTGGTTTGGAACCGCGTACCGAGGACATTTGTTCTGGCGATCTTAGAGCGAAAAGAAATACAGTTTCTGACAGTAGAATAATAGAAAATGGTGATGTATCAAGCAGAGAACTGTATTATCAATTCTAAGGAATATAAAATTTAGTAGTGCAAGTAAGGACCCATACGTTTACACAAATATACTATGTAATCCATGCAAACTAAGGACACACATAACTACTGATCACAACATCGAAATTGTAAACAATGTGACATCAGTGCCAGCTATTGCTACAATTTTCTTGCGAAATGAAAATGAAGAGAAACATTATTAAGCCGTACATGAACTGAGTTGGTACACTCAGACATAACTGTGGGTTTTTTTTTTAAAGTCTCAGAAATATTTTTAACCATTTCCAGAAATAAAGGCCAATCACATTATGATTATCACGGCTCTAAGTAAGGCATCAGTCTTTAATTGTTACTTCATACAGCAATGTGGCAGGCAGGTGATTCCATGCTGGTCATATATGTGTTTAGATGGAATTAAAGTGCTGGGATTGTTAATATACTCCTGTATCAAGACATGTATAGCTATATCTAAGTGTGCATAAATTGATAATATCAAGAACAATTTATATATGACATGAACCTGTTCTATTAAATCTTAAACCATAGTATGAGTCATGAAATCTGAAACTGATTTTCCTTGTTGGTATTATGACTGATTTTGATTTATTTGTTTCACAATAGTTAATATGTATAAGACTTTTTGTTAACTTTTCACCTAAGAATTTAACGAACGAAATTCAGTAATGTTCTTTTCTAGTATTTCCTATTAGAACTGTGCTTGGATTTGGATAAATGGAAGGCAATCAAGGCAACGTCTAGCAAGAGTGTTTGACGTGTTTTCAGAATGATATGCATTCACAGTTATGTCCAAATATGCAATTGTTGTTTATATATGCAGTGCATATATTTAAGTAAGAAGATATGCACATGGTGAAAAATGACATCTAACCTTTTCGGTATAGGTTCTTCATTTCATCTGAATAACAATTTTACTATCCTCCTTTAAAGGGAGAAAAGAGACACTAAAACTAAGACAAAATTATAGTTAACAAAAGCTGTCAACTTTTTGACAAGGACAACACTGACAGACAAACACGCCAATAGAGGGATAAGTCAGGACGAACGAGTTGACGCCTGGAAAGATGAAAAGGCAATCGGAAGAATCGGCAAAGAGCCAATAGATAGATGGGAAGTTGGAGAAGATATGGTTACTGGAACTAACATGCAGACAAATTTATAGATGGAACGCCGAGCAGACATATGGATGTACATATATCAACAGACAAGCACAAGCACGTCAAACAGACAAGCACAGGCATGTCAAACAGACAAGCACAGGCATGTCAAACAGACAAGCACAGGCACGTCAAACAGACAAGCACAGGCACGTCAAACAGACAAGCACAGGCACGTCAAACAAGCAGAGGCACGTCAAATAAATGGTCCGATGCAACGAAAACCGGAGAGAGAAACGCGTGGACGAGTTAAAAATAGTTTTGAAAAGATACAGAATTTGATTGCTGCAGAGGTCCAACAACTTACAGATAACAAGTATAGTACATATACAAACTATTAATGAAAGTTGAGATAAATTATCAATATTTTAGACATACATCACAAAACCGGGAAAATGATAATAAAATATCCATTCTGAGCTGATATGGAAAAATAAACATAAAACTATTTGTTATTTAAATTTAACTAATTTTACTCGTATAGTAACATTTGCATTATTGATAAACTAGCCAAAAGTCTGCATGTTTATATTTTTGTATTACTGCTTACTTATATAAATATACTTTTTTCAGTAAAATATTCATATTTAAAAAACGTCATCGCCCATATATTCTGCACATAATAAACACTTCTTTTCAGATATATATATATATATATATATATATATATATATATATATATATATATATATATATATATATATATATATATATATATATATATATATATGGAACTGTGATATAATATTCTTTGCTTTCATTGTAACACTAAAAACCAAAATCACCATAATTCTAAAGTTGTTGTACATAAATTATTAGATATATCGAACAATGACCTTTTTTACAAAATGAACTATTACATTATCTATCTATCTATCTATCTATCTATCTATCTATCTATCTATCTATCTATCTATCTATCTATCTATCTATCTATCTATCTATCTATCTGTCTGTCTATCTATTTATATACGTGCGTACGTACGCACGCACGCACGCACTCATGCATGCATGCATGTATGTATGTATGTATGTATGTATGTATGTATGTATGTATGTATGTATGTATGTATGTATGTATGTATGTATGTATGTATGTATGTATGTATGTATGTATGTATGTATGTATGTATGTATGTATGTCAGATAATCCAGGCAAAGAATCAATATTACCCAGCCCATACACTTGTATAATTTGTCAAATACGTGTATGAAAGGCCTACTGAGTAGCAATTTCATAAAATAGCAAAAAGTTCTTTAGTCTGATGGGTATATAGTTTGTTCATCTACTTCATTAAAAATATTCCGCATTTATTTCGCAGTCAGTACTACCTATTCAGACTATCAAATCAAGTTATTGGTCAATTTCATAAAAATAGTTTGAAAGTTGATAATGATCTTCCGAATAATTAATAATTAGCTTTAATATATAGTGCGTTTACATTCCAGCTTGGTTCTTGCACATTAGGTTATCATTAAACGTTACTACAACCATGAACAAATTTAGCCGAGAGACTCATATCCTCAGTGTAAAACATTGTCGAAAATGGTATATTTGTATCAGCATGTAATTATGGTGTTACAGGAGTGTCAAAC
>JAEAOA010001233.1:1117500-1137500 GCA_016746295.1 Potamilus streckersoni
AAAATAAACATTGAAAAGCATAACGATGCGATGATAAAGGAAATATTTAAAACTTTCCAATCAACGGGAAAGGTAAATGGTGTATGTTAGTGAAGATTTAGATGAAAAAGTATTGAATATGAAGGACGGCAGGCTATATACATTACATAAAAATGCTCAAGTTGATAGACTAAAATTTATAGTTCATAATAATGTTTAATTCCTTCAGGAATTCTATAATACAAGAGACGTTTATTGTATCAAAACGTTCCGTCATGTCATGCACGTTGTAATATTGATAGCGCGTAGGATAAAGGTCGAAACACTCCATCATAAATTGCTTAACAGTGAATATTTCATTGCAAGAAACGCGGTCTGGTGGGTCTTCACCTTTTAATATTGGGGAGTGGGTTATATACGTATGATTCTAATTCTTGCAATGACTACCTCTTCCCTACGGATGGTTCTGTAGGAAGGTGTCCATATACCTAGGGTTGGCTTGATGGCATTAAGTTTGTCATTCACTGCATCATTTCATGATGCCTGCCATTTCTGACATAAAAATACTTTGATACTAGATTTAAAATCGATATACGGTATTTTAAAAGCAGATTGTTCTTGGGACAGGACCATTTTATCAGCGAGATCTGCTGTTTCATTACATTTAATACCAATATGGCTAGGTAACCAACAATATGCTGTATTGTGGGAGGTACTCAGCTCTATATATTTGATAAGAACATTGGTTAATAATGGGTTTTCCAGTTTTCTATTGGGTAGAGACTGAAGTACTGATAGTGAGTCCGAGAAGACAATGTTGTTTAAAATATGTTTGCTTTCGATATATTGCAGAGCAAGTTTTATTGCTCTGATTTTGACTGGAAAAAAAATCGATATTCCATTTGTTAAACGAACTTATGTATTTTCCAGTAACGAGGACTGCAGCTGCCTTTTCATCACCCTTTGATCAATCAGCATACTTTTTGTGTAGATTTTAAATTCGGTGAGTAGTTCATGATAATGGTTGTGGAAAAGTCAAGGAATTGTCTAAGTTTTTTCCATCGTGTGGCGTAAAAAGTATTTTTAGCTGCAGAATTATCCGGGTAGGTGTTTCAGACAGGGATGTTTTCTGAAATTTAGAAAAATCAATTTCTATTCTGTCAAGGCTGGATGATTTTATAATGCCAGAGGAAGGTATAACGTTTGTTTAGGGCCATATCGAAAGCTTTGGAAAGGATATATTAAATTGTTAGTTTACAAGCCAAAAATATACAATTCGTTCCTTTAATGTGCACACACAGCTCGTCAGAGCAATGGGGCGATAATTGGTAGAATCTGCGCTATCGTTACCTGGGTTACTTCTTTCCAATTTTTTTGTGTACATTACCAGTAATCCATAAATCATTGAAGATTTCCAGAAGAACTATTAATCATGGTTTTAGTAGGTATATCAAAAGCTGGTAATGTATATCGTCAGGCTCAGCAGATTATTGGTCTTATCGAAGGATTCCATAAGCTCAAACAGTGAAAATAGTTAAAAGTAAATAGTTTTCATGCATGCATAGTGTTATACTGTCTGCTTCACAGCGTAGTTTGATGAACTGAGCATGATCAGCGTCCCTGCAGTCATGCACGATTCTCTGTATACTGCATTTCATTAAAATATATGGAGTTTCTGAAACAGACAACGTTTTGGTAAATCAAAATCACGATTGCAAGAAGGAAATATTTACTTCAACGCCGGAGAGGCAAACGCTACGCTAAATCTCAATCGATAGTATCTTGTGATTTTACACACTAGCACAAATAACTTTTATGAAACATCCCTGGAGTTTCAAAACATTTCAATACTATTTTAGGCACCAACCGTTTGTCATTATGATATATCTCCTTTGTTTTGTACGTTACAATGGTGAAACATACATATCACATGTGATCAGAGCGATTGTGTCGACCTCAAAGTTTTGTATTCAAATTTTGTGTTCTAGCTTTATTAGTTAAGTATCAGGGCAGATGCATTAAAATGCTGACGTAGGTGAAACACTAGGTTCAGTGTAACACTAGTTCAGTGAATGTTCATCCTTTCATTTGAACTCATCCTGCGAATATTCGGGAAACATATGCAGAAAAGACAGCGATTTCGAAACTATCGCTAAGATGTCCTTAGCGTATTCATTTAGTGATATCAGTGACACATGTTGATGTGATGTGATTATGACTTTGAACGTAGCTTTAACAATTTTTCAGTCATATCGCTACGATGTCTGCAGTGTGGCAGTTTATAGCGACGTCTAGCACTGGGGAATCATGCTGCAGACATGAAGCATGATGTCCCACCCAGTCACATTATCCTGACACCAGGTCGACCAGTTCTGAAAATATCCTCTTAATGCTGAGCGTCAAGCGAGGCAGCTGTTAGTACAAGTCTTTGGCATGACTCAACCGGGGATAGAACCCACGACCTCCCGCATTCAAGGCGGATGCTCTAGCCACTAGGCCACGGTAGCGATCAGTGACAAATGGAGTATTTTCCCAACTTCAAGATGACGAAAGTAATACCATCAATTCAGATAGCCCAATGTTGTTCCCCATTGAAATAACAGTTTTTTGGGATGATTTAAAAATATCACTTGCGAGATTGAACAATAGAGTTCATTTCAATCGCATGTTTTTGGATTCGTAATATTTTGGTAGGTGTTTCAAAGATGACGTTGTGAGCATCACGTGAAATAGCTGATACAATGTCTGCTTTTTTTAAAAAGAAAAACGTATAAAAGAGCGACAGACATTTTGGGTCACTCACTAAATTTTCTTCCAAATCAAAGTTTGAAATTACTAACATGTTCTGTCACGCTCCCACGCTCCAATATCTTCCAATCCAAATCATACCTATATGTACACAGAAAAATGATCCATGTTCAGGAAATAAAAACATAAACAATAGGGCCTATCCGTTAAAGTCAATAAAATGATTAAGTTCTTAGTAAAATATCGAAAACTTACGTCAAGCCTCCTTGGAACAAAAACCCCAGCAGTGTCCCTGACTTAAACTATTTTGTTTTCCAAGGAAGAAAAAAGTTATTCGCACGTTTCGAGCAGTCCACCTCTGCGTCTAAGGCAGTAATTTTGGCCGATTTTAGCCGGCTTTTATGAGTGAACCAGATTAGTATTCTAAATTACTCAGATCAGTGTGCAACTGAGTGACTTAGATCACAAACACAATTGGATAAGATATTCTATGACATATGTTAGCACATTCAAAGATCTGACATTTTACGATATAAAATAAATTATGTAATCTGCAATTGACAAAACTTTGGAGAAAAAAGGCTAACTTCGTCTCTGGTAAAGGTTAAATAAATACGCGTTACATGTCCATGTTACAAGCATATTACTAGTCCTCTTCTCATGTTACAAATATCCCATTTGTCCTTTTATGTACAGAACAAATCGCATGATATTTATTTGTAACAATTAACAGCATTTACCATAGTCTTGCCTCATAATCTTTGCATTACATCCTTTGTATTACTGCACAGATCGAGTCTACTCCATTAGAGAAGACAGTGCCACTTTTACGTCCAAATTGAAGAACACGGAAGCCAGTTTTCCTGAAGGCTGTACCTTCATATCAAAGTTCAATTTATCTATTGAAGATGCGGAAGATGAATTCATTGCCGCTATGACACATAACAAGGAAAAGAATGGACACGGACAAATGAAAAATTATAGTGTTTCTGATAGTTATTGTAAATTCGAAGTCAAAGATTTGCTTTCATGCTGGGAAGATAGTAAATTTAAGAGAACATTTGAGGACAACTGTCAGTTTGTTAAAAATTATCCTATCGGAGATTCCATTCCTTACCTACAAGAGCTTGGCCTTGCCAAAAGCTTTCATGACTTTCCAAATCCCAAGATTCCAGTTGTTGTGACTGCAGCATCTTCCGATCACTTTCTGGAAGTTCAGGCTCAAATGCAGAACCTTCACAGTGTGGTATTACCAAGATATAAAAATCTGAAATTTATCTTTTACGACCTCGGACTAAAGGAACACGAAAAGGAAATGGTATATTGCTAACACATTAAGTATTCTTTTTCGGAGCGTATATTTGTCTGCATTATATAAAGACACACACACACGCACGCACTCACGAACACACACACACGCAAACATATAAAAGCTTTTAACTTTCGGTGGCTAAATGTTAGCGCTCACCAACAATGGATTATATGTTAAAATCCTGCAAAGACAAGTTGAGGAAGTAAATAGTTTTTCATATGCTTGTGTCTCGTTAAATACAATTATTAAATTCGTACTCGAAGATTGGATTTAACAACATCAATACAACGTGATAATCATTATGTTGTGATGGTTTTCTTTTGCTATTATTTTAGCAAAGGTCATTCTAACTGCATTTCAAATCGAAGTGTAAACGTCAGCAAAGTGTTAAATAGTTAATTCTGAAATTGAAGTCACAATTGTCAAATAGTTAAAAAAAATTAAAAGAAGAGACAAAAAAGAAAACATACGAGATGACAAATATCTCAAAACTGTGGTGTACTTACCATGTAGTCTTATGAAATGGAGACAATCGTCAATTTTCTATTGCAAAGGAAAAAGTAATGAAATTTAATTCTCATTAGAAGAAAACATAATTACATTTATAATCAGGAAGTTTCATATTGTTCATGAAGTAATACCACATACCCAAAATAAAAAAGATGAAAAATTTTGGTTGCGAAATTTTGGAGCCATGAAAGAATTGATAGTAATAGGCGGTGATAATGAATCCTCTGCTTACTAAATACTGTACGAAATTCTGCTTATTAAAGGCTGTACGATATTCTGCTTATTAAAGGCTGTACGAAATTCTGCTTATTAAAGGCTGTACGATATTCTGCTTCAGATGAAAAAGCACTGTCGCTGCGAATACAGATCATTTCCATTTGAAAAGTATCCAGATCATGTGAAGATTTTGAAAGGATACACATTCAAACCACTAATTGCACAGGTAATCTCTACCCTACTCCTCCTCTCTCTCTCTCTCTTTTTCCTTGCATGTCGAGCGTTTCTTAGCCTTTTTCTGTGTTGCAACCGCACGACCATCGCCGAAACCGACACAAGGTTTAGAGATCTTGCTGGTCCCCATATTAACATAATTTAAGCGAACAATATACAAGAAAATTCGTAGATTCATCGTGAGTCCCAACACCGAAACCGCTAATATAATTTAATGTTTCCTATGATCTGATCATTTGCTCAACTTCACTGCAACCATTGCGATTTATACATGTGAACTGGCCCCTTTCATCATCAACAAGCTTTCCATTCAGAATATGACCATTACGGTCTATCAGGGATAATACAAAATTGGTATACACGTTATCGTCGTTTGTATGCTCTGTATGAAGAAATTATCAGCATCATAATACGCACTAAATCTACATACAAATAATAAGTATTATTAATCATCGTCATCATCATCATCATCATCATGCTCAAGTATTCCAGAAATAAATTTGTACCACACTAATTACCATTGACTACGAAACCGGACATCTAGTTCCACCAGAACCCTTATCATCACCACTGGTACTATTGGACGGTAGATAATTGCAAAGTTGCGAAAACAAGCCACACATCTCATAACAAAGAACTCAATAATAAAAGTTTGAAAGAATGTTGCTACTACTACTACTACTACTACTACTACTACTTGAGGTGGTGTTATTAAAAAAAGCACGCTATCACTGTGTTTATTTTGTTTTGCAGACTGTACTAAATGAATATGGGTTTGTCATGTGGATAGACGCATCGATACGTTTTACCACTGGAGAGCTTGATAGTTTATTCGAAATAGCCATCAAAGATGGCGTCAAGATTTTAGAAGGAGAATCAGGAGTAGGATACCGAACTGATCCAACGACTTTCAAGTTCCTCCGAGAAGATCCGTGCTTATTTGCCGATAAAAACGAAACTCAAACGGGATTTTTCCTGATATATCGAACTCGTTTTATTGTCGAGACAATAATGCGTCCATGGGTGTCATGTGCACTGACATCGGGTTGTATGTATTTTCCAGGTTCACAAGAGAGAACCCATTGCGAAAACCAGAATGGGCTTGGCTTCTGTCATAGATTTGAGCAATCAGTATTGAGTATTATCCTGTGGCGACTGTACCACGCCAATTTGGAAAGGGTTTTTATACCTGAAACATTATTTGACGTGCAAAGAGATCGCGGTGCAAAATACTTTGAATCTCTAGAAAACAAAAACCATTTTTTCTTTGGCTAAATCTCTCTTTCTTTGAAAAACTGAGAATTTTTTATGTTTTGAGCAATATTTTTGTTTTTCATGTAAAACACTCTTGTATGGAATCTGGTAAATATTTTTCGCATAATAAGATTACATATCATTGTTGTTAAGTTTCATATTGTTTCTTACTTTCTATTATTGCAAAGATCAGTTTTTATTCGTGAAAATTAATTACAGTAAGCTCGATAATAGTAATACCGAAGTTTTTGTCTCGATACTTTTTTTATATAGTAATTTTAAGTAATAAACAAATTATACATATCTACAATAATTCTGTCTATTCCAAAAAAAGAAACATGTAGATCCTAACTTTAGTGCTCAGTTTCCACATCTTTACAATGTGAATCACATGACTATAAACTGTCACACACATCGTAACGACATCACTGCGAAATTGTTAAAATTATCTTATTAACCCTACTCACACACCGCCTTACTTTTTTAACAGAATTCTAGTGGGTTTGCAATATATTGCTGAATGCTGTAATTTGCTTGCTATAAACATAAATACTGTCACGAGATGGGATGATTTCCCTACTTTTTATGGTTATTGTTGTCTAGGAAAGGATGGACCAATGTGTTATTGCCCGGGTCTAGTAATTCATAACATTAAATATGAAATTAATGAGTGGATAAACAGAGATATAAGAAGAGATAAAGAACAGAACAACACAAGCCCCCATATATAAAATATAATAATTTAATCAATTACATAAATAAAATGCAATCGAACATGACATTTTTAAATCGTTCAATTTCTCTTACAAACAGATTTACAAATTTTATGCGCAATTCAATTCGCCATTCTGTTATACCGATAGAACAAATTTCATCATATAATTAAGTGACTGATTGAACTCAAATGGCCTGCACCTCAGCATCACCAAATCACTGTTGATGATAGCTTGACGTGGCAGCATTTCTTTTCTTTCTCCTCTAACCTCTTCGGGTCATCAATAGTTTTAGTTAAAGACGGTACTCTTTCAACTGTACAATAGAGTATGGAGCTATTATATTCCTTTTGCTTTATTCGAGTCTCGAACCTTTCTATGAAGTCGATTCTCTCCCTTTCTTGTCCCTCACTTTTTGACACACGTCCTTTAGACAATTTAAAGAGTAAAATACTTTTCATTACTTCGCGGAGCTAAACTCCGGCTAGCCTCAGAACCAGACTAATTTCGAGATGGGAATTTTTCAAATGCTTGAATTCCGTCATAGAACACATCATCTCGTTTATCTTAAACCGTCAGGATTACTTTCTCTAACCGCTAAAAATTGTATCACTCCCATCAAAGTCAGAATATCCTCTCTAGTACACCTTATTAATAACTATTTTGAATAATACCATTTTTTGACACCTGTTTCAAATGGTCCAAGACTTTCTAAAATATTCTCTGGATTTTCTAAACTCTAGTCATTTACCACTTTTGAATTTTGTGTGTCTCTGACCGTTATCGAACGGACTTGATTGAAATTCATTTCAAGCTTCCAAATTGGAGAGGCTAACTATTGCAAGCTGCCAAGTTATTGCTAACCTAGCCAATAGACCAATCCTAATTTTTATGTGTCACGCTGACCAGGTAAAAATGTACTGTGAAATTATATATATATATATATATATATATATATATATATATATATATATATATATATATATATATATATATATATATATATATATATATAGACATATATATTTATATGAATTAGGATCATGAAGATGTTAAGCACTTTTTCACTGTCAATAGCGTAGGTCATGTTTCAACAGGCCGTTGAAAAAATTCCACTGAATACTACATACTTGTATATTTTAACAGACGAAACACAGAATAAACCAACATAATATGACATGGGATATACATAGCAAAGACGAAGAAGCTAATGTTATTCATTTTATTTTTTCAAGTCCTAGACACATTGCCAAATATCGGAAAACTTTAAATGAGATTAAAATTAAATGAATTGAACAGAACAGATGATTGTCGAACATTTTACAATTTAAGACTATTGAATATGATACAATGTATTACACATGCAAGACTTCATTTTTGACCAAACAATAAATGGCGGAAGAAACGAGACATGTGCTAGGATTTTTCGTCAAAACTCCTTTAACCATTTCTCGAAAGCAATTATACGTGATTATACTTTTCCTCAAGTTGAAAAAAAGCATGATTATTTTTAATTATCAGAATGTTTTTTTCCTTTTTCCTCTGTTTTGTATTCGTTTTTACAGTTTTTAGTTTGAAGTAATAGCGACTCTATAATGACTTAATACATGTATGTTCATGACGCAAAGTCAATTAATATGTTTACGATTATATATAAAAAGAAAGCTGAAAAAATTCTAAATAAGCACAACTATTTACAATTGATACATCTGGGTACGCTAAACTAACAATAACAAAATCTGGCCATATTGAAGGACTGTCTTCAAATAAACATAAGGACCATAGTGAAAATGATACTTAATCCAAGAACGGCATATCCCGTTTTGTACACAGTACTCAGTTCAAAACCATACATTGCGTCCCAGGCCTGTAATAAAAAAAGACACAGGCATTAAAGAACTGTCAAAATAAAGTTATATTTGCAATCTAACTATCCACAACGAATACACAGGCTATTTATGTTGTTATTTTGCGGTTTAACGCCTGCACTTTTCAATGCAATAGTCTATTCATGAAGAACCAGGGAAGTCCTGATAGCAACATATGACCTACGGGAATCTACTGCCGGTTTTCTCATATACCGACACTGGCCGAACCCGAGACTCTAAACTACGCGGACAGACCTAAGAAGACAGTGATCGGTAAAGGCGAGCGCTATACACCACCTTTAAAAACGTGTGGACCTGAGCATATTTTGAAATCATGGGATTCTCAGGGCCTATATGAAAAATGTAATTTTAAAATTTTTAGCTTCATTCCAACACACATTCTACTATGCCGCAACTATTTTCTTAATTGCAACCCACCCACCACATATATTATCTCGTTACTGGCTTTTTTATTATAATACAACAATCCAGTAACCGCTTTTTTAGTATAGTCCAACACAAACATCGAAATCCAAAGGCTTTTAATTACCATCCAATCGATGCGACCCTCACAATCCAGAAACAAATTGTGATTAGTACCCAAACACGCAGAGCTACAAACCAACAAAAAGGTTAGAATTTTTTATTCCCACACGTTGCTATATACAATCATACTATCTCACAATAAGAGAGAGAGAGAGAGTACCATGGAAAGGAAGGAGGATGACATCTCACAAACATACCATACTATTACACATTGGAAAGAAATATTTATAGACACTACTGCACCCTCTCACACATAAAAACAAAAGAGAATGGATAATGGATTTTAAGTTTTAGTTGTCAGCACTGACACATCTAAATATAATATGTTCTGGTCAAATGATTAGTATGTCTCCTGTATCGAGATACGTATGTTTTTAACATAGAGAGTGAACATACGTGATTACGCTTACTTCTCATCTTCTTCTTTTCAAATATCGTGTCAAAATGAGCCCATGCACTAATACCATCTTCGGGCATCCCTGTTTTTTTTTCACACACTCTTCTCTTCCATATCCCTTGGTCTGTAATCCTGGCAAAGGCCCATGACTCATCATACCGCAGACATGTAACATGATGTCCCACCCAGTTACATTATCCTGATATCAAGCCGAACAGTCCTAACACTAACATCTTAATTCTGAGAACCTAGCGAGGTAGCTGTAAGTACCATTTTTAAAAGGCTTTGTTACGGCTGTCTGGGTTCGAAACCGCGACCTCACTCTTCCGAGTCAAATGCTCTAACCACTAGGCTATCGGAGCAGTCCATAACCACTAGTAATCATGGAAAAGGAAGTAAAGGTAGTGCTACTATCGCAGGCAAAATATTTTGTGGATATGATGGCAAATCAGTCAAAGCTACGTTGACTTGATCCGCTCCTAGAAGAAAAATACTGGCTAATGCAGAATTTGTAGTCTTTGTCATGGCACTATTGCTTGGAGCATATAATATTGGTATTGTACTTGAACTCTTCCAAAATAGTAAATCAAACGAACACTGCTACGCATAATATATATTGTCGTTACGCGTACGCTCTCATCAGATTATTGGAGACCATACGATCTCTGAATTTTGCAACACGCATTTTGATTGGTGGAACATTTCTATTCCCTTAAACCTATCTTTCACTATATCTACAAATGCACTGTCACATCGCTTCGCATATTCTCAGGACATGTTGTGGACAAGTGTCGAATCTTCTACATTTATTTCAGGGGCTCTGTACAGTCCGGACGTCCGGATTACCCCATGTCCATTACGGCATTGTGTGTCGTTACCATAGTCACTGACAAAGTGATAAGGAAGAAAAGAGTGTATTAGTAGGTTGACAGTGGTGCGAAAAGTGGGTATTGGTGCAAGAATCCGCTGTGGCATTATGTTTGAAGGGAACGCTCCTTTTACATATTACCCCCTTTTCTAGTGAGATAGTATGTTGGTATGCATGTATGTATAACGGTGAGCATAAACACGCTAAACCATTTTGTTGCATAATAGGTGTGTAAGTTTTGATAATAATCAAAAGACAGTTGCTTGATTGTATGGGGGGAAGTGTTGGATTGTAATCAAAAGCAGTGCTGGATTATATGTGTGTTTGGATTGAATTGAAAATGTGGTTGCTGGACTATGGAATGTGTACTTGATTGTAAGCCAAAAATCGTTGCTTGATTGCAGATGGTGTTTTGTATTGTAATCCAAAAGCGGTTGCTGGTTTGTGGTGTGTGAATTGGATTGTAATAAAAAAGCAGATGTTGGACAGTATATGTGGTTTCTTGGGTTTTAAGCATAGGAAGTTGCTAGACAGTAGGGTATGTGCTGGGATGAAAATAAATATTTTAACGTTACATTTCCCTTATGGGCTTGGAAGATCCCAGATTTTCACACTATACATAGGTCTGTAGGATACATGAACAGGGCCCCTCTGTGCTAATCGTGTTAAACCTAAGGACATGTTTAACGTATTTTCTCATACATACCTATGGCGGTGCAGTTTTGGAGGTCAACTCTAACAGTGTTGCCATGTAAGCCCAACTGAGGTCAGTCACTTCTAACAATGTTACACTTAACCCTCGATGTTATTGTGATGGACATTTTTAACATAGAATTAACCATAATGGCTGCGAGAGGCCCACAGTGTAATCCTATTGTCAACTTGAACATATCATATCCAAAAAAGGGGAGAGAGAGGTCCACAATGGAAAAATACGGGCTATTGTTAATGCCTGTAAGACCCCATTTCGCCCCACTGTACTACTTATGCTGCCATACATGTTTTCTTAATACTAAAAGCTTCGATAATATTGCTATAAATAAATAGTCTGCTAGCCGCGATGTGAATTTGATCATTCACCACTCATCAACCAAATCTGCAAAGGTTAGCAGTCATGCAAAGGCCGGGGTCCAACATTATTGGTGTTATTAAAGATTTTACTGTTGCTGCGAATGTTGATCTTGACAACAATGTTATATTTTAAATGCAAGTTTATTTTATGATGTTTCATAAACTTACCAAGTGCCTCACGCCATTGAGAAGGTGAAAGCTGAAAGATAAAGCCAGGGCAAACTTTACCATCTGAATAAGCGGCTCTCCAAATGTTGGCACAGATTTCATCATATTAAGATATGTTCCAAAGTCTTTCGAGGCGAAGAGATAGGCAATGGGACCAACAATGAAAGCTGAAAGACACATTGAGCATAATTTATATACCAATTTGCATGTTTGTTTTTTTTTGTATTCTACCGATCCTATAACAGAAAAATGGCGTACTACCAGTGACTGTTCCTTCGATGTTGTATTTTATCGAGTCGATTGTAAATGTGGCACACATTGTACTGTCATTGTTCAAAAGCGTTACATCGGTAAAATGCGATTTTTACGTTACTGTCATAGGGTGAAAGTATTCAGGTATCAGTCGAAAGCGATACACTCGGTACAGTCATATGTTAAAAGTCATTCTTCTTTTACAGTATTGGTCTTGCATATACAACTGATAAGTGAGTATATGTATCGAAAATAGCTATGGCATTTCAAATGGAGAGAGAACTCTTGTAATAAGTTTCTCTAGAATATATTTATTTTTTTCTTCATTGTCCTATTTATGGTTTTTATCAACTGGAGCTCAAAACTAATCATGATGGTTGCGGCATGGAAAGAGACGTTCTGATGAAGTCAGGCGATGATTTGTATTTTGATGGTTCATGATATAATATCATGATAAAATGTGTTATCGATGTACAGCAGTTTTAACTTTCCAAAATATTTGTATGTGTGTGATTATATAATCATTCAGAAAAGGCTAATTTCAGCGAAATAGGATCCATAAATTTTTAAAAATTATTATGAGATAATATATACGGTATTGCCTAAGGGTACAGTAATAATATTCAAGTTTTATGACCTGTTCACTTTGACCTCTTCTGAAGCAGAAGAGTAGATCTGGTTAACGAGGAATTCATAATCGAACAATTTTTCGACTTGGAATGAAGGCCTTATTAACCAGAATACTGTGGACAACTGCAGGGCGTATACATCGCATGTACTGAATTTTCAAAATTACATTAGATGACTTAATACATATTTTATTGAACAGCTTCTTTCAAAGAAATGTCAACCCTTATTCAAATGGAAATTCCAAACCTAAGCAATGACACTAATATTACGTGGATGGAATAATTATTCCGTCTTCTGCATTCGTCTTACACTGGGTATTTATAATACATATAGGAAGATCAGAGCGAAGAGGAAACACCAAATGCAACAACCAGAAAAGTCCTCTCCTTTCGGGATTGTATTTCAGAGAAAGGCTCACGCACGGCATGCATGTCACATGCGCTGATGGGTACAAAAAATTGCATACTTACGTGCAGTGAGGATGATGCCAGTCATTCTGTGGGTGACTGACAATGTCCAAGTTAGCTGGGTTCTGAAACAGAATCAGAAAAAATTTCCTGTTTACTTTCCTCGGCCTGTAATTTATGTTTGATTTTTGTCACTGTTAATAAGTAGTTCGTAATGAGTCAAAAAAGAGACGCCTTTTTTTGGATACTGGGAAGATGGCCATATCGTCATACAGTAGTAGGAAAAATGCAAGTGTGGGATCAAAGCCAAATTTAAAATAATACGATTTGTCCTCCAGTTTGCCTTTATTGAAGAATTTAAACAAATTAAAATTCCAGTACTCTCAATTTCCTTACTATTCTAAACGTACCGGACCAGTCTGACTCGGGCATACTATTAAGTAGCGTAGGACGAAATTATCCAAACCCATCCCCCAGTTCATTTTGATGCCCTCTCCCAATAAAAAAATCACTTTATTGATGGACAACATAAATAAAAATATAATATAGCGAAGGAAGTGGCCAATATATATATATATATATATATATATATATATATATATATATATATATATATATATATAAAGAATACAAATCATATGGCGAATAACAACCCTCTCAAGCGTACTGGATCCACCAAGGGATCACGTTTGTCAGGGATTAATTAAAATAGATGCAATAAACTGACGACGAACAGTACGAAACTAGTAACTAACTAGCCTAAGCGCTTTCGACTCTTAATGAGTCTTTTTCAAAGGCAAATACAAAACATAGTTACGACAAACAAATAAACACAAAAACGTTGCGTTTGTAAACCTCTACATTTCTATCTTCACATGTGCTAAAACTATAAATACAACCAGCTTGTATAGACTAGTTGCGGAAACTGAAAACGTTGTATAATTCCCTAAAAGTCTACAAGCCAAAGCGACATCTATTTTTATTTTGTGTACATATGTAACGCAGATTATATCCCGGATATTTGGTTCTATACCGGTTATTCTTATAGTAAAAATTGAAGGATAAGAAGATTTAGAAAATGTTAAATTCTACTAGTGCATAGTTTTCATTTTCTAGTCTTCTTGGTTTAGACCGCTGGATACGCCGCCTTAGAACATTGAAACCAAGCGGTCTAAACCAAGAAGACTAGAAAATGAAAACTATGCACTAGTAGAATTTAACATTTTCTAAATCTTCTTATCCTTCAATTTTTACTATAAGAATAACCGGTATAGAACCAAATATCCGGGATATAATCTGCGTTACATATGTACACAAAATAAAAATAGATGTCGCTTTGGCTTGTAGACTTTTAGGGAATTATACAACGTTTTCAGTTTCCGCAACTAGTCTATACAAGCTGGTTGTATTTATAGTTTTAGCACATGTGAAGATAGAAATGTAGAGGTTTACAAACGCAACGTTTTTGTGTTTATTTGTTTGTCGTAACTATGTTTTGTATTTGCCTTTGAAAAAGACTCATTAAGAGTCGAAAGCGCTTAGGCTAGTTAGTTACTAGTTTCGTACTGTTCGTCGTCAGTTTATTGCATCTATATATATATATATATATATATATATATATATATATATATATATATATATATATATATATATATATATATATATATATATAACAAACTTGTGTTAACCGACGTACGGACGTTAGTATACGGATATCGGAAGAATGATGACCGACAACGACTTGAACTCTTCTAGACTTTGTCTAGCAGAACTAAAAGCAGATATAATACACAAGTTAAAGTCTTGCATGCTATGTTACAGCATTGTTAAATCCATCATATTATACAATTGTGTATTAAGGAAGTCTCTTTGGCATTTGGAACTCTTCGAAACTCTTGGTTATTCTGAAGACTGGAGTGAAATTGAATTTACTTTGAGATAAGATTGGCAAGATAACTAAAACACGTACACCACCAACCATATATGCAACAAGAAAAAAATTAAAGTAATTGGCGCGAACACAAAGAAAAGAAAAAGCAAAAAGCAAATATCTGTCATCAGCCTGGATCGAACACAAAGCGAAACATAGAGGCGACTGTGAAACTCTTCGCTCCATGATAAATGTCTTCTCGATATTTAAGAAAGCTGTTATGAACGAGGGTAATGAATTAAATTTAGGGAATGTATTCTACTACAAGATTTAAGTCTGAAGGATAAAGGGATCATATATCTGCAAAGGTCAATATGTGAAGCATTAAATATGGAGACATACAAAACCTCCATCAAAAGCGTAATTTAAACAAATTCCATACAGATCCTTAATAAATCGTTCCTGTCTGGAAGTTTTGTTTTGTGAGCACATAGATGAAGTGTAGAGATATTTTGTTTGGATACTTTCTAAATCAATATGATTTTGTCTTTCTCATTCTCTTCGTTCTTTTGTTCCCATCTTGTATGTTTCACGTATTTTCCCTCGTTAGTCCATTCTTTTCATTCCTTACCCTCTCACGCAAACACTGTACTAAAATACAAGGCTGCTTTCATTCTCATTATTTGAAAGATTGGCTATCTCTCTTCACAATAGGAGACGGCAGACGAATCCCAGGAAGGCTATAAGTTAGACTTGTTTGTACAACCTTTCAAATGCAATCTCAAAAACCATCCTCAGATATTCTGTGATACAAATATTCAATTATGCGTTGAAAAAACTTGCAAGGTTTCATTTTGAATCCACCTCTTGACACCTCTAACTTGTTTTAATGCCCTCGAATGTTTTTGGTAAAGATGATTTAATTCAAACATATTAGGTAGTATATCTCCATACATTTCTGTAATGTTGCTGATGCGTGCGATAATCCAAAAGCCAACATTTAAAGTCGATCTTGAACTTGTCCCATTTTCATATTTCAATTTGACAACATCCAGACCTATTTTCAAGCATTAAAAACAAGCAAGTCCATACAGTGTCTAAAGTGGCTTCAAGCCACATAAAAGTCTGTGTATTCCTGACGGTTCATTGGCTTTTTTTTTTTTTTAGGTCAATGCGGAAAAATAGGGTACCGTTATTCAACAACACAAATTCCACATTGGAAGAAAAGGGACTCTACTATTATCTGACGGAGATGAATCAGGCATCATTTAGACGTTGTCAAACATCTCTACTCATAACAAGTGGAATGCACCTGTATAGTTCTTTTAAATCCCTGTAATTTTCATGATGTACTGTCTTAGTATGGTCTAGGAAAACACAAGAGTGCCCCTTCGAATAAAACTTTTAACATTCGTATGTTGATTAGTATTTAAAGCAGACTGGCTCATATCAGCTGCAGGGATCTCTAAGGAGCTTCTGTTCTTCGTTGTTCGGTGTGCTGACCTCAAATTGGAGGTTCCAATTTTCTGACACCTTAACGTTGTGGAATTCACAAAGAAGATTTTCGGCATGAATATAACCAATCATTACAGAAAGATAAGTTATCCAAACGGCTATCTGGATTCGAATTCTTTTAAGTTCACCTTAACCACCTTCACATAAATAAAGCAACCCAGATCCTAACGCACCGTCAATTGGAGATTCAAACAAGGCATTCTCAACAGTCCTATTTTTCGTTTTATTGGCTCTAGTCCAGAATGGTTTGATTCGGATAAGGGCGTGGGGTCTAGAATGTGCTGGTGAGATTGCGGCACAAGAATATATAGACACAAGACATGGTCCTTAGCAGATGCTGGTGGGAAATTTTGCTTACTGCTATGGGCATTGGTCGCTAGTATGTGAAGGCATGGAAAAAGCACTTTCTCCTTGCTGAACATTTCTCCCCATTTGTCGAAAAGACTTCGGGCAGACCAAGACATCGCCCAAAACGGATCTATTCCCCGGGTGGGGCTCAAAAATATTTCGCAGAGGGAGGTCAGAGTTGTGTGAAACGATGCACCAAACGATAGTTTCTGTAACCACTAATCTGTCATGAATCAAAAGTGGAAGTGTCAGACTTGCGATGATTGTTCCTTCAATTAATTGCCAAATATAAATATCCTCAGTATTGTCAATATGAACAGAAAATATATATAAATAAGAAATATTCTTTCAAAATATATAGAATGCATAAATCAAAAAGCCACCCATTCATGAATTAAAGGCCTTCCTGGTTAAATACGAGACCATCTAAAAAAAAAACAACAACAAAACACCTAGCTTCATTATGATACAAACAAGAATTAGGAAATTATCATCCACTGATAGGAAGATAGAAAAGAGATTTTGTACTAGACAGAAAATAATCGTCTTCTGCTAGACAATAAGTATAAATAAATTAAAATAATCAAAAGCAGCAAGTGCAAGCTTGTGTCTAATGTCTCATAAAAACAAAGGGCCAATGCGCCCAACATCAGAGATAACTGGTGTAAAGTGTCTTTGTTATGTGACTTTTCTTTGCACCGACGTTACAATAGACCGTCGCAAGATCAGGCCCTGGAGATTTATCACAAAAGAACGGCTATAAACAAAATATCAGCTATAAACAATACAATATGAATAAAAAGGAAACAAGCCTTGGAGTCATTTACTTCTCACGAACAAGCTGGAGCGTTTTCTATTATAAATAATATTGTGCGCTATACTAAAAGATGTAAATATTAGTAAGAACAAAGACGAAAAAGAAACAATTAAATCAATGGGAAGAAACAGAAAGAAAAGAAAAGAGCTAATATCAATAATATACATGTATGCCAGGAAAACCGGAGAGATGAAATAATAATAATAATAATAATAATAATAATAATAATAATAATAATAATAATAATAATAATAAAAACTAATGGAAATAATGTATCAAACAAGGAAATAAAAAGAACTAATTGCTTCTCAACGCGACAATAATGTTACAGCAGGGATAGACTAAATTAGGCTTTTATTTTAAGCAGATAATTTTGTTTAAAAGGGCATCAACTTAGTGAGTCAATAAAGGGTGCCCTTGAAGAACCAAGTAAGAATAAGTGAACGATTGTATGCAGAATACTAAAGCAACGGAAATAGTTCGAGCTTAATTCGACTCAAGTTACTTAAACGATTCTACTTAATAATTATAATGGATACCAATACCAAATTCCATTTTGAATAGATCTAATTCACGCACCCACCCTCTTGACCTCCTTGAAACAAGGTAGACGGATGATTCCGCTGGTTTTGGATTCCTCATCCATCCCAGACAGGTTTTGACACGCCCTTCCAGACAAGTTTTAACGCGCCATACCAGACGGATTTTTTGACATGCCATACCAGATGGGTTTTGACCCACCTTTCCAGACAGGTCTTGACACACCATTACAGATAACGCAGGGCCCCGAGTGTTCTCCGTTACGGATCACTGCCATCTCACCTGTCTGCGTAGGTTTAAGATTTGGCGAATGTTGATATGTGAGAAAGCTCTGTGCACTAAGAGATGGGCCATTATGCGTTGAGCTTATCACAACCTTATTTGATAACAAAAACACCTGCCTGGTCGGGTCTCGAACAAGCGACCATTGAATTAAGAGCCCAATGCTCTACAAACTCAGCTACCGGGACTTTCATAGCTACCCTTTTTCACGCTCGACCTTTATAAAAGGATAAGCTAACTAATAGTATAAAGACACAACTAACCCTCCGTTTACTAGATCAGTAGTGCGTTTGAACGCCAGTATTTAATGGGGGTGTGCTTGTGAACTTAAGTATGTCGACATCTTTTGGTGACCTTGGATAGTTTCAAGCCTTAAATTCATTGTCTCTTCATCATAAGCGAAGTCACCAAGACACCTAGACAACCAATTGAAGGTGAACGATATATCTGGTTACATTAAAAAAAAAATCACACATTCCAGATTGACTTAAACTACTCTTGACCAGACAAACACCGTTTAAACTAGACTAGATTAGACTAGACCACACCGAATTCGACAAAAACACAAATCAAGATTGTATTGGAAACTTACTGGAATATTGACACGTGTGGAGATATCGGGCGATCTTTTTTTCTGTTGTTCTCCCAGTAGACATTCATCTCCTTAATAGCTTTGGCATTTGATGATGCAGGAAGCCTGAAAAAAAAAAAAACCACAACAAATTATCGGAACATTTTAGACCCATTCTGTAAGATGCAGATAAATTAGGAATACTACACATCAATTGGTAAATTATCTGTATGTGTATAATTTAAATTTCCACTCCCCACCACGCCCACATCACAACCACGTACACTGTATACGGGTTATAATAACCGTGATTCCCGATTTTAGGTGAGAGGTTGTTAAAATGTTTTCCAATAATTGATAGCAGTGCCTATACTTGATAGTAGATTAGCACCAGTTTAAGAAATTCAAAATGACTCGGTACAGGAATGATGTTGTCGAATATGGTCAAGTGGTTTTGGAGATGAGGTCATTTTAGTTTATTATATTTTTAGTTATGGTAGTCAAATTTGATGACCAACTGTCAGCATGTCATTGGTAATAATTTCAAGGCCTTCATGCATGAAATTCTCTGTGAAAATGTAGCCTAATTCCTCTTTAATGGTTTTATTTTTCCCAGAAAGTATCGTTAATATTTTCTTGTTTTCGTAAACAGCGGCAATGTTTCACTGCAACTGGGTCTTCTTTTATTAAAATACTTATATGTCAGGATTCTCTAAATCAATTTTTATGAAAATACTTTTTTAGAGGTTTTGGTCTTACGGTCTACATTTTTAATATCTGTGGTTATATTGAGCAGGTGATCAGCTTCTTCGTGCAGACTTAAATGGTTTTGACAACTCGATACTCTGACAAATTTGGTCAGATTTCGTTGAGTGATCTTTTTA